>NNCF01126193.1:1130388-1192227 GCA_002313205.1 Laupala kohalensis
GTAACAGTTTTTAATTGTGTTCCGTTTAAAGAAAGAGAAACCTGGGGTAAAGATTTTGTGATACTATTGTGAAATGACATAGACACTGTTTTGTCAGTGTTTACAATGAGACGATTTGCTTGGAACCAAGTCGAAAGGTTAGACAAAACGTTTTGAGCATTGGCGTGTTTACATAGTAAATTAGTGTCATCAGCAAAAAGAACCATTTTGCATCATTTCGAATGACATCATCAGCTCGCTGCAACATACCCGGTGTCACAGTCCCGACAAATCGTCGAGGTATGCAGAATCGCTTCCTGATACTCTCACCCTCTTTATCCAGCGGCCAACTGTATCCCTGTCGATTACAGACGCTCCGCAGAGCCCCCTTTTTCATTCTTCACTAACAAAGATTCACTGACAGCTCGTAGTTTGTAAGATTCATTGTTAGACATCATTTTGAAAGCTTCCTGCTGCTATATTATCTGCCGCAAGAAACCAAAATTGCGTATATAGTATCAGAAAACTTTAATTCAAAATTTCGCTTTCCTAGTCTTTGTTTTGACTGAAAGATAAAAGAATTACTTTTCGCGAAAATCTCGAGTTTTGATGGTGATCATGAATTATTTGCACAATTTCTTGCTCTTTTCCCTAATACTAAGCTAAAGCGAATTAGACTTATTTAATAGATTGAAGCAGTTGGTCTGATTATTGAATTTTTTGTGTTTTGTTCTTTGGGAAACGAATATTGTAAGAAGTATTTTATTATTATAATAATATTTTGGTTCACAAATTGAATAATATTGTTGTTTAAAATATTTTTAATACGTTCCGCTGACGTTTTCGAAAATTGCAGTTTAAGGACACATTAAGGAGACAACAAATTGTTTCGTTCTTTAGATGAAGAAGAACTCCTGCAAGACCAATACTTATATCAATTCATATTTCTGTGTGAAGTCTAGTTACCAAAATCCGGGCTTTTGAAAATTTGGTTCAATATGAGGTAGGATTTGTTTCGAGAGAAATTATTTAGTTAAGAGACAAAAGTATTAATGAAAGATTTTTGAAGAAAATTGATTTTTTTATTTTAGTTATGTTATAAAATTGAAAGTGCACATTTTTTAGAATATAAATATGAGAGTTAATAACTAAAATATTTTTATTACATTTGATCATTCTTTTAGTCATGCCGTGTAATTGTATTTCATACTTGAACAAATCATACCATTTACTTCTAATGTATTCAAAGTTCAAATTGGAAATGTTTTCGCTTAAAAGATAGAATAGCTCCTCACCACAGTACGTATGCAGTAAGGTACCGGTTAGGCTGCTCTCGCCCTTATTGAAAATCTTAATTAATATAATGTGATTACAATACTTACTGTCACTCATTATGCATATAATATTTCCATTAAGAAGTTTGAAATGTTTTTTCAATAAAACCCCCCAAAAATATATCTTGGTGAACTCTGCAGTATATAATTTTAAAAAAAATAGTTTTAGCATACTAATGGACACACATACTACTCTACTTAGCATATCATTAAATCTAAGAAAATCTTTGTATGTAGTGACACAAGTTAGCTGTCCACCCCGCATTAAATTATTATTGAATTAGTCAACACATATTAATTTATTTTAATGTTTACACCCATATATATCATGGAACAACGTGTACAGGTCCATGATTTTCTGAGTGAGCCTCTGAGAAAAGCAATGAATAGGAGAGATGTTAACTAAGTTTTATAAAAAGGAACGAAACGTGACGATCAGCTCTATCAATTCTTTCCTCAGAGATCCATTTCTCGACAGACTTCGATCTCCCCATAGATCTTGGCAAAGAACGGCGAGGTCTCGGGCGGCGGCAGCGAGCGAAGCGACGGGGTCGTCGAACTGCAGTCCCGTGATGACGTAGGTGGCGAGCACGGGTCAAGCGCCGCCAGCGAACGTCGTGCAAGCCGCAGGCACGGACTCGCCATTCCTCCTCCGCGCCATGGCGTACAACGTCTGGAGAACAGCAGTCGAGAGGGGTGACGTGTCAATTGTGGGTGGGAATAGATTAAGTTGTTCCAAATTTGATCCTCAGTCGATGTTACTAAATTTTATTCAATAATTTATCAGCGCTTTCTCATAAGAAAATGAATGGGTTTCACATTTTTGAAAACACTGGATGCAAAATATACATTTTGAAATAACTCTCTTCTGATTCATTTACAGTGTACAAAGAAACTAAGAAGTCAAAAAATTTTCGTCTTCCAACTCAATACCATGGTGCCTTAGCATGGTGAATTATGGAAATGTGAGCTTCTTTGATGTAGGTAATTGCTACATTAGGGACGTAAATGTTGAGGAACGTACGTTAAACGTTATAAATTAATTTATGTACCATTGAATGCCTGCTTGACCATACGTCGACAATTATTTATGTTTTCTTTTTTTTTTCAAAATCATAAATTGGAAAATTGTATGAAACAGTAACGTTATATCCACAAAAAATAATAATAATAAATTAAATTGAAATCATAACTGTAACTGCTTAGATTGAATGAAACTGCTCAGTATGTATATACATACAAATGCAAGGCAAGATTGTCGCAATACATGTTGTCTCACGTATGAATCTTTTATGCTGTGCTATAATTTGCATAAGAATATTTTCTGTAATTGTTTATCTTCATGATCGAGGCCGAGAACGAGTTCACAAAACAATTTTTTTATTCAAATTTGGCCGTGGCATGGTTCGCAACGAATATTCCAAAAACATTCGCTGCTCTATAGTTATAATTGCGTGAGCTAATGAGACAGTTCTAATGCAAGAATGCTTTATTTATCTTTAAAAACTAATTGTATTCGGGATTAGTTCGATTGTTAGTGTGTGTGGGCCATCACACACACACACCATAAAATGCAGAAGTCGGAATAGAACTCCCTGTTTTCAAGCTATTCTGTATCTCACTTCGTTTATAAGTAAAGCTGAACTCAGACTTTGTTTCTTTAAACTAACGGACACCGACATTAATTCGGTTTAATTAAAATGGTCCCTGCCTAAGAATATCTTTGTAAGACCTACATGAAACAGTCATCTTACTACTCATATTCGTACTCTCCCAATGGTGACATACACCCCAATGGTGTTGCCATTGATATTATTTTATGTTTTGGAACTGCATAATATGTAATCAGAAAATAAATAACAATAGCTCTCTTTCATTTTTTTAAATTATCTGAATATTGAGAAAACCGACACTTAGCACGAAACCTGCAATATTCTCTCGTAGGTATTACTGTGATATTTTGGAAACAAATATTTGAGCAGGAAAAGTTTTTTTCATATCGAGATTCTTAGTGACGTACGTACAAGGAAAGCACGACTTGGCAAAGAATGTCTAGTCGTGATTTGTGTTGTGTATCTCTCCGGCAAAAAGACCATTCCTCTTTTCCTGAAAATTGGAGTTTCGTGAAATGAACAAAAGGGTGTTTGAGCATAATTCCTAGATTTGTGAAATCTAACTACGATGTTTTACTTATATTACTGGGACTTTCCCCGATGGAGGGTCCATAGAAACCCTAGGAGTAATTTCTTTCACTTGTTCGATGATGTTCTATGAACCAAAACGTGTGGAAATTGTTTGTATTTTCAATACCAACAAAGAGGTGTCAGGTTAGTTTTATAAGTATCGTGAAAGGTAGTTCCACTTGGGTTTCTGCGCTGTTAAGCTTTTGACGAGACATGAAATTCGAATATCATTTCTCATACTTGCAAGAAATCTATTCCAAGTTTTCTTTCACGTGTGTCTCCAGAAAATGAGGTACTTGTTCTTGATCTGGTTTTGAGTGCTAATTCACAATTGTCATTATATATGAACTGATATGAACGTACACCAAAAGGATGGAGGATATTATTATATGTGTGGGACACATTTTGTACTTGTCCTGCAATTTTAATTCAATAACATTTACTTTGCGAAAAAATTGTTTTTATTAAGATACCAAGAACCCTACTATTTTTCTATTTTTCTTGAGTTTTTGATCCCTTTTTGTAATATTTGTATGTTTTATAAGGTAGTATTACTGTGCAAAAATTTATTTTAAACATAGAAAGGATTTTGGATTTATATCGCTGTTAACAAGGAAATTTAGTAGGTAGAGTGATGAGACAATGTCACGCTGTAGCAGAATAATTAAACAGAATATTGATCTGGTTCATCTTTCCTACATTACAACATACGATCCATTCGAGATAAGTTCCTGAGATGACTAAGAAGTTTTGAAACGTTGAAAGGATAGTTCAGAGAACGAACTCCAAAAACATAATGTGATGATTATTTAGATAATACCAAACGCAACATCGAAACTTAATTGTTATTTCTTTCATTTTTAACCACAATATTGACACTTGTGTAAGAAAATTTTCGTTTCTTGGGTTGTAATGTATGTAAAGTTACCCGCTTTGTGAAAAAAAAAACTGAAAAAATTAGATATTTTTAACTAATAGGAGAATAATATAATCTTAATTCTTCTTTTCAGCAAATGAATTTTACAATAATTTGAGACTGTTTCTTGTATACCTTTTATAAATCACAAAGAGTAGAAATGAAATTGTCATTACATCCCGATCCTCCCGCCATGTTCTGAACCCAATCCGTTTTCAGTTTCCACTTCTTCTCGAAGGATTATTATTGACAAAAAAATAGTCTTCTACTAACAAGAATATTCCAAAGAACCTTCAGAAATATCACGATCTCTTAAATTGATCGCACGGACTCATTTTGAGAACATGTAAGAGACAACTCAAAATATGAATTTTATTTTATTTATACTAGATAAAATAGTTTTGCAATATTTTTCTTAAAAATATATATGAATATCGTATGAATCTTCATTTCCTATTTTGTTAATAATTTAATGAACAAATAAAAAAATTATTTCACATTAAACTACCCCCAATTTCGTCCTTCCTAAAAGTTTCTCAGTGAAAAAGATTATTCCGGTCATACTGGTACATTATTTCGATCTTATTTGCATAGGAAGTAGTTGTCAACCTGTCCAAAATGTAACATCTTGTTGCAAAGAATTCAAACAGAACGTAAGATCAATACCAATTTCATTAACAGTGTTATATAGGTTAAGGAGGAATGAAGGTCAATAAAGTTACTCTCCAGGGAAGAAGTGAAGAGTTATCAGTACATCTCACCGCAATGTACTTGACATCATAACATGGACAACCACCTTCATTATCATGAAGCGTAATCCTCAATTACGTATTTCCATTCGATTCTCTTACGATATTAATAAATAAACTTTATTTTCAAAAAAGCAGTTGCATACTGCGTATGACCACGTGGAGGATAATAGACTAACTTACACTCCGGAAACAAGCAAGGGACCATCCCATCAATTTCGATCAAGGGCCGTAAGGCAGAGGCGGATTTAACATTTCAACATAGTCCTAACGATAAAAATAATTTGGCACGTGGTATAGTATTAACATAATACCAACAAATATTATATTTAATAAAACATAGAAAAGTCATTTCAAAAGTACGTATTATTATCGAGCTATGAATCATTCGGAAAATATTGTTGATAATTCGTAACTATTGAATAACACTAAATTCACGAATTATTATTTCAATTGATGCCGTCTCTAGGCAAGAGCCTAGCGAGTCTTTATAAAAAATCCGCCCCTACTCGAAGGAAAACCGGAGAAAAACCCGGGAAGGATGGGGCTCCAGAATTAATATACACAACCGTACCAAGATTGAGTACATATACAACTAAATTTATATGAATAATAAGACATAATACTAGCATTCAGGAAAATAGTTTTGAAAGTGTTATGAGATATTTTGAAAGTACTACAACAATGGCGGGGTAAAGTACAAGACGGATTTAATTTTTATTAAAATCAATAAATTATTTTACAGTGTAGAAGCACTGGTGCAGTAGGTAACTTTTAACTGCGGATTTGAAGAGATTCAATACAATAATATATTTAATATTTTCGGGCAGGAAATTATATAGAACGATTTCCGAATGATACGGTTCTTTTTGGCAAAGTGAGGTAGACTCTCTCGGACGAAGAACATAATTCCTATTGCGAGTATTGTGTTCGTGAACACAACTTTTTTGTATGAAACAAGGGTGGCGCTTCAGTAATTCAGTCTCAACAAACATGACAGTTTCATAAATATAAATGCAGGAAAGTGTTAAAATATTTAATTCCTTAAATAAAGGTTTACAAGGGATTCTGGTGGTGGTGGACAAAACATTTTGAGGGTTGTCCTGTTTACATAGTAAATTAAACTCATCAGCAAAATGACCCATTTTGCAATCTGATGTGGAAGATAACATGTCGTTCACATACAACAAAAAGAGTAAAGGGTCGAGAATTGAACCTTGAGTAACTCCGCGAGTAAGTGGCATTGTTTCTGAGAGGCAATGCTGAAGTACTTTATTTTTGGTATATGATATTTCGACCTGTTGATATCTATTTCTTAAATAGGAAGTAAGCCATAGATGTACAAGTCCATGAATGCCAAAAGATTGCAATTTTGAAAGGAGAATTTTGTGATCGATGACATCGAAAGTTGTAGATAAATCAAGAAAAACACCACGAAGATTTTCTCCGTGGACAAGGGAATTGGAAACATCGTTTAAGAAAGAAAATATGGCTCTGATGGTGGAAAAGGATTTCCGAGATCCGTGTTGATCGTCAGAGGGAATGTTGTTTTTTGATAGAAAATGTAAATAGAGATGAAGAAGGAGTAGACGAAAGATCAGGTACAGGAGAAGAAATGGGTGTGGTGATGGGAAGAGGAGGAGGTGATGATGTATGATTAGAGGGAGTTGGAGGGGGAGGAGGTGATGAGGTTGGAGCAGAGGGAAGAGGTGGTGTATGAGTGGGTGAAGGGGCAGGAGGTAAGTGTGAGGTCAAATGTGAAGCAAGGAAATAACCGAAGTGATGTTTTCCAGACGGTTTCAGGTGAAAACCGTGCTGGGTAAAGTCCATGGCAATCAGGTGTTGTTGCAAATAAAAAATATGATTTGTGTGTCTGCCATGTAATGTTTTAGGGAGATGTTTGCCAGTTTTCTTTCGGGTTTATTTGCAAAACGTTGAAGCGTGGAGGCAGGAGAGAGAGTACTATGTTTGTGTGTTGAGTTAAGTTTTGGTAAAAGATCAGAAGCGTCGAAATGACCTCCCAAGTTAATATCGGTTTGCCCTTATATGATGATTAGTGTCTCGCTCTGTGTCTTAGTGTAAGTGTCCAGTTCTCTTATAACATCAGCCAAACAAGCATTTGGCTTAAAGAAACGGGAAACTGATAACTGGTTGGGGAGCAAACCACGCAAATTGGAGGACATGTGTCGACCGTGCGAATCTACTAACATGAGCCCGATTGATTTCTACGTGGAAGTTTTTGCTTCATATCTAGGTAGCACTACTTTAAGTGGTTTTGGTCGGCCGTTCTTATCAGTGCGTGGTTTGTGAACAGGTTTGGGTACTGGACGGGAGGGAATGAAACTAGAAGGAGGATTAGGTAAGGGAGGAAACTGGGACATGTCATCTAACACACTAAACCTAGAGTGAAGATTTGGGGTGGTGCCTGTGTATTAGGTCGAACCGTGTGATAGGAGTTGGAAGGACGGTTAGAATTCCTGGCTGTAGTCCAACCGCCGATCGTTTTCTTATAGACCTCTTCCAGCGCACTGATCATTGTGTCAATATACTTTACCAAGTCATTGTATGCCTTCTGCAGATCAATTTTGAAAGCGTTGAGGAATGTGATTGTGTCCTTTATTGTGAGTTGGATAGCAACGTAACGACAAAAGCAAATGAGTACACACGAAAAGTGACAACTAACACTGACAGATATTAGTGTAATAATAAATTTATTACTACGGAAATTGCAAATGAGATATTAAATAAATAAGCAAACGACAACTAAAATGACAGAAATAATTATTATGACGATAACAGCAGACAAATTAATTCCACAATAAGTAATGCAATATTATGTTAGAGTGTGATGAATAAATAAAAAAATCTAGAAATCAAATTATTACATATTGGAATAATTCTATTTATGATGACGAAATTGAGCAGCGCAAAAATGGAGTACGTTATTTAAAAGTTAATTATGATGTAATATTCTACGCACCAGAAAATCTAAATACACCTTGATAATTAATGTTAATGCACCAAGAAGTTAAATTAATGATTCCGTTTGTACTTACATAAACTTTATCACACCTTCGAATGAAGCACTTAAATGAAAGCAATATGAAATTATATTAGGCCCGTTAGGCTTGATAATCTTAGGAAACGTTTTAAGCGTGTTTTTACTTAACACTCACACAGAACAATGAATTTTACACTACAATTAAAGTTAGGATCTATATACAACTACTGAATCACAAAAACTTGAAAAAATAAAATAACTAGAAAGATTAAACTGAAAATAGAGATAGTGCATTCACGGCCGCAGCTAACGCCAGGAGCAGGCTAGCCAACAATCTATCAATATATTGTTGATCTATAAGATATCAGTCAATCAATATATCGATCAGTATATTAATCGATCTATAATGCATGCTTAAAATATTTTCTTCCCCGATGCCATACACCCCAAACCCCTGAAGTAATTTTGGTGATATGTCTTGACCAAAATTCTAGTAAATTATTTTTCCTTTTGATTAAATGATTATAAATAAATTAATAAATAAACTTTATTGTAAAAAAAGCTGTTGCAAACTGTGTATGACCTCGTGTGGAATAATAAACTAAGTTACTCTTCGGAAACAAGCACGGGACCTTCCCATCAATTACGATTCAGAATTCAAGGGTAGTGGCGGATTTAATACTTATTTTAAAATATTTAATTAAATAGTAGTGTTATTAATTTATTATTCCAAAATGAATCGTAGATAAAATATTCAGCCCAATTTCGTGATAAATAATATCAAAAATATTAAATGACATCCCGCTCATGCAAAATCTGCCATTACCCAGAGGAAAACTGGAGAAAAACCCGGACCAGGATGAGATTACAAGAGATAATTAAGGAAACACATTATTTTTGGACTAATTTAATCAATTAAACAATTAATCCCTGAGATCGATTCCTCGTTAGTTGAGATGTCAAGTACATTGTTGTTGGATAAAAAATTTAAAAAAGGATAACAGCAATTGTGTAAAGGAATTATTGAATTATCTCTTTATTAACGATAAAATATACATATCAAATCTATATTATTGCAATAAATTACACTACACTTCTTGTGGTATATTACATATAGGTAGATGACTTCCTTTCATGGAATAGAATATGGAATTTCTAGTTCTTTTTAAAGAAGAGCAGTAGTATTTAAAATATTAAGATATTTGTATTGAACACTATACAGATATATTTCCCTTGTGCAAATATTCTATAAACTGTGAAGAATTAAATTGAAATTTTATACAAATTTCCTCAATCAATATTGGTATTTCTATTCATTCCTGTAGTGTAGTAAAGTGTGAGAGAGTTGATTCTGTGCTGTCTGTTTCCGGAGTCTTTGTTCCTTGAGGAGGCCATTGTAACATAACAATGAGGTACGTGAGCGTCACGCTGAGGCTAACAGGCTCATATCCACACGCATTCCACCCATGGTCCTCAGCTCTCCTCTGCACGCTGCCACCTGGTTCGCGAAGCCTTCCAGCTCTCTCTCGCGCTTCTCCTGCACCTCTCTTGCTCCCTCCTGCATCACTTGCTCCCTCTCCTGCAGTATAGCGTTTTGAACAAGCGATGTCGTGCGTTGGGCTTCACAGCTCACCAACTCACCACTTATCGATATTAAGAACAGCACGCACAGAATAGGCCATAACCACCACAACAGTTCCGTCAGGGTGAAAATTGGCTTCAATTCTCCCCTGGTCGGTTGGATACTGGAAATGTAGGTGAAGATTATGGTGGATGATTTTAAAATGCATGACAAGGTTTCCATTACGATAATTGTGCTGAACATAGATGATATAGAGTCGAGAAGCTGGGAAAGGTTAAAGTGAGCCTTGCGGAGATCCTGTAATTTAAAGAGATATAGGTCGTTGTCTTTTAATATTTCAAGTCGATCGTGAAGAGTTTTAACTGTAGATTCCAACGGAATGACGTTGCATAGATCATTTCTGTCAGTTCCGATCATTGAATTCTCACTTTCTTTTTTGCATGATGAAAATGCAGAGTTTAATATCTTCAAATAATAGAAGACAAGAAGAGTAATATTGACGCATTGTGTGATGGCAATTCGAGGAATCGAAGACATAATATAGTCTACAGTTTCAATAATGGCGAAATCATCATTAGATAAAACATTGCGTAAATGCCAACCCAAAGTAGCGAGTACAGCGACTGCAAACATCACCGCTTCAACAGTTGTTACACATCTAACCAGGAAATACAATCTTTTGTTTTTCTTATGTAGAATGGAGTGAATGTATTCAAAATCCTTGAACACTTTCATCATGCGTTTTGGATGAGTCAAATTTACAATGATCAGAGACAGGCAAGCAAGTGCGAAGCTAGTAAGAGACGCCGTGTATCTCAGAAAGGCGGAAAACCCTGATATAGAAGAGGATTCTTTAATCAGGATTCTATAAGTTAAGACCATGCAGGTCCCGATGCCCAGGATACAGAAACAACTGTAGATCTGTGCAAGGCGCGATACACTCAATCGCCTACTTCTTTGGTTTTCTGGCCTCACTTCTGTTTTGAATGTGTATGGTGCTAGGCCCACGATCTTCGATACATAGATAAGTGGCATCACAGCATATCCCAAGTCATTTACTCCAGTACAATGCGTCATATTACCTGCAAGTAAATTTTAACGTTTTAAAAGTTATTTTCTATACAGCTTTTCTAAAGATGCTTTAAAAGTAATAAATAGTGTTATGGTACATGAAACTTATTAAAAAGCATTGGGAAATAGTTTTGAAAGGAGAGTGAATAAAACAAGAAGACAAAAGATCACGGAGGAAAGTAATAAATGAACTACTCAAAGGATATCAGGTTAGACGAGTCAATAGTGAAAAAGCACAGCTAAATATAGGATGTATTTGTTGAGATGAAAAATCGGATATCTCATAGAATTCGAACCGGACATAAAAACTTATATAATCAGATGTAGAGGATACTAAAGAAAGGTACGTGTGAAGGTTTTTGTAGAATAGGTTAGAGACAGTAAAATATGGCCTGTGGAATGTGAGTTGTATGGTAAACAATGGGGACAATTTTTAGATGTTTGAAGGAATAGGGAGCAAATAAATTTGGATATTATGTATTAGAGAACAAAGAGATGTATAGTAAATATCAAGTACACGTGACAATGATTTCAATTATTCTGAATGCGAATGAAAAAGTAGAGGAGAGTACTCAAAAGATGAGATATAGGAGAACACGAAGAGAGGACAACTTCATTGACAGGCAAGATTTCGAGCACATAGTGGAGGGAGAAGACGGTTACGATGAAGAAGGAATGTTTATGGCAATGTGACGAGTGAAAATAAAAACAAAATTGGTAAATAAAAAAGAACCTAGTAATAATGCATTGTGAAAGGAAGATGGATTTAACTTAATATAAACGGGAAGAAATTAAATCACAGTCTTAACAACAATATACACATACATTCTACAAAGCTTCAACTTACTTTACTAAAAACACTAATATCATCCTAGAGATATTAGGTCTGGTTTTAACCAATACCAGTGAGTACAACACTAGGTAGTTCCAGAATTAGATTTGGACAATCTACGCATCAAATTTAGCATCGATATTCTCCACGAAAATATGAAACACAAGGACAAGTTGGGAGATAAATTTGAATTATATTGAGAGAACGTTTTGATTTAAAACTAGCACTTAAAATACACTCATTCTATTGGTCGGCCATTTTGTGTATCGGCCAATCACCAGATCCGTTTGTGATAACATTATTTTCTGTTTACCGTTGTTGATGTGAGTGCGTCACTAAAACTTTTATAATGAAAACTGCGCTTTCTCTGTAAAATCTTTCTTTTTGTTTAGACTAAAAACCTCAACAGGTTATGCTGCCCAGATAAAGCTTCGTTTTGAGGTGAAATTCTTGACAGAAAAGTGAAATGTGCGTGAAACAGTGCGTGTGTGCGTGAAGTTTTGTCGCTACCAGATCGTAAGTAGCATCACTTCTTCCTTCAACATGACTTCAAAACAAGATGATGACGTTTCTCACATTGAAATATTGAGTGGCGTAGATAATTTTCACGTATGGAAACTACAAATAGACGTCGTATTTCAATCCGTCGGTCTTGACGAGAATGTGACGGGAGTTATCAATCTTGACTGTCGATAAGGACAAAAAAGAGTTCATTCGAAAAGATGCTCGTGCTAAAAAAGCGATATTGGCCTCGGTTAATAAGACTGTTTTGTGTCACATAATACATTGTAAAACCTCCGAGGAAATGATCGACAAAATAACCACGGTGTACGATCGTAAAAATGATGACCAGGTCAATGAACTTCTACAGACGTTTTACTCGCACAAGTACGACAAATCACGTGTAGTTCAGAACCTAGCTTTCCGCCTGAACGCTCTAAAGCAGAATGTCACAGATGAGATGGTCATATCAAAAATTTTGTCCATGTTGCCACCTGAATATGCTAATTTTCGTACAGCTTGGGGATCTGTTTTTAAGACTGAACGTACGATGGATAATCTCATGACAAGACTTTTTGCCGAAGAAAAGATTATCGGAAAACCTAAAACCACCGAAAATGTTGCTTTTCAAACTTCTGAAAAGAAAAATACTCACAAGAAGACTGAAAATGCCTCAAAATGCTTCAAGTGTAAACAGCCCGAACATTTTAAAAATTCGTGTCCAATTAATAAATCCAATGAAGACTCCAATGATGCCAAAGAAAAGTGTAAGTATTGCAAAAAGACCAATCACAAATCTGAAAGATGTTTCTTACGTGCTGAACATGAAAAAAGAGAAAAAAAGACTACCAGCAACAAAGTTGCTTATTTGACTCAAAAATCTGAAAATTTTGACACTTGTGAATTGAAATCTTCCACCAGTGGATCTTTGTCTCACATGACGAATCAACTCTCTATTTTGACAAATTGTAAAATTGAAAAAGATGAAGTTAAAATTGCCAAGAAAAATCAGTACTTACGTACTACTGGTATTGGAACTTTTGATGCCAAAGAATGCATTCTACAAGATGTAATACTTTCTCCTTCTCTAGACAGAAACCTAATATCAGTTGGCGCAATGACAAGAAATGGTGGGAAAGTACTTTTTACCAACGAAAAAGTCATGATTTCCAAAAACGGTATACTTGAGGGGGAAAAACAAGCAAATGGTTTGTATGCTGTAAAACTTACTCCTGAAACCCCTGAAAAATTATCATGTTTTCAAGCCAAGAAGAAAAATGCGACTTACTGGCACAGAGTTCTCGGATATCTTAGCTATAAAAATTTGGAAAAACTACACAAAGAAAATGATTTGGGAATTTCTTATAATGATGTAAAAAGTGCAGAATACTTGCGAAATTTGCCTAAAAGCCAAACAGACCCGTTTTCCATGTACTACAGAGCGAACCAGAGCCACCAGACCTCTAGAAATTATACATACCGATATTTGCCAAATTGAAAAACCTACGTGGGATGGATACTCCTACATATTAACGTTCCAAGACGATTTTACATGCTTTAAGCAAATTTATTTACTTAAGAAAAAATCAGATACAACTGAAACTTTAAAAGAATATGTAGCAGAAGTCGAATCAAAATGGACTTTGCCTGTTTATAAAATTCGCGCAGATAATGGGGGAGAATTCGCGAATGAAAACCTGAAGAATTGGGCAAAATCTAGATGAATCATCTTTGATTTTACCATTCCGCATACTCCTTAGTTGAACGCTAAAGTCGAACGGTTGAACCGCTCTTTGTTGGATAAGACCAGAGCACTTCTCTATGACTCACGTTTACCTGCTGATATGTGGGGTAAATGTTCAAGAGTTGCATGCTATATACTGAATAGAAGCGTAACACAAAGCCTCCCAGTGTCAAAAACACCGTTCGAGATGTGGTTCGAAAAGAAACCCGACTACAGTAAAATGCACCTTTTTGGATGCACTGCTCATGCTAGAATACTCACCAAACTTAAAAAACTGGATAGTCGAAGTAAAAAGTATCGCCATGTTAGTTATTCACTGAATGGATACCGCTTGTGGGATGAAAATGCTCGATAAATCATTTATGCTCGAGACGTTATTTTTGATGACCAGATTCCTGAAACTAAAACTGATAACTACGATGACGTCACCATTGTACTGGAAATTGAAGAAAACCCAGAAGAAACTGCAGACTCGTCCTCGTCTGCAACTCAAGAATCGAACGTCCAGAACAACACAGGATCTAACCCCGACAGTGAAGATGACCCAAACGTTCAACTTGAAATAGACGAATTGAATGAGACCATTTTTGGAGACGCCGAATCTGCAGACGAAAATGAAGAAGTACTTGGTCGAGGACATCGTACAAAACGACCTCCCGAGTATCTACAAGATTATGTGCTGCTAACATACCAGGAAGCAATAAATGGTCCGAATTCAAGCAATTGGAAGAAGGCAATCAACAGCGAGAAGATTTCTCTTAGGAAAAATAATGTTTTTAAATTTATACCTGCAAAAGACGCGAAAGACAAGAAACTCCTTAGTAGCAGATGGGTATTTAGACAAAAGAACAATGGAAAATTCAAGGCAAGACTAGTTGTGAGAGGGTGTGAACAACGCGAAGGGGACTATTATGAAACCTTCAGCCCAATTGTGAACACAAGTATTCTTCGATTCTTGCTTTTGCTTATGTAAAGGCTACTGATAAAACCCTAGTGATATTTGATAGTGCCTTTTTGCATGGTAATCTTTCGGAAGAACTTTACATAAAGCTTCCAGAAGGCTTTGAAGAAGAAAAAGGAAAGATATGTCTTTTACAAAAATCATTTTATGGACTAAAACAAGCTCCTATCAACTGGAACAAAACTTCCGTTGAATTCTTAAAAAAGAAAGGGCTCAATCAGCTCATCTCAGACAAACCAGTTTCCAAAAATTATGACAATTCACTCATCTTAGCAATTCATGTTGACGATGGACTTATCATAGGAAAAAACCCCGATGGCATCATGAAATTTTTGAAAATCTGAAAGAAAAATTTTATATTACGTTTGAAAAAGATCCCAAAGTCTACCTCGGAATGGACCTGAAAATTGAGAAAGAATACCTATTGTTTCATCAACCCAAATACATTGAGAAAATTCTGAAAGAATTTAACAAGGAAACTGTCAAAAGCGTGAGAACACCTTCAACTCCAGGATCCATCGAAAACCTGACTCCTAACTAGAAATATCCCTATCGTGAAGTTGTTGGCAGTCTACTGTACCTGTCAAACCGAACCAGACCAGATTTAAGATTCTCGGTTAATCAAGCCTCAAGAAAGGTGGAAAACCCTACCGATGGAGTCATTTTGAAGGTCAAACGTATCTTCAGATACCTTCAAGGTACAAACAATGTTGCCATAAAATATTCAAAAGGCGAAGACTACACTAAAACTAATGCCTACTGCGATTCTGACTTCGCAAATGATGAGAAAACTCGACGAAGCACCGGAGGTTACGTCTTTTTTTTGCGATGGTGCCATCTTTTGGTCTACTAAACGTCAGTCGAATATCGCCACCAATACTGCAGAAGCTGAACTCATAAGTGCACGTGAATGTGCAAAAGAAGTGTTTTTTCTGAAGCAGTTTTTTCATGAGCTCACAAGTGAAAATTTGAGTTTAAATTTGCATATCGATAATCAGAGCACCATTAAGATGATTGAAAATGGATGTAGTGGAAAAAGATCCAAACACATTGATATCAAGTATAAATTTACTATCGAAAAGATAAAGGAAAACAATTTTGTTGTAAACTATTGTCCATCAGAAGATCAATTAGCTGATGTTTTTACAAAGTCATTGACTCCTATTGATTTTGCAAAATTAGAGATAGAGATAGATACATGCATTCCACTAAGTAAAATGATTTTAAAATTATTTGTTCAATGTTAAAATTTTTATGTAAAGACAAAGATTAAAAAAGTATTCAAATTTAAGGGGGAATATTGGGAGATAAATTTGAATTATATTGAGAGAATGTTTTGATTTAAAACGAGCACTTAAAATACACTCAGTCTATTGGTCGGCCATTTTGTCTATCGGCCAATCACCAGATCCGTTTGTGATAACATTCTTTTCTGTTTACCGTTGTTGATGTGAGTTCGTCACTAAAACTTGTATAATGAAAACTGTGCTTTCTCTGTAAAATCTTTCTTCTTGTTTAGACTAAAACCTCAACATAAAATTATTAAACGACAAACAAATTCCAATTATTTTCAATAACTATTTTTTTAAAAAAACTTTCCCTAGACAAATAAAAAACTACTGACGTTGACTTCGCAATATTACTCGATAAGTTGAAAAGTTTTATATAAATTTCGACTGCAAATTGAAAAACATATCTCAATCTAAATTCAGATTATCATATCACATTTTCAAACCTATTAAATCAAATCAAACATTTAGACGCAATTGGAGAACCAATAGAACGCATAAGACAAGACACTTATAAACAAACGTACTACAAAAATCACGAATGCAACTAAAGCTAAAAAATATAACAACACCATATTTCTACACACGTTATTTCCCTTTTTCTGGCAATTCAGAAATAATTTACTGAGAACATCTTATGTAATATAATTAGGCACAAAAGCTACACAATTTGTTACAACTCTCACTCCCAATATCATATGAGTTCAAGAATTATATTCTACAATAGTGGAACACATAAGTAAACCACTAATCACGTTTCCGCATTCTTCTTCTTCATGAATGGCGCTACTGTTCGCTGTGAGTCTTGGCCTGTTCAATAACTTTTTGCCAAGCTTTCGTATCACCGGCACTTTTCCTCCAATTTTGGATTCACAATTTCTGATATCTTCAATGATATTATCCTCCAATTTTAGTTTTGGCCTTCCTCTAAACGTTTCCGCATCCAGTAAAACTTATTCCACCAATAGAAACAGAGAAGATCTTTAAGAAATTAAAGAAAACAACAAATCCCCTGGATTCGACACTATAACTAATCAAATTCTCATAAAATTACTTCTCTGCTGCATCGCTGCAATAAAGACACTTTCAACTCAGAACTTTGTGTGGAAAACTTTCCACGAAGTGGGAACATGTAGCAGTATTACCTATTAACAAGCCAAATACAAACCCCAATGACCGTAGTTATTACAACCGCATTAACTTGCTCTCTCTATAGCTAAGATGTTTGAAAGCTCGTATTAAAGCATTTAGTAGATTTTATGGATGCAAATGATATCATTCCCAAAACAATATAGATTTAAACAATTATTCAAGTTCCTATCCCATAAAATCAACTCTTACTGTAATAGTTCAGCGCATTGCATTCGTGATTTCAAGTCACACACAAAAGCAGTTTTTCTAGATATTCGAATTACTACCAAACGGTACTGCATGTCACAAAGGTCGTCTTTTCAAAATGTAAAATCTTAAAACCCCTGAATATCTTCAAAATATATGCAGATGCTTAATAAATATAACCTTTCAAGATAAACTTAACCAAGTCTACTCGTACACATAATATTCTTTAAGTAGTTCCCCGGGGATCCGGTTTAGCCCCTATTCTTTTCGACATCTACACTACAGATCGTCCTGTTTCTTCAGATTCTAACATCTCTTTCTACGTTGATTATACAGTTATTTATACATCTCATTTCGTCAGTCTGATAGAACACGATAATACTCCATCATTTCTCCACTCTTTTCAATTGGTTTTATATATTTTGCTAAAAATTAATTCCAAGAAAACACAAACAAAATTTTGTATTCTCCGAAAACCTAAAAACCCTCCACCACTAACGATAGGCAGTTCAAAACTCACTTGGAGCAATAAATCTTCTGCTAAATATCTCGGATCATTCTTAAACAGTCGCTTTACGTGGAAGGTTCATATTCAACCCGTTTTTGAAAAAGCACCAACAAAAGCTATGAATAANATATATATATATATATATATATATATATATATATGTGTGTGTGTTATATCCCCTCCTTAATTCAGCAACCTGATTTAAAATAGAATCGAATTTGTTACTTTACACAATTATAATAAGATCAACATTGATATAAGCATGCCTGAATTAATTCGGAAGCTTGGATAAACACATCTAATAACAAAATTAATACTTGTATCATTCAAACTTTCTAAAATTAATCTCCTAGAAGACCGTTGTAAGCATCATGGTTCCTCATCAATAGACAAATTGAGGACACTACAAATTCTCACTATTGTCGACCATCTCATTAACCTATCTACACAATTTTATTAACTATTTCAACATAGTCCTAGCACAAACTATCAATCTAGGACAACAAGCAAATACCCAAAAGAATAATGACACATTCACCCGTCCATGGTATGTAACTAATAATACAAAAAAAATATCATTAACTTGCGTTCAACCTACGAGTGTTCACCCCTTTATACAACCAGAAAATGAAAATAACTTAATGCACTAAAATGTTGCACTTACTGGGTAGAGTACTCACGGTCAAGTTGGAAATTTTTTGTTTAAGTTCTTGTGTAAAATTCCTTCAAACCTCTGAAAGGTTGTGAGGCTGATTGGAAAGCAATAAATTAAGAAAAAAAACATTTATTGACTAAATTCCACTTATTATACTTAGGTCTACTTTATTATACTTACGTTATTTAATGGAAACAGTACTTAGAAATAATTTGAACTCTCCATTTTACTGCATGATTTCCAACTGTGAATCGCTCGTAGTGAACTGCTAGATAGTTTCCCATTTCATGTCTTATCGCTATTAGGTGCAACAGGCAAGCTACGTTGACAAGATCAAAAATTTTTCAGCTGTAAATTATAACCTTGTGAACATTTGTGACATAAAGAGAAATCGAGAGAAAAATAACACATGTAATTGATTTTATATTCATAAAATTGAGATATTATCAACAATGATACGTTTTTTTTAATTTACAGGTTTCATGGCACGCATGTGTGAATCATACGTTGTAAAAAAGAAAACTTTTCTGTTAGATACTATGTACAATATCGTATGTATATAAACATATTTAAAGTTTCTCGGGCAAATTATTGGAAAAATCTATAATCTCAATCTCACTGTTAGGTTCGAAACTTTAAATAAGAACGGATCTGACTATAAACTATAAAACCTACAGCGCGAAGTAAACTACCATAAATATATGCCCTAAATAATCAGTATACAAGAGCTTTATTATTTAAATTCGTATCATTAAAACCCACAAATTATAGTTGTGTTTAGGCATCAATAAGTAGTTTAAAGAGTTCTAATGACCTTGATGTTGACAAACACTAAAGTCTCACAAAAAATAAGTAGTTTATGTGTTTTGATCGTATTTAAAATCACTTTATGGAAATTGCATGAATGACATTCACGCAATGTTCCGTGTGATCCAACATCAGTCACTGAAAAGAACGTGGAAATGAAATCTTGATATTAAACAGTGATCGTAATCAGTGGTGGGGGGCTAACGAGGGAGGGATCTGCTGAGTATAAAATAGTCATTTGTGTTTGAAAGCTATGGTTATAAAACTCATAATGTATAAATATAATCTTTTAATAAAATACAGCATTTCATCAAATAAATAATTAACAATTAATTAAATAGTTTTCAAATTTATTAATTGTTTTAAATGGGAAATATATATTATATGATAAGAAATTTGTGATGAAATCAGAATTTTATAAAGATACAAATCAAATAATTTGTGAAAATGTATTTTATTGTAGACATAATGAACAAAAAACAAGTATATGAAAGTATTAAAGTAATATTCCAATCTAGAGTTTTTTTCAGGACATATTCTTTAAAACAACTGTCTTGAAGAGGTTACTTCTTCATCTGAGTACCAATAAATAATGGCTTTACTAGTGAGATAACAAACAGCTTACCACGTACATAGAGACTATTCAACGTATGGAAGGAAAAAAGGCATCCCGTAAATGAATCATACCATCTATAGACAGATCCGCATACCATCTATAGATGGTACAAGCATACAGTGAAGTGACCTTGAAAGCACTAACACGGATATATAATACATGCTTTACACTTGGATATATGGCGAAGGTATGGAAAATTAGTATACTGAGACTTAAGGATATATGGCGAAGGCATGGAAAATTAGTATACTGCCAACTTATGGGAAAATCCTAGGCAAGTTAGTAACCTGTCGAATAATCAAAGATAGGGTAAATTAGAAGGTACCGCACAAGACGCAAAATGGATTTAGGAAGGGGTGTATTACCGAAGATGCGTTGCACGAGACAATAGAAAAAATATCACAACGGAAAACACAATACAAGTCATGTATATTTGAGGACATCATTCGTGTCTTTGATAATGTACACTGGAGATATATCAAGGAAGATCTGAGAAAAATGAAGTTGGATAAGAATATAACACAGATTGTGGACTCTTATTTTGTAATTAGGTGGAAGATTTTTAATTTGAGGGGGGGGGGACAAACAATTATTTAAAACCCAGAAAGGGTGTCCCCAGGGGTCTTCGGGACCAGCATTTTGGAATGTTGTACTCAATGATATGTTGCAAAATTTAGAAGCGTTTGGAATAGAGTGTGTTACTTATGAGTATGAGAATTCTGTTTTGTAATGGAAATTCAAGAAGAGTGTTAGGAAAGAAAGGAAGTACATTAATGAGCAGGTAAAGTCAAAGATCTGAAAATGTCAGGGCAGAAAACTCAGGTGATAATATTCGGCTTAAATAGCAAGAACAGGCGAAACCCCATTATAAAATATAGCGAAGGAAAGTTAAAAACAATAAGGAAAATTAAGTATAGTTAGGAGTAGTTATTGACGAAAAACTACTTTTCACAGATAACATATTACATGTTAGAGAAAATAAAGCAAATGGAGTACAGATTGCTAAAAGTTGTAATACACAAAAGGAATATAGACAGGAGAAGCTTGTGTCATATATATAGAGGAACACTACTGCGGATAATTAGTGATGGGGCAACGATATGGGTGCATAAAGTCCACAATGTTTATATTTTAAAAATATTACTGGATATACAGAGAATATATCCGCAAAGTTGGGGCAATTGTTATATGACGTCTACACCTGCAATGGAAGTGCTCCTGGGTGAAATGCCTCTTGACCTATATATTTAGAAAAAATGAAATATGATCTTTAGTACGTAAAAACAGAAGCAGTGTACATAGAGAGGGATGAGATAACAAAAGAAAATAAGAAGTTAAAAGTGAAAATTGTGAATTGCTTGTTATACAGTTGGCAGCAAAGATGAGAGAGGAAAAAAGTGGTAGAGGTCACTTCAAATTTATTCCCTATGTTCGTTATGCAGAAAAGTGGAAGAAGTGGTTCGATCCTTCACCAAAGATGAAGCAAATTCTTACGAGACATGGAGATTTCAATAAATAATTAAAAAAGATAGGGAAAAATACATAACTATGTGTAAAATGGTCAAAGAAACGGTAGAACATGTATTATGGGAATGCTGCTTGTTTGGGAAGAAGAGGCGAGAGTTTCTCGATGAATACATGAAAATAGACATGATGACACATGAAATTTACAAAAATTAATAGAAACGATAAAAAGTACTTGTATTTTCAAATTTCTGTGATAAAATTAATGCTTGCCTGACGTGTTGAGAAATTGTTAAAGAAAATTGGTTAGGGATCGATAGGTAACAAAATAAAAAATATCTTTGTACAAAAGACTAAGCAATGAATGTATAGTATACAAACCCTGCATTGACTCTGTTTGAGGCAGGGACATGAAGTAATAAATAAATAAATAATACCTTCTGTAGATATAAAGCATGTAGAAAATACAAATTTCGAATGTCCCAAGACCATCCCATGCTGTAATGTAGATAAAGGTTTCGTAAAGAAACCTCGTCTACTGCCTCCCCAAAGCGTTGCTAATATAGGAGGCTTGCCGTGAGTTGTTCTGTCGGCAATGCGGTGGCGCTGTATCGCTTATACAACTAATGCAAATTTCAGAAGAAATACACCTCATTGAGAGACGTTTCAACCAGGGAATGTAATACGCAGAAATCATAATACAAACTTGTATTAAGTTTGCCTACAACATGTAAATTGAGTGTGTGGAAATCTGGTTCTCAAATTGATTGCTCTGTTAACTATTTTACTCCGAACACTCTTACAAAGTAGGCCTTTCATTAATTTTAATTTTATCTGTTGAGAGATCAGATCCAATGGTTGGCTATAGTTCTCTTATTCCTCCCCCTCATAGGTCTGCCACTGATCGCAATAAAGAGAGAAGCAATAGCAATGCATGCATTTTTGATGAATTTCTTTAGTATTCCTGTAGTAATTTTTGGAATACAGCACAGAATATACGATACATATACATAAAGTTTTGCATTAATGCAGTAAAACTATACTACATCCAAATTTTTTCCTTTATCCATATGCCATATCTTTAAAAATTCTCTTTTGTACTAGTTTGATACAACTTTGTACCTCCTACTTCCAAATCGTATGTATAAACATGAGATTGCGGTCAACTGGTGAGACCAATATCCTTCAATCTTCATGTCTTATAATTGTATTATATTATATACAGAGCGTCCCAGATATGTTGTAGCAAAGCTCTGGGGGAGGTGGGAAACGTCATAAGGATTGAGAATTGCATAGTAACACATTGCCGCAAACGTCAGGGATAAGTGGTTGCAGAGGTCGAAGATCGGGAAGGAAATAAGAGAGTGATTTATTTGAAACATTTATTGGACATAATGAGTACAAATAGCGTACGACATGAATACAGCTCTAATGTTACAACAGATGCTCGAAGTTTGCATACCTGACACCGACGGAGCATTGACTGGAATACACCGGGAGTTTCGTTGATTGTAGGAGTTGCGCAGACGATTCTTTGACGAGATCCATTTCAGTCGCCACAGGATCACGATACATGAGAGATAATATGGCTCCCCACAGAAAGAAGACAAGGCTCGATAAATCCTGTGAGCGTGGTGACCAGGGAACTGGTCCTCCACACCCAATCCATTGATGCGAAAATGACCTGTTCAAATGCTTACGGATAGCCAGTCTAAAATGAGCAGGCGCATCATGTTGAAACCACATGCTGCACCTCACATTTTCTGGAACATCTTCAAGCAAGCCGAGAAGAACTTGTTCCAGAAAGGTTTGATAATTCGAGGTGGTCAAGCAGGATGGTAAAAGGTACGACCTGACGAAGCAGTCGCCGACCAAACCTACCCACACATTAACTATGAAGCGATGTTGTTCCCCGTGATGCCGCTCACCATGGGTTTTTTCTGGTGCCCACAAATACTCATTGTGGTGACTGCGCCATTCCTCATGATGTGACCTCATCAGTGAACAACAAATAAGTTGGGAAATTCACATCTCGTCCACTTTGTTGCAGAAACCACTGAGCAAAACGAACACGTGCAGGATGATCATCGGGGTGTAATAACTGCACCCTTTGGAGATGAAAGGCATGTAAGGACTCGGCGTTCAAAACACGCTGGACACTGCTCCGAGACATTCTTAAGACCCAAGGCAACGGCACATATGCTGGTGCTTGGATTAGTCTCCACGGTATCCAACACACGTTCTTCCCTAACGACCAAACACGTCGATCGTGGCTTGCCCTCACTAGCCTGGCCACTTCTGAATGACCCGTACTCGCACAAATGTCAATGCAGACGTGAAAACTGTGGTGCGGATGATATCAGTCTGGGAAGCGTTCTCGATAAGTGCACTCAGCTATTCCATACATTAAGTGCATGTCCGCAAGTTCACCGTTCGTATACCGTTCCATGCTCCTCGTATGCTGGCTAGCGCTGGAATGAGGAAATCCTCACGTTCCCCTCCAGTACTCTTGTGTACAGCACCACCAAGTGGCGTACAATGATGTTTGCGGTCATGTGATTCTCAATCCTTATGACGTGTTATTTCTGGAATATTCTGTATAATTATATTTATTAAAATTATAAGTATAAAATGTAAACACATATTTATTTTTGTTTTCGCAGATTTACGTATAAAACTGTTACTATGATATTTTACATAAAATAAATCTTCATATGAGTTTCGGAATGTTTTAAAAATTTAGGATAATTTTGTCTAGGTATGTCCTTTAATTTTTCTTGTGCCTATTTGAAAATGAATCACCTAATATAATTTTATTAAAAATTAGTGAATATCAAATTTACCTTCCACCCGTCACATCAATGGAACCATCACTGATGGCCGCTACAATGCGGAAAAAACCTTATGATTTAATAAATAAAAAACTGGATAGTATGACTACACATTCCATAAATTTACATGCAACACGCACTTTGTGAGTCGGATAGCTCATGAATATGAAAATAAAGTAATTACATTGTAGGCACTATTTATACAACTTATTTATATATTAGATATCAATATAGAATTTTGGATAGAATCCACGAAACAAAAGAGGGATGTAACCATGAAAAGAGAAATAAAAATATACGTTAGGTGATATGGTGTATTCGTAAATGCGCGAATCATTGCATGTCAAGGCGTACGTGAGGAAAAGAAGAAGGTTATGGAAGAGTCAATCAGTCAGCCGAAGCATGTTCCTAATCTTCCTTTAGATGATCGACAGAAATATCGCTGAAGAGAAATATCTAATGAAGAGGTGTGAGGGCATTGACACTCGAGCTAACTTCATTTTCTCCTGTACTGACATATTTCCATAACCAGGTCGGTTAAGTGCGCATAACACTAAAATTTTCAATTATTAAAGTAGATTACTGTTTGATATTTTTGAACAAATATTTCTCAAATTGATTGCTCCAAAAACTTTTTTTTTCAATTAGTCTACCAATTTTGTGAGAATACAAAACTCAGCAATTATAGGCCACAAGTGGTGTTATGAATGGGGAGTAGACTAATAGGACTGGATCACTCCATATCCCATCAACAAAAAATATTACAATTTTGGACCTAGACATCTCAGGTTCTTATGACAAGCAATACCGATGTACCAAAAGAAGAAGAATATTCATCAAACTTATCAACGCAATGATTTTTTTTTCCTAAAAACCTGAAGTATATTTTTGGTCTAAAAGAAAGGTCTTTTGATTATTCCTAAAAACTGTTTATGATCTTTATGGAGATGGAATGGAAAATGAGAAAAGAGACGTAACTCTTAAAACTAATCAATAGGAGGAAAGGATGGGTTCCAAGAAATGGGCTCGTTTGAGGGACCTCTAATGAAAGAATAGCATTTTTTTTAAGTCGAATCACTAAATATGATGAAGGAGCGATGAAGGAGTGATGCGTTGGAAAGAGTGGAGTGTCGAGATGTGTTGTATAGAGCTCTGCATTAAGTAACTGGGAGGTGATGTAAACGTACGATTTATTTATTATACACTTTTCTGATGAGGAAGCAAACATAAGCGTGCGAGTGTAAATTTGGTTCAATTTGGGTCATAGGGTCCGAAAACGAACATATCAAAATTTGGTGCACAATAATCGCAATAGGAATTATATTCATCGTCCTAGATTGAAAACTGCACTTTGCCAAAAAGGACATATCATTCGAAAATCGTTCTATATAAAATCCCTGCCCAAAAATATTGAAGATGTTATTAAATTGAAGCCCTTAAAATCCGAGGTTAAACGCTACCTAGTACACTAGTGCTTCTACACTGTACAATAATTTATTGATTTAAAAAGAATTGAAGCCGTCTTGTACTTTATCACGCCATGGCTAGTACTTTCAAAATATCTCATAACACTTTCAAAACTATTTCCCTCCATGATTGTATTGTGTCATATTATTCATGTAAATATAGTTGTATATGTACTCAATCTTGGTTCGGTTGTGTAAATTAATTCTGTAGCCCCATCCTGGCCCGGTTTTTTCTCCGATTTTCCTTCGAGTAGGGGCGGATTTTTTATAAAGACTCGCTAGGCTCTTGCCTAGAGACGGCATCAATTGAAATAATAATTCGTGAATTTAGTGTTATTCAATAGTTACGAATTATCAACAATATTTTCCGAATGATTCATAGCTTGATAATAATACGTACTTGTAAAATGACTTTTCTATGTTTTATTAAATACAATATTTGTTGGTATTATGTTAATACTATACCACGTGCCAAATTATTTTTATCGTTAGGAGTATGTTGAAATGTTAAATCCGCCTCTGCCTTAGGGTCCTTGATCGGAATTGATGGGATGGTCCCTTGCTTGTTTCCGGAGTATAAAATAGTTTATTATCCTCCACGTGGTCATACGCAGTATGCAACTACTTTTTTGACAATAAAGTTTAGTTATTAATATCGTAAGAGAATCTAATGGAAATACTTAATTGAGGATTATGCTTCGATTCCATCGAGCGTAGAAGATTGCTGAGTTAAAATTGTTCAAAAAATCTGGCAATCGTGACCCACAAGAGAGCAAATTTTATCGACCAATAATGCTATTTCCGATGTAAGGCAAAATAATGGGTAAGATAATTTGCACAAATGTTACAAGAAGAATTAAAAGGAAAGTTAAGCCACAGACAATACGGGTTTTAGAATGGGAAGAATACAGAAGGTGCAAGTATAACTTACTAGAACAGATGAAAGGACGAATTACACAATACGCATTGATGGTATCAGTAGACTTCACAGGTGCATTTGATAGTATGGACTGGGTATATAAGAAGTGACATATTGCAACAAGAATGTAACTGGGCTTGTGGTGTGGTGTAACAAATAACTAATCAAGTAGAAGGTAAAGTAGAAAAAATAATACAATAATATTTAGAGATCGACATGTCATGTTGAGAATAGGAGGAGACAACTAACTAATTCACACAATGACAATGGGTTGCCCACAGGGAAGTCATACGGGACCGACATTCTGGAATATCGTAATAAATATATTATTAGAAAGGATGGAACGGGAAGGAGTAGAAATAATTGCATACGCAGATGATATAGCCTTTACCATAACAGGAAATAGTAGAGGAGAATTAGAAATTGCTAGCGTAAGATTATTAAAATTGTTCGAGCAATAAGAACAGAAATTACAACTATCAATTTCTCGAACAAATACATATGGAATATTTTCGGAATGAAAAATAAAGGGAAAAGCAGACGAGACCGCATCATACGATTGCCTGACTGTAGAGTACAAATAAAAAACAATATAAAGTATTTAGACATTATTATTAATGAAAAATTAACGTTTCTGAAACATTTGGAATATGTAGGATAATAATAGATAATGTACTGAATAATATATTGATTAATGCGAGTGGGAATCAACCGATGTAGCATTGGAACAAAGCAGTTAGTAACAATATATAAAGGGGTGTTGCTTCCACAAATTTCGTACTGCTGTACCGTGTTGTTCGAAAGATCAAAATTAGTACACATGTCTCGACGACTTACAAGTTTACGAAGAAAATGTTTAATATATTGGAGTGGCGCATATACAAGTATATCAACAAATGCTTTACAAGTAATCCTAGGACAGATACCAATAGACTTAGAAATTGATAAGCACTTCCTTAGATACAAAATTAAGAAAACAGGAGAAATTCAAGTTGGAGAAGAGAAGATACAACGAAATACAGATGGATGGAAAGGGACAATAACAAGAGCACTTGTGCAATGTTGGCAAATACGATGGGACAAGGCAATAGAAGGCAGATTTATGTACAAATTAATACCCAATGTAACATACGGATATAAGAATAGAAAATGGTTCCAACCGACAGCGTCATCTTCAATGATGGAAGTATTAACCGGACACGGTGATTTCAATACTTATTGGTATAGGTTAGGACTAACAGATTCAAATTTTTGTACATGTCATGAAGAAATAGACACTGAACTATGTGATACTTAACTGCACAATACTAGGCCCAGAACGAGCTACTTGGATACAAGAAATGAAGAAAAATGGAATTTATAGTGATAAGAGATAAGACGAATATATTGCAATGAGGCGCAGTACAGAATATTTGAGAAATATATTATGGAGATAATGATAATACGCAAAGCTAATGAGAGAAAAGTTAGGTAGTAGACCGTTCTTCCTCATCTCCTAGTAGGGTCGGGAGCATCGATTCCGTTGCAAGATGATGGCAAAGAGGGAACAGCTTTATATATATATATATATATATATATATATATATATATATATATATATATATATATATATATATATATATATATATATATATATANAGAAAATGTTTATACGATGACATGAAAACAAAATGAGATTATAACGAGAAGAGAAAGTCAGAAAATTAGCTCAGGTAATGGCATGCATAGCCGTAAAACTGTGATTTTACTAAGAAACAGGAAAAAATACAGTTATTTATGATGCGTGCGACATAAAATTTCATGTCACGATGAAGTGAACGACACAAATTTTAGCTCTCTGTGACTAATAGTCTTCCATCTACGGCTGAAATGTGCCATGCACGGTCAAAATCATGCGTTCATTGAATCTATGGATGTGTATAACTAAAACACGAAAAGTCAAAAAAAATGTAATTTCTGTTTTTATATGGCTTTATCAAGTATTGCTATTGTACTAACAATTACAGAAATTTTAGATGTCGAAGTTTAAGAACATTGATTTAAAATGGAATGACCTGTCTTCAACTACCTGAGTAGTTGGACTTTATAATTGGAAGAATTAGGTCATGTTTCCAGCTAAAAATGTACTAATGCCAAAACTTAAGAGAGGAATTGTAGCTATTGATTAGATACATCAACGCATTAGGTGTATCTAATGCTGTTAACATCTCAAGAGTGATACCAAGGAATCATGGTTAGATGATTTTTTGAGATTATACACCACCGCAACATTTTGAGATTATACTTTATAGTTCTGGGAATATTCTTCTTTGTGTGATATTTCGCCAGAGTTGATGTCACCGTATCCTGTGAGACATTTGGAGAAAGATGGATTCAAAGTTGTTTGCGAGTGTTCCTCTTTTCATTTATGTTGTTGACAACGTTATTATCAGTTTTGATGTAGGATACCTATCTTTCATTCATTTTAGGCAAGTGACTTATTTTCAGACAGAGTGGTCTCGTGGGGAAACCGTTTTAACTCTCCACTTCCAGTGGTTATTAAAAATTATTTTTCTTGAACCTTCACCTGTCGTAAGACAGAATTACATTTTGATTTTAAGTTCGTGGTTCTGTACCGAGCACACGGTTGCCTGATAATATTTTTTGCTTTTATTAATGTCAGATTTCCTGAGGGAGATTGGGGGAGGAATTGTCAGTGGCGTGAGGTTGTGTTAATTGAGCATGTAAAGATAAAAATCTATTATATATATTGCTAATATGTATGCGCCAAAATGTTCACAAACAAACTTTCAGGTTCTTACTCTCGGGTTACACTTATACTCGTGTCTCTGTACCCTGCCCTTTGTTTCTCCAAGACTATCTTCATTTTTCCCTAGCCACATGTGACAATTGCTTCGATCACTGCAAAGAAAATTTGACTTCCTCAAAAAACATTTTCTTCTTTATTATTTAAATATATTGGTTGCTGTAGATAAAGGTGAACAGAAAATAATAATGAGTAACATGGGACCTGAAAATTAAAATATTCCTAACTCTGGTACTACGACTTTTTATCAAATGAAATTTTGTTTAATTATTTCGTAAAATACTATTTTAGTCATGTCAATAAAGACTTAATATTCTCGTAGATGGTAGCTCATTTTATGATGTAGTACCAACAAACAGGAATTAAAAAACTTGCTACTCTGAAATTATGTGAATTTGAAACGTCTTTAGCCTACGGGAGATTAACTTTATATGTTTATGAGAGATATTCTAATAATAAATTTTTGATTAGAGAAATATATTATTAAATACATATTTTTCACAATAAAGTTGTTCTTATGGTGTTAAAAGTACTTTAATAATAATAATAATAATAATATTAGAAATGGTAGTAGTAATAATACACTCGTTTAAAAACATTAAATTAACCCAAGCACATTTACATATCATTACAGAAAGCCATCATTATTACAACAACCCATATAGTTAGAAAGTTTTTATCTAGAATATTGAAAGTGAAATGGCCACTTGGTCCGTGCCATTGTATCACTCAGTGTTTGCTGAGAAAACAAAATTCAGCTACCAAATAATAATAACGAAAATGATACATTAACTAATGAAATATCTAAAAATCTAGTTGTCTAATTTAGATCCACTAACACGTTTTAACAACTTATTGACTAAAGAAAGCGCTTGATCTTGACAAAACGTTTTATCTTTAGATAGAAAGTAAAAGAAATAAACATCACGGCTGAGCTGCGAAATGAAAATATTGATGAAAATTCCAGCATGTCTGGTAAGTAAAATATGACCATGTACATTCTAATTTTATTGAAAACGAAGTTCAGATTTGATAGTAAAGTATATACATAGAAAACTATATACATTTCACTTAAAAGGAGTTTACCTACATTTATCAAAGCGCACAACTTGCGAAAAAATGTGCGAGATTTTTATTAATTTAAGAAAACGCAAAATTGCACTTACATCAATGATACGTTGGAAAAAAGTTAAATAAGTTACTTACATGTGATATTTACTTCTTAGGACTATTAAAATGCTAATATTGCTCCATTAATTATTTACTACATGAATCAAGAAACAAATTTCATTCTATTTTCCAAGCAAGTAATTGTATAATCTTATTTTCGAAATAAATTTCAATAGTCAAATTACTTACTGTATTACATAATTATCTAATTTATATTGAGTAGACTGAGTAATATAACATCTTTTGTACATGATTAATGTATGAATATGTTTCAAGCTGATTTTTTATTTAAACTTTTTGAATGATTTTAATTAATGTTTTATGATTTTAATTTAAAAAAACAATAAATATACCCATTTTTTGCATTATTAATAACGTATTAAGTAACAGAAAAAAGAATTTGGGTTTATCCAGACATAACAATACTTGCATTGATTCAAAATTTACAAAATTTGGTCCATTCTAAGGACCACTAAGAGATAAATAGAAATATCATAACTGACATTTAAAGAATAATTATACACATACAAATTTGACAAATACTATTACATGCAAATTAATTTACTTGTTACACTGTTACATGAATAATAAAAAATATTGTGTATTATTTTCATTATATATTGTCATTTACACTATACATTGACATGTTATTATTTGCCGTATATGTTTCATACTCGTTAGAAAACATAGTTTATAAATATTTCATTATTTAAAATGTTATTCTTATTACTTCAGACCAACGAATTTTTTGACGGTATGCTCAGTATTGTGAAAATTATTTTCCATCTTAATGCCGGAAGCGAGTCCCAGGCATCGAGTCTGGGCCAGAATCGTTCGCTGAAAAATTTCTGTGCAAGTCGTCAAAAGACTCCGAGGAGCGAAACTGCAACAGAACAATTACGAACGTCGTGGCCGTGGCAGCAACCGACGTCATCAGTCGCAAATCAACATCAAAGAGTCCTGCCGCCGTGAATGACACCGCCCGCACAGCCACTTGCCCCAGGAATCGTTCAACATCGGCGTCATCTTTGAGGAGACCTCGTGAAGAGCCTTCCCGAGGTCGCAGCGTTAGTTTCTGAACGCACTCTGCTGTTCGTTTCGCTTCTCTCGCTGCCATATGCCCTGCCAGAGAGAAACAAAGCACTTTCCACACATTGGAAACCATCCAAGTGCCGAGGAAGATGGTTGCTTCTTGGAACGCACTGGCGTCCTTCCCTATAAATGCGAACATCTTGAAGGATCCGTAATACAAAACGGAGGCAATGTTGATGGAGCATGACCACGACTCGATCACAACGTTAATTCCATAAACACAATTCACTTTTACTGCTACGTCGCAAATGAAGGAATGCAAATGGCGGAGTGCTTCTAAACGAGTCAGTTTCAAAAAATATCCAGTATTTTCACTATACTTGTTGGTGTTTAGATTGAGCCCCTTTGAAGGACTTTCAACTATTACTGATTTACTTAGGATAAATGAGGAGTGAAATGTATTCTCCACACGTTTCAGAAATTGCCTCTCGTAATCAACTTTTCCACACCTTTCAATGAGGTGGTTCAGCACCTTGAAGTAATACTTCATCAATATAAGAACATTAATGTATTGAAGAATAATAAAAGAGTTAGACAACCCTGCCAAGTATATTACTGCTTCACGATTCCATGCTTGTGTATCCCAGCTAATTATATCAAAAAATACTGTGATAAGGAACACTATCAAAATTCCTGATATTTCTGATAGAAGAATTATATAAATACGTGTGTGAGAGTGTTTATTGAATGGTTGCAAGGACGCGTCAATTTTTAGGAGGTCGTTGAAGAGATCTGTGACATATCTATGTTGGCATGTTAGTAGAAATATACGAAACAGCATTGTAGTCAGTAGTGTTGCGAGTGTAGCCATAAGGTCGCTGAAATACGTGGTGCCTGAAGAAAAAGGATACACTTCTTCCATTCTTCTCTCCACGAAATAAATGCAACCGAAGGCTTGAAGTAAAGCTAGGAGCAATGAATAGGTGAAATATGACTTTGAGAGCACTAGAGTCCGTTGACCGTCAGGACAAGTAAAAAACGTGTAAGGCGCTAATCCCAACAGTCGGGATGCAATAAGCAGAGGTTCAATTGCTTCAGATATGTGGTATTTGTGAAATCTGGGCATGGCACATCCCTGAAAATAATTCAAATCATTAAAAATCATCTTAATAATCAGAAACCAGAAATCATTTTTGTAAATCAGTTGTTACTGATTAAACTTGAGGAGCAAATTTACGACATGTTATTTTTCAGTTGTCAATTCTGAATTTTATTTTTTAATTTTTTTGCTCTTTCAGATGATAGAGTCAGATTTAATCAATTAAAAGAAATATTATGTTTCCCCTTTTATCAATATTTTTAACATAATTGGAAGGTTTTAATTTTGTTCGAAAACTCTTTAAAATAATGCTCATTTAATTATTATTAATATAAAACAAGATTCATTGAGGGATCATAGTCGGTATTTAAGGGATAAAATTTAATATCGAGGGTGGTGTTTGTGCTCGGATACGCAGGTTCATAATATTGAGTAGGCCGTAGTGGTGCCTGTTTCTTTACAAAATTATTGATAAAGAGTCAAGTTGAACTTTCCACACCACTTTCCATTCAAAAAGAAAGTGATGAGAGCTTCCACTTAAAAAAGTGATGAAGTGATGTGACTTGCGTTGGATTGATAAAGTGTAAAGGTGGGATTCTCAGTCGTTACTAGCAAATAAATAAACTTTATTGTCAAAAAAGCAGTTACGCGTATGACACGCAGGATAATATACTAATTTTACTCTCCGGAAGCAACCAAGGGACCATCCAATCAATTTCGATCAAGGGCCCTAAAGCAGAGGCGGATTTAACACGCTCCTAAAAATAAAAATAGTTCGGAAAGTGTCATAATATTAACATAATTCCAACAAACATTGTATTTAATAAACCACAAATACGTATTTTTATTAAACTAGAAATAATTCGGAAAGTATTGTTGTTAAAACGTAACTATTAAATAACACTGAATTCGGGATTTATTATTTCAATAGATGCCGAGCCCTAGGAGAGAGCTTACCGAGTCAGCATGAAATATCCGCCACTACCCGTAGGAAAACCAGAGAAAAACCCGGGCCGAGATGGGGAGTGTGAGAGAGAGATGTTGCGAGATATTTCGATATATTTGCGTGCGCAGTGTTTTGTCTTGTGACATTTTATCACAGAAATTGAATATAACACTACCCATTTATGTTCTTTAAATGTTTTCGAAAAGGCAAATTGCACGGAAGGCACTATAAGAGGTTACTTATGGAGCCTTAATAGCACGTAGTTTGATTAAGATACATGTGTGCTTTACGTTTTTTAAATTCTATTTATAAGTTATTATTTAGTCGTTTGTTTTTTAATCATTTTCACTCAATTTCAATTAGTCTTCATATTCTCATTATTATAGATGCCCGCATCTTTTGATTACTTTTTAAAGTATATTTCTAGTAGTCGTTTCGTTTCGTGTCGATCCTCTTCATAATGAAATTCATTGTCTTCATGATCTGGAAAGTCCAACAACTCGTGATCAATGTTCATCACGAAAACAAGTTATAAAATAAATATTAAAAAACAAAACAAAGGTAACAATAAACGATAACACCAACTAATATAAATAATGTACTGACTAATGAATAAAAACAATTACAACACGGATCAATGAAGAATCACGCGAGACTGACACAGGGTCATACAACCATGGCGCAAGACCAAACAGCTCACAGAACCATATACATAAATATAATGTCTATGACAAAACAAACACCATAACCTCACTTATCTCACTCAAGTGACGGCGGGCGGCCACGCGAACATCACTCAAGTCTCACTCAATGTGAGTGGAGTAACGACTATGAATCCCAGAATCGCCCTCAAGTTGGAGTATGAGCGTATCTCAAGATACGACTATGAGTCCCACCCTTAGTTTTTTAAAATGCGAAGTGAATTAGTTTCCCTATAATATTTTGGAAATATTGCTACTCCATGAAATGCGTAGTTTCTTCAGATGTTATATTTGTTCTATCTAAAATAAATACTTTTTATGAAAAAAGATATATTTACTACAATAAGTTACATGATCTAGAAAGTACAGTAATAGATATAGAAAATAGATTTATGTATTACTTCATAAAAAATATTTACCTTTTGTGTATTCCAGCGTCGAAAAATTTTTCGCACGAAGCATGCCATGAGAAAAATAAAAGAAAGATGTGACGTGTGTCACTTCTTTCAATATATGTATACAATATCAAAAATTAATGGGAATGCTACACCACTGTTTTAATGAACTAAGTTTTTTTCATATTTTCCAAATATTTCTTTTGAAAAATAACTTCCATACGACATTTTTTTAAATTTGTCTATTAATAAGTCGTCAATACTTCAGGAAAATAACTAGTCTGGTATCACTTTTATACTTCGCGTTTTCAGATCCACGTAGTACATCACTAAAAGCTTTCTTAATATTATCCGTAAAGGAAAAAATTATCGTAAAAACGAATTCATTCTCGCGAAGTTTCTTCACCTTTGTGTTGTTACATCTTTTAAGTTCATGTTGATCTCACTGTCATAAAGCGTGAATGACATTTCCAAAAGAACTCTGCCGAGTGGGAGTTTTAACCATGCCCATCAGACCTTACAAGTAAAAACTACATCACTTCATCTCGAGAAAGGGTTTATGAACATAATCAATACCAAGAAATTACTCGCTCTAATGGCATTTTTAGAGTTATCGTTTGCTTTATGTCCCAGAAAACAAAGGGAATTTTAAAACGTGACACTTTTATTCCTTTTCATTTCCCAATGCAATTCTGTTCTAGAGTAAAGTCGATAGAGATAAATTAATAGCTTTTCAAAAACAGAATGTATGAAATACATTTGTGAAAATAAAAGTATGACTATATTTTATTGTATAATTACCAAACTTTAAACATAAAAATATTGGTTCTTACGTAGTACGAGGGTTATCCAGAAAGTAACCTCTGTTTCCGTGTAGCGTGAGAAGTATAGGGAGAACACATACTTCGGGGTATTGACACGTGCAATATATCAGTGCAGCGGTTGGAATTTCGTTGCGCTTGTCGTTTGATTACTATGGCGAGTCAAAATAAACAATGCAGTTGAAAATCCCGCCAAACGTTTAATCTGTTGTGATAAGATTTTTATTGGCAAGAAATCTTAAATCAACTCACAGTAATCGGGCAATTTGTGCTGTTCAGGGGCCAGATGTGATGAGTGACAGTGTTGCGCGTCAGTAGTGCCGTTCGTTAAAAAGTAGACGGCCCAATGTTCGTGATGATGACAGAAATGACTGTCCGTCTGTTGTGAACAATGAACTCCAGAAAATTGACGACAAAGTTCGTGAAAACTGTTAGTTTGCGATATTTGAACTATGAGAAAGTTTTCCACAGATTTCTAGGTGTCCGGTGCATGAATTCAGTGCACGACTTCAGTTAGGCTATCACAAGTTTTGTGCTCGTTGGACGCCGTCTTCGCTGCGATCTCTAGCGGCAGAATTTTATGCCGAGAGAATTTCTCTATTAGTTCCGAGATATTACAAATGTTTTAATTTATAAGGCGGTTGTGTAGAGAAATGTAGTTTGGAAATTTTCAGAGTAGATGTCGTTTCTAACGAATTCACCCATCCAGAAAGGAGTTTCCGAAATTAGACTTTTTAAAGGGTAAAATAGGGTAAAATGTGCAGTTTCTAATTTTTACAATATCTCATTAGCTAATTGCGATATTGGTTCACTAAAAAGTGTGAAAATGAGTGAAAATGTTTTGACACATGCATCTGATCATTAGAAACTTAAAATATAAAACGGATATTGTTCATGTATTATAGAAACTCACCCGAAAAGCAGTTTTATAATTCTAATTTTAAAATGACGAAGTAGTGTGAAATGTTTTGTATGTTTATTTTCTCTAAATATTACGAACTATTTAAGATAACACCTCAATTTTTGAATGGTAACGAGCAATTTAAATCGATACTAACTTGTAACGTAGGTTAAACTGCATCCTAACAAAACCGCTAGTGCGTAACTGTGCACAATCATAGTAATTTAGTAAATTGTTGACCGTAATATTCACACAATTCTCTGAAAAGTCTAGCCCTTCGTATTATAATAAATAATATTAACATTATGTGTGATAATTTAAATATATTTATTTTTGTTCCTAGGTTCACTTAGTAAAAGTGTTTGTTGTACGAGACCAATGTCTGATCGATATGAAATGTATCTTTGATAGTGATTGTTTTCTTAAAGGATTGTCTTATTTAATTCCTTCCTTTTGTTTTCTTTCTTTCTTTATTTCTTTCTTTCTTTCCTTCCTTCCTTCTCTCCTCCCTCCCTACCTTTCTAAAAACCACCGTTCAACCTGTCAGCAAATTATTGATAGAACTGATCAATTTCGTTCTGATATCCAGTGCTTTACTGTTTGAACGTAAATACTTACTTCATAGGGGTACAGCCACGGGTAGATGAATATGCCCCTCATACGCCAATTTATAAATGGGTTCCTTGAAGAAAGGTTTTATTTTCAAATCCACACTAATCCACAATTTTTATGACTTTCACATAAGCCTACCAAATTTAACTTTAAGTCACATAGTGGTTTTGATCAAATTAGGTGACTTATGATAATAGAACTGTACTAAATTCAAAAAAGTATTTTACTTTAATCTGTCACGTCAGGTTATTTACAATCGAGAAAAAAAATTATAATTTGGTAATGTGGTGTATTCGACTTTAACTTAAATTGAATGCAAGTTATTGTCAATCGAAAAAGAATTTATTTTGCCAAAATGGCTTTCGATACACACCCCTCCATGGCAGAGAAGGCTACAGAAGATGGCAACAAATTGTCGAAAGCCGCTTTGACAAAATAATTTTTTTTTCAGTTGAAAATAACTTGCATTATACTTTTAAAACAAAATTTATGATATTGTTTAACTCTTGTTTTCTTCTACACTTTTTGTAAGTTAATATCCTTGAATATTGATAAAACACGATGAAAAATTTACTGAATAACAAATCAAAATTACTTATTCAAACATAGATTCAAATTCTAAAACAAAGTAATAAGAGATAGCAAAAATTACGGCATTTGTTTTCCTTCAAATGAACCTCTCATGACTTTCTTCTTTGGTGAAACATTTGAAGAATCTCTTCAAACACCAGTAGTAATCTCACATGATATTCAAATTCCAGAGACTTGGTAAGGTTATTCCTGTTTTTGTTTTTTTATGTTGGTGAAAACTTTTACTCATTTCTCTCCACATAATTCATTATCTTACGCTGTCTCTTTTAAGAATAAAACTGACACATATGCAACCATACAAATAAGAATTGTTAATTCACATTATTGAAGACGTATTGAAGTACAAAAGTGAATATAGCAGTACAAATTACAATAAACAAACAGTATTTCTTCAAAAAACAAATGATAAAAAACATTGTATATGAACTACCTTTGTATATGTCCCTTTTATCATTGTAACTACCTTTATATATGAACTCAAATACAGCGTTTAAAATTATTATACCTCTTTATGTGACATATTGCTCTAGTGGTGAGTCTGATGGCTTATTTTTCAGAAATATTGGTTTTGATTGAGCATTTTTGAATCAGTTTTTCTAGAACTTGCCTAAAGAGTAACGGAAACAGCACAATTTTGATACATTTCCAAATTTTGTTTTAACGATTATAAAAAAATCCTTACGTGATAAAGAAATACAAATACTATAATTGGAATAAGCATGCACAAAATATTTCAGAACCTCAAAATTATGTTGCGTTATGGTATTTATTAATTTTCACATAACTCTTTAGTAAAATATGAATCGCTTATTTCAGAAACCCCACTAGTCCAAGATACGAAAGTTATCAGTAAACAAAAGAATAATTTAAGCACAAACTAGCTAGCTTAGTATAACTGACTACATCGCATTTCGGAATGGCTGTGATAATCTCTGAGGTAGCTACCCTCTTTTGCTGCTTTGAAATGTCTAGGGAACATACTTCAACACCAATAGTAGGCATTAACAGAGTACCAGTTAAAATGCAATGCTTTGGCATGTAAACTTAACACAATAAACTTGTGATTCAAGGAGTATTTTACAATAATTACTAAACACTTAATGCAGCTGTGGTAATATTCTCTAATACTTGTGTGTAAAAACTTCATAAAATTATATTGTGTGTAATATAAAATTATACATTATTAAAGTAAGTGTTTATGAAATTTGTTTAGTATTTGAAAAAAATATATTTATGTTGTGATTAAAATAACTAATTATAAAAAATACGTGAGAAGTTCACCCAAATTCCACCAGGTGCTGTTTGCACCGTCCATAACACGTCTAAAAAGCAAAACGACAAAATGCTAAATTTATCATACTTAAAATAAAATATTTTCTTGCAATAAATTTAAAAATTACCATTAAAAGTATATTTTCGTTTACAAACTAGGCAAAAATCTATTTTATTACATGATAAATTCGTCCAATCATTCCGTCCATAAAAATGAAATGGCTGATTAGTTTTTTCACAAAAACTTCTGATTTAGTACGGCACACTATTGTTCCATAAAATGGGATTAGCAGGAATTAAAGGATATACATCGAATTGGATTGATGTTCACTTAAGCGCAACCAACGCCTTCGGATGGCAAAAGAGATGGGAAAACAGTGCAAAAGGAAGAGAAACTTATAAATATATAAAAGATGTGACGTTTAAAGAAAGAAGCAAGAAATGGTTCTCCCCGAGTCCACTGTTCCTGGAACTTATGAAATGTCACGGGAATTTCCAAGAATATCTGTACAGAATTGGAAAAGCAATGGACAAACAATACATTTGTAAGAAAGAAGAGGAGACATCTGACCTTATATTATGGGATTGTGATCTCTGTGGACCTGAAAGGTCAAGATATCTGAAGGAAATAGTAGGGAAGACAATTTTAAGTTTAAAAGATAAAACCAAACTGCTTGATGAGAAAGATAGTTATTAAATTTGAAAATTTTGTGTTAGAAAAAGGAATATTAAGAGAAATTTTCGCAGATACAAGATGACGGTTGGTATCGACAGAGACAGGTTACGGAACATGAAGGAAGACGATGCTGACAGAAGAACCACATAGAACATATAGACTTCTAATGATTTCATCGTAGACAGGGTCGTCACAATTGACAGTGACTAAAATAAATTAAAAAAATACAACGCCTTGCTTTACAAAAGCTTTAGTTCGAGTGCTCTCAGCAATCCCCTTCCAATATTTAAAAATGACTTATTTAATCAACTTTTGCGAGGGACTGTAGAAGCTTTCACTGATAACATTGACATATGGTATCGAGAGCAAAAAACAAGAAACGATTTGGACCAATATATATCACAATCTTTCATTAGAAAAGCATACAAAGAAGACGAATGTTTTGGAGAAGGTAAACATTGATTTAAGAGCTATTTTAATGCAAAGATGACTATATTTCAGAAGAATGAAAACTGTGCCGTAATAAATAATTTACAATGGCGAGCAAAACAGGAAAAAAACATCAAATACTTAAGAATTAATATTGGTCAATGTTTTACGGCCAAGCATTTTAAAAATTTAAAGAATATCGGGGGAAAATTGAGATATTTTGTTGTATATGAATTTTTACGAACATTTTATTTTGCATTTATTTAATGTTCCTTACACTCGTTGTTTAGGAGAATGAAACAGGGAAGCAGCAGTTTGGTTATGCAAATAAGTAGAATTCAATCATTTCATATGAAAAAAAAAGAAATCATTAAAATCAAAGCGAGATTGATATTTCCCAATTTATAATTCATTGGAATACAACATCTCTATATTTAAAGGTTCGAAAAGTATTCTATAATCGTTGTGACAACAGAATGGATAGGATGTTAGAACACTAAGGAAAAACAGAAATCTCTAAAATTGAGGTGAACCACATCGCCAGGTAGCAGATTAATTATGTTACGTTGAATGACAATACGAGAAGGTCCTGAGTTCGAATCTCGGTCCTGGCCCATTTTTATTCAACATAACATAATTAACATTAAGGAAATATAACTTACAGGGTATATATAAAAGACTAGGTCAAGGTAAATATATCAATGTGAAGAAAACATTTCGTGTCTAGAGTTGTAAAGTTTTGAACAACTATCAAGAAAAATAAAACAACGAACCCCAAAATAGTTCGTAATTTTCACGCTAGCCCTCTACGGAGCCGCTAAGGTTTGCTCTGACTTGCAGTTCAGAGCGCGAGAGCGGTGCTTGCTCGGTCGGTCCTGACACCACACAGTTGAATCCCACGAATTCGTTATCGTATTAGTGATGATATTTAAACACTCTGTAACATTAGTTTAACTGGAGTGAACAAAACTAATTGATATTTTCACATATTCTCCTTGTAAAAATAAGCAACAACTTTAATTCTCCAACAACTTATAAACTGAAAATAATATTATTAAACAATATAAATTCACAAATAAGTGAAAAGAATTTCTTACAACTGGTATATTATCAGAAAAAAATAAATGTGGCATTAACAGTAAGAGAATCAAACATAATCAAGAAGATCATTGGAAAAAAAGATGCTATACATTTTAACTGCTATTCCTACATTATTTAGGTTTTTCTCTTACTAAGCCTTCAATGTTTGGTGCATATAATAAATTGCAACTTTTTCTCATAACACATTTTGAATTATAAATGGATAAAGAACTTCCAAGCCTAGTTGTTCACATATTCGTTAGCGAAAAATCGAATATTTTTTCCAGTTTTAATCAGCAATAACTTTAGTTTGAAGCTAGAACACTTCTGTGTTGTACACATAAGTGACTAGAAATATTCATCTCTACTCTTATATGCTATCACTTGATTATTTCGCTGAAATGTAATTTTTTTAATGTTTCGTATCTAACTACACGTAAATTAATCAAAGTAACTTCTTTGTGTAAATTAATTTTCGTGTCAAGTATTGTTGCTGTGTTCATTTGTGTGCTGCTCTTACTCTGAATGATTAGCATTATTAGGTGTAAATTAAACCGTAGTGTGGAATAATATTTTTTGACACACTAATAATTTGGTATACTCCCCACTATCCACCAACACATATAAATATTCCCGTTCAGAATTAAAAGATGACGAAGATTGCTTTCAGAACAACGCTTCTTCCGCAATTTCACCAGGGTCATTGTAACTCACGACTTCGCAGCGATGCTCTTTCGAGAGCTCCAGCTGTTTGCCCTGCCGCACCGCAGAGCTACTTGCTCCCGATCAGTCTACGAAACAGTCCTGGTTAATGGTTAAAACAATTTGGTAATGACTAATAAATTTGAGAACTTAGTTTTGATTCATAGAGTAGTTTCATTTAATAGTGTTCTAATGTAAATATGTTATTGGTTGTAAATTTAAAATTAGTTTGGTGTCAATTAAAGTAATAAAACAAAATTATTTTAGTTACTTTTTTAAAATCAAAAGCCCTTTTCATAAATACAATGTCTGATTGTAAACTCGAAACTACGTAGACTTTTTTTGTAACATCTTTATTCTATATTTTAGAAATTTACATTTAGGCCAGCACACGGAAGTGGAGGGTACGTTATGCCTCTCAGATGATTGGATTGGTTTAAGTCATTTGTCCCTCAGCCTACTGTTTTTGTTTGTGTATCATGACAGTTCTGGCCATAATTTACTGCAGGAGATGTGCTGCATTTGAATCTCTTTCTTCTGTAAATACATATTAAATTAAGAAGTTGCTATCTTTGGTGCTCATGCTAAGAACCTTCGATTAGGAAAGAATTTCTGGACGATAACCTTCGATTATTTCATTTTGTGATGATTCGATACATTAAGTACTAGAAGTTATCTCTCCTTCTAAGAAAAGTTCAGATGAGAATGCTTTTTTTAATTCACGAGAGCAATGTGCGTGAGAGACTCCACCCCGTCTGCCAAAGGTTGGCGAACCCTGGCGCACGCAGGACGGATCAGGGCACGACCTGCACACTCGCCCTGCCTCCTGCCATTTGTGTCGTTTTGTCCGAACTCAAAGGAATGCTCTGTTCGGCAGACCGGTCCCAGACTCTCGATTACGATTATGGGTCGACCACCACGGCCGCTGCTGCTGCTCCAGCAGTCGCTTCCCGCCGCGCCGCCGCCTCCGGTACGACCTCCTGGTCAGCTCTCTGTTCGCAACAGGAGCTCCTGTCCACTCGGAGAGGGACAGACGATGTTTCCCTTCCCATGTCGGCCCGCCTGACAGACACGTCCAAGTGCGCTACCTCTTCTTACTGATGCTTCATTGCACCTGTCACTGACGCTTTTGCTATCCGATCACCTTATTCCACAAGAAAACGCTTAATTTTTTTTTACTTTTTACAGAGAACAGGTTGCAGAGCGAATTCAACAAATACAAAGTATTTGGAACGATATTGAAGTGATTTATTCATTTTTTACAGGAAAACACTTTTATTTCTGTTACACCGTCGTTGGTTCTCATGGTAAAAAAAATGAAATAAACGTAAAACTATGTTAAACCACTTTCCACAGAATAACGTTCCTTGATTTTATACGTTGTTGGGTTTGTAAGGAAATAAAATCCATGTACTATTCAAAATTTATTTTCCTAAATTTGAGCAGCTCAAGTTGTTAATCATATACATTAGTAAGAAGCTCCGAAAGGTGCTGCAGATACCGAAAATAGTTTTTACAACAATATTGCCCATTAGATGGGACCATAAACTTCATCCATTCTCGATCCTTTTGATAAATTTTATTAAATTGTGGTAATTCTCAATCTATTTAAGCGCGAGATTTTACAATGGAATGGTAAAAATGTAATTCAAGTTAAAGACGACGGTATCTCTGGATGTCAAAGTACTTCTTGTGATGTTTTCATTGATTCTCTAAAAACTATTATTACTAATAATATTATTATTATTTTCTTTTTTTGTATCACGATCCATTCAGGTTATTTATCAATTGCGCGATTAGTGAGTAAACTACAAAGTTCAATGCTGAGAAAGCTCCTGACAATGTAGCAGGTGTTAAGCACGACTGACTTCTGGACAAGGTATGCAGTTCCCTTCTTGATCCCTAGGGAAACGAGATTTTTACGTAGTTTCTTGAGTATGAGTCCTGTGCTGGAAATGACTAAGGGCAGAATATGCACTTTGTTTACTTTCCACTGGTTCTTAATGCTATATGCCAAGTCGGCATATTTTCGTTTCTCAGCGTAGGTTTTCTGCATATTTCGGACAAATAGGACTAAAATGTCAACAATGATGACTGTGTTTTCGGTTTTCTCTATGAATGTTGTAACTGATTTATTGTGTTCTACCGTGTTGCATGTTAGAATTGTTCTGTCGTAGTACGATTTGACTTTATCATTCTCTGTGCAATATTTATAATACAGTGAACGTTCTGGAACTGGTCGAAAGTTATGGGCGATTTCTTGTGTATTACGTTGCAGACTTGATTGTGGCGGGGTAAATAGTCATTCTGAGACAGANATAGTCCATTTATTTTTGTTTTATAGTTGAATTTTGATTTCGCACCAAACGCTGATTGATAAAATGGAACGGGTCTGGAGGCCAAGTGTCCATTTCTCTTTCAATTTTCTAGAGATAAAAACTTTCTAACTATATGGAATGTTTAAATAATTATGGCTTTTTGCAGCGATATGTAAATGTGTTTGGGTAAATTTAATGTTTTAAACTAGAAATTGTAGTTTTGCAGAGATTACTATTGGTACTATATGGACTTGTTTCATCTTCCAGATTTTATGAACTTCCTGAAAAAGGGGGATGTATTTTGAAATTTTCTCAGCAATTGTCTTCTGTAGGTTATTTGCGTTTGGCACTGCAATGTCTATGAGGAATGTGGTCTTACTACTTTGGTCGATGAACGTTATATCTGGACGGTTGTGGTGGAAAGATTTGTCTGTGAGGATGGCTCGATCAAAATATGATTTATGGGTTTTGTTCTCTAACTGCCTATGATTGATGCTTGTAATATGGAATTTTATCTTGAGTGAGTTTGTATTTATCCACAATATTTTTATGAATGGTTTTGCCACAAAGTTGTGTCTGAGCAAGTAATCTGTCTGAGCAAAAAGTTTGTATCCTGCAGTGATGTGTTGAATAGTTTCCTCCATCAGTGGTTAGACTCTAACATGAGGGAAATTGATTTAATACCCAGTCGTTACATTAAGCGCAAGGATCAACAACCCATATGTTCATTTTGTGAAAACAAATTTATTCAAACAAAGATTAGCTAAGTTACAATTTGTCACTTAGAATTGAACGTAAATGCTACAGATACAGAATTACTTTAGTATACTTTCAAATTTCATATATAATTCATTGGCATGTGTTCTGTACCAGTACATTATATTTGTACAAAAAGAAATACTAATAACTACAAAAACAGAAATTAACTTCTTTCAATCCAAAATTGAGGTATAACTTAATGGAATTTATTCTTTACCGGAAAGTTATATTTACAGCTGTGACCACACACCACAAGCCCAGATGCAGTGTGGGTTCTTTTGGTAGAATTGGAATTCACACATATACCACAACCCTTATGGTAGATAGATCGCTGCCACCAGCTCGGTTTCCCGGGCAATTAAGCACACGTGTAATAACGATCGTTAATGATTTAATACAATTAATAGAACTCTGGCTATTTACAACTTGCATAAACTCTCAAAATCATCAATACAACATAAATCTGTCATTACACAGCTAATGCTATCAGAAAGCATTAATTATACATTAATAAACTGAGTTCAAGACAACAAATTCGTAAAACCTCTCTAGGTTATTTGAATCTCCAAATTTATAAGTACTTTCAAATAAACAAACTGTTACAAGTTACGTTATTCACAACTAGCAGTAAGCGCGTTTAGATTACTACTTTAGTCTCTTACTGGTCTTGACGACCGTTTAATAGCCAGGTCACATCCTAAGTAACCTGCCGACTCAGATCACACAGCAAAAGTCCTCGAGGATTCTCAATCCTCCCAATATATACGGAAGCAGACGTCACGTGACCACGCCTTCGCTGCCACAATGAGCACTCCAAATCGTTGTTCACCCCTTGGCCGTTCGGAGAACGCCGTGTTTCTACCGGTAGGACGAGCTGCCAATGACCAGCCAGGCGACCGGAGGGGTGTTTCCCGGGATGGCCATTGTCTCAGTATCCGGTGAAGTCCTCCATTCACCATGTCTTAACATTCTTCTTTGCTGAGGTCCACCGACATTCCATAGTGAGCCTCGTCTTGGTAAAATCCTATCATATAGATACATTGAAATAAAAAAAATTACTTTTACCTCATAAATTTTGATGTGTACCTATTACTATTGGCATACATGAATGAAAATAAACAAATAGAAATTAACACTGAATTGCTTTCAAGATTTTGAAATATATAAAATAAATTTGTTGAGAAACGAAATTTTCTCACCTTCTTGTTTTTCTTGGTGCTAGTTAGTCCATCAGCAGTTTATTCACCAGTAGAACAGTTGACTCCCAATTTCCTGTTGACGGAATGGGTTCCTTAAGGATGTTTTCATACAATTTCCACTAGAAGTAATGAAGATGAGATAACTTTATCAATTGCATACAGAATTCTTCTTGAGCATTTTCGACTGAAATGGAATTAAAAAACAACATATCAATCACATGTAGAATTAAAAATGTACTGAGAATGTACACGTTCATAAGCCACTAAGTGAACATTTGCTCCTTTGTCGACTAGGAGCGTAAGTCGTAGTTGAGTCCCCTGAGTATTTCAACTGTGGCTGATGAGTTGCTGTATGGTTGAGCTTATATAGTGGAAAGCTGTGCCTTGAGGCAGTTGTCTCTGATTGGTTTGTTTACTCAAGCTTCTTAACAAACTTGCTTCTCCGTGGAGAATTCTCTCTACTCTTTGGAAGCTTTACTTTACTCTCTGGATGTTTTGTATTCTTTGAACCTTTAGGTCGAACCACTTTTTTCTTGATCATTCCACTCGCGAGTTCCGCGGTATTCAGTCGATCCTTTCAAGTTTCGCTTATAACAGGTGGCATTGCCGGCATTTGCTGTCGCTTACAACGCGGTCTTTTAGGATATATCTCCTATAATTAAAAGTGTTGATAATTGGGTCTTGAATTCCTAAAAGAAACGCTTCTCCCTCGACAAATATATCGCCCTTTACTTAATATTATTATTGGTTTCATTTTTGTTTTGGTCTCTTTCCCGGTCCACGCCGGTTATTCATCAATTGTGGGATAATTTCCAAGCAATAGTGAATAAATTTCTTTAAATATCGGTACTAATGAAGTTCCTGACAATGTGGTAGGTGACTTCTGGATAAGGTATGCAGTTCCCTTCCTGGTCCCCAGAGATATGTGGTTTTGTCGTAGTTTCTTGTGTATGAACCCTGTGTTGACAATTGATATTATTCATCTTCCATTTTTATCGTTCTAGCTCACCCTTCAGACTGCGGTTTCAATGCATCGTGAAGAATTTCGAACATTGGTATTAATTCGACCTGCATTTAAACTTCTTATTATAAAATGCAAAAAAAATCCCAACCTCTTCTAGTGACACAGGAAGTATTTCACAGTACTTAAGATGTATAACAGTGCCACTTTTCAAGCAATAACCATTCGTGAAACATTCAATAATGTTACCTATTGTGTTTACAGTTATCACAGCTAATTAATGAATCACGCTATACTAAAATCTGCGAACCATTAATTTTACCATTTAAATTGAAACAATATATTTGAAGAATGTTCACTACTTTGCCTTGAGTACTCTAGTTTAGCGACATTTTTCGTAGAATAACTCTTTTAATTGGCATGGTAAATTTCATACTGTTCTTTTCTATGTTAAACTTTTTTCATGTGAGATGGTTTTTTATGTCGACTCCATGATAAATTATTAAACAACCATTCCAACAAGCTTTATTCATAAGAGCCCGTACAACTTCAAGTTGGGGATCTCCAATTATTAACCCCACAAGATCCCAAATGTATTATATATAAACTGATAATAGTTTATTCTCTAATTTAAAAAATTAGGACGCTCAAGAACAGACATCAGGTCACTAATATTTCTTTAAATTGTGAACAACAAATCCATTCTTACTACTAACAATTTAACTTCACATATGAAGAACTATATTCTCAGATATATCTTAATGCCAACATATCTTCAAAAGATAGGATGCCTCATGTTTCAAACCTATTTAAAGGTCTAAGATTGTTTTTAATTGTTTGATCCATCCCAAACAATCTCTTAGCTCGGGATACTGGTAGTTTCTGACGAAATCTAAATCGAAGCATATCCTGTGTAGTTACATTTTTACAAACTGCCGCTTACATTGGTAGTAATATTGGATTATCAAATGTTTTAAAAAGTCAAATTTTCATAGATTTTTTAATATTTAAGTTAAGAAATTGAAATAAAAGAACTATAGTGTAAAAATTCCTAGACCATCTCAAAATTTTACTTGACCCTAAATATGAATGAATATTGCCGTATTTCCCATCCCGCAGTCCTGGTTGTATCCTTCCTTCCGATGACTCATGCCTCTATTCGGACGGCCTCATCAGACTTCACTGCGCGCAGTACTCCACGTTCGCAGTGGCTCCTTCTCGCAATTGCAGGTCAGTAGACGCGACACGTCGAGGCCAGACGCCCTCACGATTTCTCAACATGTCTGCCACAGGGGTTTTTGCCCCAAATGAATGTGAATTTGAGATCAGTGGATCTAGGGCACTTCAACGTTCACATATAAATGAGCTATAGTATATTTTGGTCCGTTTTCCTTTACAAGATGTTATGAAATACGAGTGTAATTGTCGAAAAATTCGCGGAGCCAATTCAACTTATATCCCTTACACTGTATAATTTCTAAATTAATTAATAAGTTTATTTAATATTGCTCGTAATTCATTTTAATGGCAAATGCTCTTCGACGTTCATATTCATACATATATTAATGGTACGTACCTAAATAAGTGGTTGACTCCACGTACGTATTTTAGCTTTGAAAATAAAGAAAAGCCACTCACGATTAGAAGAAACTTTTCATAAATGCCTTCGTCAGTGAGACACTTGATGAACAAAGTCTTAAAGGAAATGGAAATAGAAACAGTTTTTCTTTTTCTTTCATTTTTTTGTAATTTATTTTAGTCGCAGACAATCGTCCCAATAGGGAGCTAGCGCTTCATATACCATCTGCAAAAATCTCTCTCATTTTCATTTCATCCCCTTTTCTGACAGGTCTTGGTAGAAAATTTTGATTTTCTACTGTTTCTTGTCTAAAGACGATGTAGTCAAACTAGTTAAGTTTATTATAACATAAGGCATTTTCGGCAGTGTGGCAGTCAATCATCTGTGTTATTACAAAATAAATAAATTACAATGGTGGTGATGGCCGCCACGCAACCCAAAAGTCTAGGAAGACATCTTCTGTATGCAATAACTTTAATACTGCCTTTATCATACCTATACATACAATTTTAGCAGTATTCTCTTGTCCATTTAATCCTGGAGTGCCTCCTGGGAACCACTCCATAAATTAATTCTCTTAATTTTAAGAGCTTGAGGCATTTTTCGGAAATTTGTAAAGTAGTATTAGAACGAATGACTCTTGACACCTAATTACTAGTTATACTACCTATGTGCGTTTAGATAATTGATTACCGAAGAAACAAAAGGGGTAAAAAAGGGCAATAGCTGGCACAAAGCAAAATAAAATAAGCGTAAATCAGCTTTACATAAAAAGTATTGTGCTAAAAGTACAAAATAATGATCAGTAAAATTGAAAATCAAAATAGTTTACCAGAAAAGTTAAAATTTTCTATTCTTACAATTTTTTTTTCAATTTTACTAAACATTATTTTTTACTTTTTAATACAGTAATTTTTATATAAAAGCCTGCTTAAAAAAGCTTTTTTACGAATATTTTGCTTAATATTGTTTAGCATCTTTACTTACTCGTCAAATGAGCACAAACTCGACTGTCCTACCATTTGCCATTATTTTACATTTCACCTTCTTCCCACCTTGTCCTCAGGTGTACCTCTTTTCCCCTCAGTGCTTTCTAAATATTCACTATTTTATTTCTTAATAAAACTAAATAGATATGATATATAATGATAATAAGTTGTTAAAATAGTTGATATATATTTCACTTAATAATTTATTCATATTTATACCAGTAATTCACAAATATAAGTCCTACAGAAGTAATAAACATTCTAATTTACTTACGTCTTGGTCATAAACCCAGTCATAATAGTAGTATGCTATTTCTTATTCGTGTGATCACAGTTATCATTTTGCTTGAAGTCAATGGCTGTGTATTACGCAAACAACACGGCAAATAAAATTTATTCTAATTTAACCTCCAATGGTAAAATATTTAATCTCCGATCGAAAGATAATGTATCTTCATAACGATAAGAGAGTGACTCTAAAACAAACATTTGATCTAAATATAAACGTTCATACATATTTTTATACTATCCTCAGCAATCAGCGTTGTATCCCTTAGGTAAATGTCATTCATTTTAATGAACTCACCAACAAGGAATTGTTCCGAAATCAAAAGTACGTAACGAATTAAATCATAATCCAATAAGGACGAGGTTTTATGTTTGCTTCATTTTAGTTTGTTTCTTTGACAACACAAAAAGTAAGATATTTTGTTGTGTTTTTATAAATTTTTTCATAGGTAACAGATAAAAATTAAAAAAGTGAACGGAGATAGTGTTTTGTTTTACTGTGGCGTATCTTATGAAGGAAGAGATGTGAATGGAAAATGCGCCGTTCATCTAGCTTCTTCCATAGAATTCTGTCAACTAGTAGTTTTAGTCCAAAAATGAACCTAATACAGGCGTTCTGCACTTTTTGAAGTTTGTTTGTGAGAGATCGTTATATATTACGTTGCAGTAGTCTAGGCGCGGTAATTTTAATGCCTGAATAAGAATTTGCTTCATGGGATTCGAGGAGAATATCTTTTACGTGGTACAGTGAACGAAGTTTGCTCTTTGACAGATATGGAAGGTGTGCTCTTTCCAGGATAAAGTTTTATCCATGGCTAAATCTAAATTATTTACACTCTCTACGAATGAAACTTTCATGTTTCCAATGAATAAGTTGGAATGAAATGTGTTGCAATTTTTTCTATGAAGATATTTGTTAGCGAGAATGATAGCTTGACATTTGCTTGGATTAATTTTGAGGTTATTGCATTTTGACCATGAGTTAATTTTGACCAGTTTTTCATTAAGTAAATTAATCGTAGCGTATACATGTTCAAGAGGGCAAGACATATAAATCTAAAAATCATCAGGGTATATGTGATAGCGCAACTTCAGTGATTTTGGTAGATCATTAATGTACAGTACGAAAAAGAGAGGGGAAAGAATTCCGCCTTGGGAGACCCTGCGGGACTCAATATGAGCCACGAAGAGTACGTCCCGTTGTGGATATTGTGAGCGTCCGCGTAGGTACTACAAAGCAAGCCACGTGACACTGCTTTCGGCAAACAAGAAGTGAGTGGATAATTTCGCTTCTAAAATATCGAAATGAATTGTGTCAAAGGTTTTACTAAAATCGAGAATTACGAGAAGCGTCACTTCACATTTATCTGAAGCCAATTTAATACCCTGTTGTGGTTCGGTGATTAGGGCGAAAATCAGATTGATAGAAATCTAGTTTCTTGCTGTTGTTGAGATCCTTCATAAGTTGATCATGGACAATTATATATACTCTAGTATTTTCGAGGAAGTCGGGAGGATGCTGATGGGTCTGTAGTCAGCTGGGGAAGAGGGAGACGTGGTTTTAGGAAACGGTTTGACGAGAGATTGTTTCCAAGAAATTGGAAAAATGACAATGTTGAGAGATTCATTGAAAATGTCTACAAGGAGGTGAATGACAAAGGGAAGTATACTGTATATCATTCTTACTGAAATTCCATCGACTCCTGTTGCCTTAGACTATATTTTGGATGTAGCCTTTAATACATCATCAACAGTAATATTTGTAAAGCAGAACAGGTCTTGTGGATTTGTAAGCCTTCTTAACTGTACTATGTACGTGTACTTCAAATGTGTATGTTTATCAGTGGGTGCTTTTTTGTTTTGTTGTATTCAAGTCGGTGTTTGCTTATGCTTTTTTTTGTGGGACTATAGGGTTCATCAGCGGCTAGGTCATTAGAACCCTAGTGGGCGTTTGAACAAAATTTGAGTTTCATACAATGAAGGGTACACATAATGTGTGGTTCATGTCCTTTGTGTTTCCACACCGAAAGTCTTCAAATGTTTTCACAAAGAAGAGGACTATTTTGTATTCAGGTTGGTGTTCTTCTTTTTAGCATTTCTTATTGACTGTGTACATTTATTTCGAAGTCCTTTATATTCCGAAAAGGAGTGTTCAATTAAATCCTTACGAGTTTTTGCATAAGACCTAAAAGGAGCGAAAGGTAGCATCCCTCAGAGATATTAATGACCAAATTTCGTCAGATAGGCAGATCGCAGGAAAGCGCTTTACTTTCATAATTTTTACAGGAAATACAGTGTCAAACTTGAAGTATGAATTCATTAAGGAGAGAGACTTTATTATAAATATTGACGAAATCGCATAGCTGATTCCTGAGAATGGAAGTTGCCTCTGTGGGAATTTAAAATATCAGTGCGATGTGAGGATTTGTTGATGTCAATGATGAAGTCTCCCATGATAATGCAATGGTCAAAATTCATTAATGATACAGAAATAGTGTCTTGCTGCTCAGTAAAATTTGCAGTACCTTTAAGATTCTGTACAATTCCAATTAAACAAAAATTCAAAGGTAAAGTAAAGGTAATTATTGAATTTGGTACTATATTACAATGGAGGTCGTCTCAGAGATACAAAGCTACTCCTCCGCCCCGTTTTACTAGTCGGTCATTTCTAAGAACCTTCAACCCAGGGGCAAGAAATTTCTCCGAAATAGGATGCTGTTGAAACTACGTTTATGTAACCAAGATTACATCAAAAAAGGGTGTTGCTGACGATGTGGTTGAATTATTCAAAGTAAGCAGTGTTGTGTATGACATTAAATGTATATGGCACTAGTAATTTTACATTCAACAGTTGGTAACGCTATAGCCCACGCCAACTCGAGTTCTCCTGTTCTCTTTTCTCTTCCTTCTCTGAATGTCGCCACGTTCACATGTTCTAGTACAACATGTGCTCTCACACGTACTCCTTTGGGTCGTTTTAGTTTGGCGGTCTATGTTGTTGTTTATCAACCCACAAATACAAAAGTGTTGTCAGAAGTGGGATAAACAAACAATGCCGTATGTCTTCGAGAAAGAAAGTCAAATTAGTGCGGAGCGAACCTCAACGCGACCACGCGCGAACGAGCAAAGTTCAACGCCACGCGGGTGGTCGTGCACATTTTTTTCATTTTATTTGACCCTTCTGGCCTCCTTGTATTCATGGCATTGCAAAACAAGGATCTCTTATAAATTTCTCTATTTGCGTCTTACGCTGCAGAACATCCGTTGTTGTGACGTATCCTGACTCCACCACGTAGAGACGTGTACTTTCATCTACAATCTCTCTTTCTTTTGTCCATAATTATAAGTCTCGTATTCCTCCTGTACTTCATACATATTCCTCAAAGATTGTGTACTTCTTCTCTGTGGCTATTAGAGCATCTTCCCTATTTATGTTTAGTATATAAATTTGGTTTTATACCTTTATGGATCTTGCTCTTTTCGGACCATAATCCCAGAAAGGAATATCAACGGAACTCTTTCTGAAATGATTGCCAACACCCTCAGAGAGTTCGCCGCGCAAGGCGCAACCGGAAATGAGCCAGCGTCACCAACACCGCCTTGATCACCATAGTTCTCGATGCCAACATACCGCGTCGTCGAATAGTCCATAGGAGACTTATTTCACACGGTTCACCTGGGCGCTAGGATTGAGTAAGGATCCTGAACACGAGCATGCGCATTACGCACGTGTTTACGTAGGCGTCGAACTGAACGACGCTTTAAAGATTTTCATAAGTCCCATCGATCAGGAAATTATCTATGAAAGTCAAAATTGACGGACTATTTTAACGCCCGACGCAACAAAAATGCTGAGAGCATAAGATTCCGGAGCGACATGAAGACGGCAGGAGAGTCGATCGCCAGCTTCACCCTTCGATTGAGACAAGGAGCAACACACTGTGAGTTCAGTACATTTTTAGACCCCATGTTAACCAAGCAATTGCTTAAAGGTGTGGAATTGAGAGATTAGTGCGACGAGATTTTTGTCAAGAAACCGGAAAGCTTCACCACGCCGTATGAGATAGAACGCGCACTCGAAACCACCCAGAACACCACTGACGAGTTTAAGAACCCGAACATAACCTTAGGTTTTGATTCAACTAATCGGATAGGTTTTGAAAAGCCAGTTTTGGAAGGGCGGTAACCAATGGCAACAGAAGTTCAGCTAATCGAAGCATTATCAAGAATCACATTCAGTCAATCAGGGAACATCAAGTGACCATTCATCGTATGCTGGTTGTGGTAGGGACCATCCACGTCATAAGTGTAAATTCCTCAACGCTGATTGCTGGACATGTGGCAAGAAAGGTCAATGCTGGACATGTGGTAAGAGTATGCAAATTGAAACCGAAGCAGCGGGAAACATATCACGTGACCGAAGAAGAGCAACCATTTGATGATGTCGATGGCGTATACCACTGCAGAAAAATTGAGGTTATGGGAGCAATCTATTCACTAGGGAAGCAGTTGATAGATGTCAGCTTAGTGCCTCCCAGTACCATCGCAACCTGCATCGGAGATACACACTATGAGATCAACCACCGAGAAAAAAGTATCGAGGGCAACATCGACCAAATTAGGTTTTTTCCAGAGGTGCAGGCAACCACAGAAAACTGGTCAGTGACAACTCTCCTTTTTTGTTTTGTTTTTATTAATGGAAATAATTAACTTATCATTTGCATATACCATATATTCACATCTATTAAAACATTTCTATATCATTAACATATATTAAATATAGCAAAGGTCCAAGGAAGCTACCTTGTGCTATTCCTCTATTCACTTCAATTTTTTACTAACATTTTCTTTAATTTTTACTAAAAATGGTCTTCCTGTTAAGTAATTTCGAAATACATTTTATATTTTCCCTCTAATTTCAATTTGTTCTAACATATCCAAAAGTTTATTATGGTTTATTGTATCGTATGCCTTGGATAATTCAACTGATAATGTCAAAACATGATTTACCTTATTTAAATTTTTATTTAATAGTTCTGCAAGCTTTTCAATCAATAAAGTTGAACTTTTGTTCTTCTGATAGGCATATTGATTTTTGTCTATAACTATGTACTTCTCCAGGAATGTTGCTAAGTTGTCTACAATATGTTTTTTCTAAGATTTTGCCTAAAGTATTCAAAATTGAAATGGGTTTGCAATTTTCATATAATTTAAAAGAAACTCCCTTGTCAATAGGTCTTATCATTACTTCTTTTAACCCATTTGGTATTATTCCTTCCCCAGTGCAATCATTTATTAATTTTGCTATCCATGGCCTGAACAATTCTAGATTAATCTTTAGATCTTTCAGTTTAATTTGATCTAATGCTGGTGCTTTATTAATATTCATTTCTTTTACTAATTTTGAAATGTCTTCTAAACTAACCATAGGCATATAGAAAGAACTGCAAACTCTTTTGTCTGCTATGATTTCTAGAGTTTTAATTGAACACTTATGTACTACTTCTTCTACTTGTTCTTTTATTCAATGCTAGATTCAAAACAACTTTATTTAAATTATAATTTTTTGCTAAGTGTTTTTTAACAGTTTCATCAATTAATTGCTTACTTTTAAGTCCTAATAAATTATTTATATTTTTCCACGTCTCTTTCATATCTTTTTTTTTGCTTCAAACACTTTATTGAAATATACCTTTTTCTGTTGATTTATCTTTAATGTAACACTATTTCTTAACTGTTTATATTGATTTCTTAATCGCACCTTTTCAAGTGTACTCCTAGCATACAAACTATTCCATTTTCTAAAGATCAAATCCCTTCCTTTCATTAACTCTGCTATTTCCTAATTTATGTAGGGCTTAATGATATTATATTTTCTATTAATTTTGACTTCTTTGTTTTCTTTTGCTTTATCAAAAATAATTTTTACCTTTTCATAGATGGTGTTAGCTGTACATTTTCCCAATTTTTCATTACATACTTTTTCTAGTTCATCTCTTATCACCGTTCTAGAGAACAATTCACATATTTTGCTCTCATTATTTACTATTTCATTTTTTTATATGTGCCATGAAATGTGCTTTTTACTCCCACTAAATTATGATCAGTGATTTTTAATTTTATGTATGAATGGCACAATTTTCAAGATTTTCGCTAACTGCTACATGGTCTAAACATGATTGAATTAATATATTTTAGATGAATTCCTCTCTAGTTACCTCTTTTATACAGTGTATTATTTTATGTTTCAACAATGTATCACAGTATTTAGCAGCTATGTTTGAGTTTTTTTTAGTATATTGACGTATTCAATCATAATCTTCGTAGGTGTTTCGTTTCTTTCTAAAAATAAAGTTCTAGCTCAGCAATAAATTTTTCTGTGCTTTGACTGGGTGGTCGATGTATGCCATAGATTGAGACATTTACGCTATTGTTGATTTTGATATTTCCAAAAATACTTTCACAATGTTCACTTTCATATTCCTCTAATTCAAAATTTAGAGTATCTTTAACATACAAAATTAATCCTCCTCCATCTCTCTCTTTTCTTAGTTTTGAAACTTTCTGAAAACCTGGTAACTTAAAACCTACTAATTTTTCTTCCTCCTGAGTCTTAACTTCACTTAACAATATTACGTGAGTCTCATTAACTATTTTACGTCATGAATAGATAGAAGAAAAGTGGAGAGTGGAATAAATATGAAATCTAGTCGCGGATAGCAGAATTAATCTTTTATTCAAATCTAGTTTTATTCCTAGCATGATGAAAATTTGCTGATAGAACCTTCAAACCAAGAGGACGAACGAATGAGATTTCAGGAACTCTCTCCACACCCTATTTTCCACTCCCAATACATAATTTTAGTAAGAATTAATAATAATTTTATTCTCTTAATGTTGAATATAAAAATAAAAATTTGTCTGTAGTGCTCTTAAGTTCACATTCATCAAGTTTAGAGATACCACATCTAGAAGTGACGTGAGAAGTTAATTTTAAAAGCATAGCACATTAGTCAAAATGTTATGGGGGAGTGATGCATATGATTGTAAGCAATTTGTATGTAAAAAACTATAATTTACTATTCGTATTTGAAATTGCACTAAAAAATTCTACCGCACAAAATTGAGTGATAGAACATTTGCAATGCTAATGATATTACTAATGTTAATTTTACATTTTTAATACAAAAATTATACGTGGTTCGTTAATTTAAGTTGTCTACATTTTGAGAAGTCTTAATACGTAATATGGAGTCAGCTTGGCTCAGTGTAGAGTTGCCTGAGTCAGTTGGTAGAGTGTTGAGTTGCTGGATGGCCAGGATTTGATCCCCGGTGAGGAGGGGTTATTTCATCACACCTCAACATCCAGACTGACTACCAGGTCTTCTCAGCCTGCTGTGTAATGAGTACCAGGGTCTATCCTGAGGTCAAACCGGTCGGAGCGAGATGCAGACCACATCTTCTTCTAATGCCGAGGTAATTGCGAAGCTCTACCCTACTTGGGCACTTTCGAGGCCTGTTCAGGGATAGTTTGACTTTTTAATGTGTAATATTCTTAATTTTGTCTATTGATTCTACGTTATTTGCGTGAACGACGCATTACGTTTCATCAGTGCCACGTTTTTCCTCTCTTATGAAGTCATTGAACGCTATATCTCAGAGGGTGGTTCATAAAAATGGTCAGGCGTCCTACTCTCTGGCTCACGATAGCTCTCTAATTCGAAATATATTCTTCATGTATTTAGTCTGTTTCCCTAATTTGTAATTCATGATAATTATCTTGGATCGGTGGTATCGTTTCGTTAAAAAATCTTGCGTTGTAGTATCTCATTACCAATATCATATCTTCATGCCGAGCATCACGATATAGGGCATCCTCTTCTTCGGCTGGTGTAACGTAATCACGTCATCGACCTGCAACATGGTCTTCATCTTTTCAAATATCCTTCTCGTCTCTCCCACAACCATCAACATTTTATTTTTATTGTCTCTCAGTTCAATTAAATTTACTTTACTTGTTTACTTCGTTACTAAGTTCAATATCCTATCTCTTATATTTTTCTCTATCCTCACTCTCCTACCTTGAGTGGATGCTATCAAGACAATTCTTTTAACTTTTTCTTAATTATTGCCTTTCAATACCTCGGAAAACACTTGCTCCCATGTTTGTCGAAGTTGTAACCTTTCTCCCGCGTCTGTTATCTTCGTAACAAGTCTCTATTCTGCGCTTCTTGTTTTTACCATTCCTCACGTTTACTTCATCTGCCCCATTAGATTGTGTATCTCCTCAATTATCCTTTCTAACACCACTAACTTCGCTGTCCCTCTAACAACTCATTCTTTCTCTTTCCTCATTAATTGTACATCCAACATAGGTCATCTTTTGTTCATAGTATTTACCTATAATTATTCTAGTGTACGAATAACCTTCCCATCAAAACAATCGGTAGTATCCACGTTTTCTCCCCAGGTTCTCCATCTGACCCTTCAAATCTATAATTCACTCCAATATTAATCCTTTCTCCAAAGGCCGCATTTAATATTTAATAGTTAGAGGCCAAAGTATTCAAAAATCAACTATGAAGTCACAAAGAGCAACAAGCCAAGTGAATAAAAAAACAAGAAATAGTGTATGAAGCTCAGTGAATCAAAATCCACTGAAAATAATTTCACAAACAATAAAATTGAACGAATTCCTCTTACCATAAAGTCTTAAGCCCTAAAGAAAATACAGTCAAATAAGACTTCTATTACAATTTGAAGGAGCATGTTAAGAGGAAAGTAAAAGAACTAAATATTAAATACAGAAAAATGTATTGGCTTCTAAGCAAAACTTCTGAACTTCCATTGTAATTAAAATACTCCTGAACAACCCCATCTAGACCTACGGTATACAACTTGAGGGTTGTTCAAAGAAGACTAATTTCATTCAGCGCTTCAAAAACAAAGTTTTGCGAGCTTTATTAAATCATCGTTGTACACATGGAATGATGACATTCATCGGAACCTCCAGATGAAGACTTTGGTCGATGAGATACGAACAATTTCCTAGAAGCATCAGTAGCGCCTGCAGCAATATGTTAACAGTGAAGTAAAACTGCTCGAGCACAATGAAGAGCATTGCTGACTGAAAATGAAGAAACGACACGACTTTATAGACACAAGAACTACATAAATATTGTAGTGAAATCATAAAAGCGGATACTTTTGATGAATGTTTATTTGCTCAATTATTTTTTAATTTTTGTAAACAAGTTACTACATTATCAGTATAGATAAGTCTTAACAATTCTCTAACACCAAAAAATGTTTTGAAAAATAAAAAAAGATATATATCCAAGGTGTGACACAATTCTTCCATCTATTGTACCGTTCCCACCTATTTCCATTGTATATTTATTGAATAACACATTTCTGTTTTCTGTTTATTATATTCGTCAATTTGTCATAACGGGTGAGCCTGTTGTACGTAAGGTCATCATAAATCTCCCACGTTCCTCGTCATGTAAACCGCAATCCCATTAAATATGTTTAGATGTCTTTTCGCCACCCTGGCATTCGTTGTATCAATGTCATGACAAATTCAGCGTAAAAATCTTTTGAAGTCCCTATGTCCCCTCTAAAATTAAAACTTAATTGATTTTGGTTCATATCATGTGTAATAGTTTTTATTTCCATCCAAATTCCATGCGAGTATTAATAATACTTCGCAGTGAAAATTAATTAGGATATGCTTTTCCTCTGGCTAAATGAAATGTATGGAAACAAATGAGAATCTTTATAAACACATGAAGTACTGAAAATTACAAAAATACCTATTGCAACTAGGTTCTTCGTTGTCCTCTTATTGTTCAGTTGTGATTGAAGTTCAGTTTACAAGATTAGTTCGGTGTTAGCGCAGTTGGTGCGTGAGATACATGATTCACAAATAATTTATTATTTTTTATCATAAGCGTCTCTAATTTTCTGCCATGGAGATTGTTATAATATCACCCATAATGGATACTTACTGTTCCTATCTATGTCAAAGATATTCTTTCTTTGAAGATCATTTAAAATATTCTGAAGCTAACTTATGTAACTCATTATATCACCTTTGAATCTGCAATATATTTATACAAGGTTTTTTCTCTCTTGGGCCTTTGGGGCTCGTCAACGTGTATACAAGGTGTAAAATAGTATACAAGGTTTATATACAAGGTATAAAATCACACCATTTTTCTTGGGTATTTTAATTTATTCGGTTGGTATGCGATATTACCTAGGACTATTATGTTAACATCTGTTACTCCTCTAAATATACATGACTACAGATATATACATTGTTTTTCTGGTATAGATGTACACCTCCTCCTCCTTCTACGGATGAAATTTTGGGAGGAATAGGAATATATCTCGTATTTTATAGATGCTCAAAGATACTGCCATAATATTCATCTTCAAAGAAACTGGCGCTGACGTGTCGTGGTATATTGTATAATGTCAAGTAGAATCTAATAGAGGTCATGTATATACTAATAGAATTGCATATATCAATGTATATTCTAACACGATTTGAAGATCACAGTATTTGTGAAATTTAGAAAAATATTTCAAAGAGCTATTTTAAAGCAATTATAGAAAAAATGTAGTTATTCATTATCATCTTTAATAAATTGCCCCTACATTCATTCTTCTTCATCAATTGTTTCATCTCATACAAAACCCACAATAGAAAGGAATTTAGATTACAATGTACAGAATATTTTTAACTTTTTCACAGAAAAGAATAAATTTTGCTACAAAAAAAATTATAATTTCGTAAAATATTTTTTATGTTGAATTTGTGTTGAAAGGTATTAACGAGATTAAATTACTTGTATTTGAAAATACATAATAAAAACATGCATATTTTAACGGTGGATCTACTAAGGTACCAATCTTGTTTTTAAAGAAAGATTCTTTTCGACCAACTCAACTCTCAAAACAAGACTGATATTTAACATCCTAGCATTTCAACAATGTTATGATTAAGAAGGTCTTTCCATTTAGGAACCCTCCTGAATAATTCACTTCTGAAATAAATAATAATACTACTAGATTGATGTTTCTGTTTCACCTTCTACAGACCATTTAAGTTCAGTATAATTAAGTTACCAGGCTATTCTACACAATTTCCTCACCCAACTCACGAATAAACCCCATAAAATATTCAATAGATAAAAATTAAAAGAAACAATAAATATCACTCAATCTCCACGGTTAAAAGCGTCCTTGCTTCTGTAATGCTAAGGAATTTATTGTCATAAAATACTCTCCTTTATATAATCCTCTTCATTCTATTAACTTTTATTATCCTTTATAATTTTATTAACTCGTTGTTATTTTATAAAGTTCTATTAACGTATTGTTTGAAATATTGTAAACCCCATTTTTGATCCCATCCCAAAGAAACTGTAATTTAGTTTTCTGGCTTTATCTCGTTTCTCTTTCTTTAAACGGAACACAATTAAAAACTGTTACGAATACAAAATTCTTAGGTCTCCATATTCAAGACAACCTCAAATAGAATTGTCACATTGACAATCTTAATTCCCAATTAAGCAATCTGTGTTAAGCATTCCGAATCTTAGTTAACGCAGTTAGTCCACGTATTTCCCGTTGCGTTTATTTTGCAAACGTTTACTCCCATTTACGTTACGGCATTACCTTCTGGGGTAATTCCGGTCAGAGTATTCAAACTTTCAGAATTCAGAAGAGGATAGTTCGGATAATTTGTAAATCTCAC
>NNCF01126193.1:1205189-1267014 GCA_002313205.1 Laupala kohalensis
CTCAGAATAATCTATAGTTCGATAATAGCTTGTACATGTAAATTTACAAACATATTTGTGTTAAATAACAAACATATTGACAATATATATGTATTATAACTTATAGCTAACTTTTTATCTTGTCTTGGAATTTTTGCTGAAATTTTTGAATCCGCCTCTGCCTTAGGACCCTTGATCGGAATTGATGGGATGGTCCCTTGCTTGCTTCCGGAGAGTAAATTAGTTTATTGTCCTCCACGTGGTCATACGCAGTCTGTACTGTTTTTTGACAATAAATTTATTATTATTAAAATTTATTATTAGGTGACATGGTTGTTTCCTTGGCAAGTGGAAGAGTAGAGGTAAAAGTGGTCGGAACGATCTCTTGCACGTGTTTGTTACCCCACAATTCATGTTATTTCACTCAGGAATCATAAGTCAAAATTAAACACTATTCGTTAAAAGCATACAAGAGAATATCTATGAGGTAAAATACATACGTAAGAGTGAAACAGTCTTTTGTCACCCTATTATGCGCAGAAGAGGAGAGAGATAAGATGGATCAAGCTTTATAACGTACAATGCGTTATACTAGAGAGAAAGATGGAACAAAATTATTATTTGGAAGAACCTATACCCTTATACCTGATCTTGCAAAGTGGCCATGAATAGTTTTGATATGTATTATTTCATAAAGTTCCTTGTTTCTTTCATTCGTGCATTAACATGTAGTTGTAGATTGGGGAAATGGTTTCTTGTTGATGTCAGCAGACGAGATTACTTTAGGTTTTATCTGACGAAAGTTGAGAAATGTGGAACCCGTACACGTGACAACGGATTTCCTTAATTTTAAAACCTACCGTTCATGGTCAGAAATATCGTTATGGTGAACGTTATTTCACTTATTGTAAAAGCAATTTCAGTAAATGCTGGATAATAATACATTAGCAAAATTGACTAATAACATATTTGTGATAGATCCGTTATCGATATAATCCACACAAAAGAATTTAACCAATATATTAATTGTATGAATGTTAGTTATTTTTTTACGATAAACCTCTATTGACTAGTTCATTTTTCATTTATTTTTTACTACAAACTTAGAGTTGCACAATAATGCGTTTCTGTAATTCAAAAAAATGTTAAAACAAACTTCCTTATCTATGCTCCAACACGAAACATAATTTAAGTTAGATAAAACGGACTTGTGGTTTGCAACGCTTTAAATAACTTTCCACGTTAGAAAGAGATAAAGATAATTTAACGAGAGAAAGTTTCTACACTTAAAGACAATAATAAAAGAGATTTTATGATATATAGTGGCAATGATTAGTGAGAAAATGAAGAGGAGGCACTATAAGTAAGCCCTAAAAGCACTTTGGTTCACACTCGTTGCGATGGCTCTACTTCTACTCACGGTCGCCACAGCTTTGATATTACACTTTGCTGCCACCGAAACAAGAAACGAATCTACTGAAGGTGCAGGGACCAATGTCACATCACTTGACTATGAATTTAAGGTAAATGCCTGACATTCTTAATATTGGTAATTACATAAATTATGTAACGCAAATACTACCGTTTATTAACACTTCCTCTGTAACGCACGTGTAATTACACCTATTAACCCCCCAGTAATAACGTAGCGATAGCTCTATCTCCCCTCCCCCTCCCACGTTAAGAAATATGTTTGTTGTTTTCGGAAAATGTGAGGACAAATATTGTTCCACTTATTTATTATTCGTCCTTCATTTGCTCTATACTCTCACGAAATAATGGAGTATATGGATTACAATGGTAAAGATTATGGTCAATAGCACCCTATAAAACATACAGAAATCTCTTTAATTGCGGTGAATCACGTCGCCAGGAAATATAAATTATGTTATAACTCACAACGTCCGAGTAACTACTCGAAGAGAAGTGTTTGCATCATCAACGGCCAGGTGAAAATTGCGATGGACCGGGACTCGAACCGGAACAGGTTGGATGGATATTGCAAGGCAGGTGGTGCAGCACACCTGTGGACACAGTAGGAAGTCCCGGGTTCGAGTCCCGGTCAATTGCAATTTTCACTTTGGCCGTTGACGAAGCTTTGTTTATGTTATGTTGGATGAAAACAGGAGACGGGACCGAGATTCTACCTCGGGACCTTCAGTTCAGAGGTCTATGGGTCTCTCAAGTTGAATGTCAATAGTCGTTTGACTGGACCCACAGGCAAACGAGGTGGCGCAGTTGGGAGCGCACCAGCGTGATAAGCAGCCGGTCTCGTGTTCAAATCACGGTCTCGTCTCCCATTTTTATTCAATATACCATAATTATATCCTATCAAACCTGGCGTTATGTAACATCCCCTCTAACCCCATCTGCCACACTGTATCACAGTGAAACAATAGTGAGTTTTTTTAGTAGAGTACATGCGAGTTCTGTTCCCTTGCAAGTTACTTTTGCGCATGCTCAGAATTTCGTGGTACACTGACGCTCCTACAACGCTTCTATTTGCGTAATGCGTTAGTTAGTCCAGATTAACATGTACTTAAAAATATGGTTACCAGGTAAAAGGTTTCATATCTCGGTAACTAATGAGCGAAATCTTATCAAATTTTGAAAATCATCTAATATGCATAATTCGTAAAACAACCACTACGAATTTCATTAAAATCTGTGACAGTGAGTTATATTGCTGGATGATTTGACGTGAAGTGACCCTCGACAGAATGTCGTGGTAGGGAGGCTAATATTAAATTTATCAATTAAGAGACATCTGCCATTACTACTATTATTATCCATATAGAAATGTTGAAAGATGCAGGTTACTAGAGAAAAAGAGGATTTTTCGCAGTTTTGTGATGTTTTGAATTTTTTTCGAAATTTTGAAACGCTGTATCTCGGTACGTATTTGGTTTAAGAAAACGTTCTTTAAGAAAAATTTTAACCAGTTCACATTGTAGTAAATTTAATTTTCTTTAACTGAAATTTTCTTTGTACTGAAATAGTTGTAGTAAAAGGCGTTGATTATGAGTTATAACCAAAAACTGAAAAACGTTCGAAAATTTCGAGATTTTTCGGCTGCCCTGAAGTTAGTACAGGGTTCTCGAATTGGAAAACTTGGATTCTACACCACATAATACCCACATACAACATATTAAAAGATAATTAACTTCGGACCTTTTTTCCAGGTAACATGTACCTGGTGACTTGTAAAAATCGCAGGTGTTGACTAAATCTCCGAGATATTCGTACATAAATTGGACAAGTAGTCAAATTTCTAACTCTTTTCTATTTCTTCTCTTTCCGAACTAGGCAAATTTTTCAAACTTTCCACCACTAGACTGAATAGATCGTGATGAAATTTGGCAAGCATTAAATGAAATAGTTAATACGTTCAAGATCATATGCTAATTTTTTTTTGTTTAATGTGTGAGAAAAAATTGAAAATAACTTTGACAATAAATATGGATGAAATCGGAAAAAAGGTATATTTTCTTATGATACCTTAACAGTTTCTTAGTTATTGCCTCTACCCTAGTACAGAGACTAACAATTACGGTAAATACATTTTAAAAGATGAAGTTGAATCTTACTTATGGCGGGGATGTTAAAAGGAAACTGAAACAATACACCTCATTGTAGCCTGAGACCGACGCCAGCCAATACGTGTGTATTTTGTAATTTGTTTACGTAAACTTTCACTGTTGTGGAGACAATATCTTAAGTTCCGAGAAGGAACTGTGAGGTAGGGCATCATAGAAAAATGTATTTCCTCATTGAAGAAGTTGTGGCGTGAGAAAGATTCCATCCAAAGTGTGGGTATTTGGTTATTTGTGAACTCAAATTTTCACTCCTTGTAGAGACAATAACTAAGAAACTAGGGTACAGAGATAGGCGACAACTATACATAGCAATATTGTTCGCCTCAAAAGAGTTTTACAAAAAACTCCGCGACAGCATGTCTGTCTACTAAAGATAATCTAAATTATCGAAAAGAAGTAATTAAAAATAGAAGTGTTAAAATACTTCAATTTAAGAGAGTGATTTCTAAAGATTAATAAAGATAAAGACTACATAAAATTACGGAGAGAGAGAAATAGACTCGCTTTGCTTATTTGAGGGTTAATGCCTTCGGTCGATCAAATTCTATTCCCGTTAATGCCTTCATATTCCCCCTATTCCCGTGTATTCCCTTCTGTCGATGAAATTATTTCTTCTCATAACTGTTTCTGTATTGAAGTACTTAAAACCATATAACAGGTACATATATTTCCATTTCGAGATCATTGCATTCACGACAACGAAAGTGAACGAAAAATCAGTTATTTTAATATTTATTAATTACGTGAATTGCTACTGTATTGATAACGTAAATTTTGTGGATCTCAAAATTTACTTCGTTGTATTAATAAAGCGAAGAAATACACAATACTAAGAGTCAAATAAAAAACAGTATTTATCAAATGAATGCTAACCATACCAAGAATGCATATAGATGAGGAAAAATAGTAAAATAGTAATAACATACAGCAGTAGGATCATGGTATATGGGTCACTACACTTATCATGATAAAATTTCTGATTCTATCTCGAATGTGTCACATAACAGTGTCGGCCACAAGAGCGGAAACTTTGCATGCTGCAGGGCTTTCAGTTTGCTTAGCCATTTTTCTTATAACATTACTCCAAAATTAGATTATTGGTTATTGGAATGCGATAATGTTTGGTGAATATGTGGTGATATCGAAAAAAACACGTCACTAGAACGTAGGAAATATTTCTGCTAGACTTTTAAGCTCTCGAGGTGCTTTTTTCACAAAGAACTTGACTTTGTTTTCGAAGCACGATAATAGTCTATCAATAATCGACAAGAAGTTTCAATTGCATAAATCGAAAATTTATGCAAAATGTATGTCGCACGTTTCTTAAGTCAAATTATTTTCAAAATACTCAGAAGCGATTAATTTCTTTAGTTTTGATCAGTTTGAAATGTTTGACATTTCAATTTGGAGGTAAGGAATCGATTGCAAAAAAAATCAAATCAAGAGAACTTTTATTTGACCCTTTAAGCTCACTTGTATGGTTAACAAACATAGAAATCTCCTAGATTGCGGTGAATTTCACCGCCAGGTAACAGATTAATTATGGGACGTTGAATGAAAATGGGAAACGGGACCGGGGTTCGAACCCGAGACTTTGAGCTCAGCGCGCTCATGCGCTTACCAACNCAAACAAATAGAGTGAGACATTAATAGCGATAATGTTGATATTAGTAGAGTGCAGACAAATACAAAAATAGGAAAGAGAACAAGAAAAGTTTGAATAAAAAAATTGGTTGAAACAAGTAAGAAAACAAGTTTCAGTAAATGAGTAACCTGAAACAAGTCATGATAGAACGAGAATTTAAAAAGTGAACAGCACAGATTTGAGAGACAGATGTATTAAATGTGGGAAAGGAGAAGGAATAACATACCATATTCTATGAAAGAGTAATTTTTTTAAAAAGAAAGATCTGAAATTTTAGAAGGATATTTGGTGTCATATGTGGTAGATTCAAGAAATTGTCACAAATTTATATTCAAAGGAAAAACTAGATATTTTTAATATTATGCAACAAAAATAATATATTTAAAATACATCATGACTATTAGACAGATTTAGAGGATGGCAGTGTATGAATAAAGACGAACTGAAATAAATCAGACACATGATAGTCACAAATCATAAAGGGCATAACATAAAGAGGAAAATAAAATATAAAAAAATAGTTACGAGACAATTGTTCAAATGTATACTTGTTTTCTCTGTGACACGAGAAAGCCGTACATTAGTGATCCTTCTGGGAATATCTATTTATAAGTCAATGTAAATTGTATTTCTGAAATATGAATGTTATTTCTTTCACATAAGTTTAAGAACCGCTGATATAACTTCTCGGGCAATATTACTTGTAAAATACTGTATCAAACAATAGTTGATTCTCCCTCTTTACTATTTTACACGTGACAGTGAATCATCAACATTAATTTTGGGACTTCAATTGCGCTGGAATATTTATGTTTAAATTAGTTGAAAAACTAATTTAAAGAAGAATCTGGTTTTTGACTTAACCGGTTTTTTATTTAAACTAATATACGCACTACATGACAATTATTTTTTGTTTAATTAATGGTGTGCAATATAATAATAAAAATAATAAATGAATACAAGACTCTGAACGTAGAAATAGTTGCGATCAAGCTTTCTCGTTGGGAAGAAAAGGCCCTCCATGGAAGCTTTGTAAACAAAGTAAGAAAGCGTCGTATAAACTTTCTAACCCATGGAGAACTACAACCAGAAACTGAAGGATTCTTTATCACCATCCGAGAGCAAGTGATCAAGACTAACAATTACGGTAAATACATTTTAAAAGATGAAGTTGAATCTTACTTATGGCGGGGATGTTAAAAGGAAACTGAAACAATACACCTCATTGTAGCCTGAGACCGACGCCAGCCAATACGTGTGTATTTTGTAATTTGTTTACGTAAACTTTCACTGTTGTGGAGACAATATCTTAAGTTCCGAGAAGGAACTGTGAGGTAGGGCATCATAGAAAAATGTATTTCCTCATTGAAGAAGTTGTGGCGTGAGAAAGATTCCATCCAAAGTGTGGGTATTTGGTTATTTGTGAACTCAAATTTTCACTCCTTGTAGAGACAATAACTAAGAAACTAGGGTAGGGCCTCATTTAAGAATGTTGTGATATACAGAAGGAAAGACCCAAATTCAATCGTGGGAACAATGGCCCTTAAAATTTTCCATGTTACTATATTGTCACGAAATATTAATTTCAATTAATTAAAAATTAAAAACAAAATAATGACGCCAGAAATTTGATCAAGAGTTCAAATACCAGCTGTTGGGGATGCGATGGGGGCGGAGCGTGCCTCAACCCGCAGGCCGCACCGACAAGGCGACGCTGCTTCCACCATTTTGGAAGTGAAAGGGCGGTAGTTCTTCGAAGACTGTGAATATAGTGTAGTAAACATTGTTTTCAAAAGGAGACGGGTACGCGCGAGGGAGAGCGCACCCACACCAAATAGTATATTTCGGAATACGCATAGAATTAATTAGATATCGCGTGGGAGACACTCATCAAAGGGTGTGGGAGCCTTAGCGGCAAGATTCAAAGAGAGACGGGAAAGCGCTGTCGCTCGCGAAAAAAAACAAATGTGACCGATATAATAGAAATGTTAACAAAATTTAACCAGGGAGTGAAAGTTTTTGGGTGCAGTTTCTGGGTGGTGCACAACTTCGGAAAAAAAGGTCATATACATTTTGAGAGTTGTGTGGATGAATTCAATAGATCAAAGCAAAGACGGCATTCGGTACAAGACTACGCAGTACCATTAATAAAAGAAGACGCTTCCAAAAAATGGGATTGTCTCTAGAAACATATGGACGAGTTACGACTCGCCAAAATAGTATCTTTTGGCAGTCGGCAAGTAATATACAACAAAGGAACGGCGCAATAAACGACGCGTTCCTCCAGAAGCGAAAGGCCATATGTTTTTCGACGAGACATCGTGAAAAAGAAAACGAATTTGTTATTTAAAACGGGACATGATTTGTCAGAAATTAGTAATGTCATTGACCGTTGACCAATTACGAAGACTCCACGTGGAGTATGTGACACGGTATCATCGGCTCCTGAGATCACGTGAGAGAGACGAGGGCTTCAACAATTTTCGAAAAGAAAAGGGGATTGGACCTATAAAGGGCGCGAAAGCGAAGATAATTATGAGAATTATGATTTTGTGGATTAATTGTGGACTTAGGTTCAGCTTAGGCACTTGCTGACAGACAGTATTCTACACTACCCTATGATCTAGTTACGTAACTAGTTAATTACCTCACAACTGGTTTACTCAACATGGCGATTAGTGTTACCCATTACACTATTCTCATTGCTAATTAACAGGTTTCGCTACAATTAGTTTCTCAAACGTAGGGCTTAACATACTTAAGCACCCTCAATATTTCCATTATAATTTTAATTAGGCGAACTAACGTGGAGTAGTGGTAACCACTACCCTACTCTAAATTAAATATTTAATTAATAAATTATGTTACAATTGACGTTTCAACGTGGAGTTTCATCACTTAAATATGATTGGTATTATGTGTTGAACCACTTAGCATCATGGAGAAATTCATTTTATTAATTAGTGGTGCTTAATTTTATTACATCGATAATTAATGGATTATATTACAATATTTATGAATGAGATATGTTAACAGCTTGCAGAGACAATGATCTGAGTCTTAGAAAGGTTAAGGGGGGTGTCTACGGAGAGGTGCAGGGTACCTGCGTCTCCCCTTTTGAACCTCGATCAGCGCGCCTCTTTCTCTGACGTCACTGCTTTCCAAGACCAGCCGTTGGAGGCGAAACAACCCGTAGACGGAAGGGGGAGCACGCTGTGGGAGAGACGAAGTGTAGTTTCCTACTTGTGAAGTTTTTCTTCAGTATATATCTAACAGACTGAGGATTTTCGGTGCCTTAGACGAGGGAGAAGTCCGCAGGTTACGGGATGTGTGACCTGACTACAGTTGGTCGTCAGACTAATGTAACGGATTGCTGCGGTAATCCAGAGAAACACTTGCTACTGATTGCGAGTGATGTAACTTTTAGCAGTATTTTATTCGACAATACTATCAATTTTGGATTTTCGGATGACATAGGAGGGTATTCCGACATAATATTCAACTACTGACTTTACATGAATGTAAATAATGCTTTCAGATAGCATTTACCTTGTAATAACAATTCTGTACTTGTATTTATAATTTTGATAACTTTTCCAATTTTGTAAATATTTAGAAGTTAATTTAATTTGTATTAAATTATAAATTATTGTTATTACCTGTTTGTTATTACGTGATTGGCCGGGAAACTGAACTGGTGGCAGCGGTACCATAGGAATATTGGTGTTTATGTGGGGACAGGCAGTCGTCTCATTTCTACTGCTTCTTCAATTCTCGAATACCGCTGCCGCAAAAACCTACACTTCTTCTGGTCTGTTGTGGTATGTTAACATTTATCATAGGAGATTGGTCAGCTAAAGTACAATGTGATTACAAGTTTAGGCATGATCAAGTGTGAAAATCATTTAACAGGAATTAGCAATGAAATACAAACTACAGAAATACAAGATAAACTACTACCAATACGAACCATCCACCATTCTTTAAAATTAAAATTATGAAATTTATTGAGATAAAACCATCATAATAGACAGAATGTTGGAGCACAAGAGACCGGATATAACTGTTAAGAAAAAAAGAGAGAAAGAAATACTCCTCATAGACATCACCATTAACAGCAACAACAATTTGGAATAAGTACAAAAATAAAATTACAAAGCACATTGACCTTTGCTTCGGAATTAAGGACATGTGGAAATATGACTGTGAGTAATCCCGATAATACTAAGACTAGTACCCAGTAACCTGTTCAATTATTTGTAAGAACTGGAAGTGAAGTCACAAAACTTCCAGCTCATGCAAAAATCAATTATCTTAAACACATCTCGCATAGTTCGGCGATTCTTATATAGATATTTGATGACACCACCTTGATGTTTCTGTGAAAAGGAAACTTATTACCATAAATGTGATTAAGACAAAAAGATGTGTTCGATCCTCCTTATGGACATTGCTGTCTCACTGAACAGGAACCTGCAGAAAATACACGGTGAGAAAATTAGAAAAACTTGCCTATTAATAGCGACAAATCTCATGGAACAAATCCGTCTCGATCAATCCCTTTATTATTTTAAGCTCATGAATAGGATAAAAACATGCATCTGATAATTTAGACAAATTAGGCATACAAACTATAGTTTTAAAAAAATGCACCATAGTCTCTAATTTTTCCAGTCAGAGAAATAACTTGCATTCACTTACGAAACGTATAGCATGCTTTGGCGAGTCATGTCAGCTATTATACTGAATTTCCAGATTCATGAGAAAAAGAAGGATGATGTTGATAATTAAAAGCATAATAATAATGTATCTGTTAATGTTATACTGAAAGCAAATGCAAAACGTTCACTATATATTAAATACAGTGAACTAATTTAGTAAGCTTGGTTCCAAATTATGGTATGTAATCAAAGTAAGATAGTAAGTAGAAATGTTTATCATCCTGGCTCCTGGTACTGGTCTAACAATACAGTTTTCTACAAACTATATTTTCTATTCCATTTTTTGTCTTAATTTAAATTATAGTCTTAATATATATAGTTACAGTAGAATTATATCATGTCTTCAGTCGTTCTAGTGAGGAGATCAGAAAATAGTAACAACAAAATTTAATAAAAACCAAGTAAGTTTTTTATTAAATATCCAAGTGCTTTAAAACATGGTTCTCACCGTGGTTGTTCAAACCAGTAAATCCTGGTTTGCAAATAATAAATTAAATATACTATGTTTGTTTTAAATTATAGGTTTTACATTAGAGGTCAATTATCTTAAGTATTGTCTTTTTGTTATAGGAACCAATATTCAACACAACGAAATCACGAGGTCTGTGTTCCATTTTTTGTAACTATGAAGAACATTATATTGCGTCGTCTCTTTTATGCATATTCTGTTCAAATTCAAGACCAAACCCAGAAAAGATTTCGGCACCTAGACCGCGTCCTACTCGGCCAGAACTACATTTCGAACCAGACACAGATATTGTGAGCGTTCTAATCAACATCATTCAAAATATTAGCACCATATCGTTGGAAGAGTCTACTATTTTACTCCCCAACGTGACAACAGGAGTTGGGGTACGCCCCAACAAGACTAGAGTGTTGTGGTTTTTTTGATTCCCAGTTTAAGACGATTAATATGAGATGTTTATCTTTCCTTAAAAAAGTTGGGGGACGGCAGCCCCCGCCCCGCCCAATCGCCACATTAAAGATGATAATTGCTTGTTCACGGTTTTTGCTTGTTCACATAATATTTAATAATAACAAGAATATGAAAATGTACTATTTTAATGTATTACACCATGCATACTATGATGAATCAAGAACAGCTATTGTATCAGTCTATTATAATTTTTGAATGGCTCTGTTTATTGGTTCGTGAATGCCTTGAGAATCACTAGTGATCTTCATTGATGCATTTTTGTCTGCAAATAAAGTTTTAAAAACCATAGATTGCTTTTGTTTTACCGACATTTATTCAAACACTTATCTTTCTCGTTTCCTATTCGATAGATAAATAGGAAACTTAAAATTAACGAAATCTTTGGATAAACCTTTAACATTCTTTTTCCTCGCTGCCAACGATTTTGTACAGAATTTTTGGATCTACAGTCGAAATATTAACTTTTCAAACCGTAAACAATTTCACCATATAATAAATATAATTATAACAATTTTAGTCTTAAGCTTGTCAAATTTACTTTTAGGCTGGATCGTTGCATCAGTTTCAATGACTAGCGAATTTGAAAGGTATTCTTCGATGCTTCCGAGAACGGCGACTAGACGTTTTTGTCCTCTTTGTCCGATTAATTTCACGTCTCAGCAGCCACGTTGCAGCCGATGGTGGTTACATTATTGCATCAAAATCGTTACTATTCTATGATGTTGCAATTACCGCTCACCCTTCAAATGAAGGTGGGCGATAGAGCTGGGATAGCCGCAGCTACTCGTCGCGGGCATTTTGCTCGCGCATGCATTACGCGGGCATGCTAAGAGTAATTCATACTGGTCGCCTCACTGAGATGGGGATAACATAACGTGCAGTGGTAGGGTACTGTCAAAGCTACACTCTCTTACAGCAATAACAGCCGTGCAGATTGTTCCAGTTCGATTACGTCAGAAAAGTGGAAAAGTAACTCAAGTAAGTTTGCCTTGCAAAGCATTTCTCTAATATATTAAAATTTGTCCTATATATTATGTAGAATTATTGTTAGGAGGCAAGTAATGTTAGAAGGATGGCCTGTGGTATGCTGCCAAACCTAACACGTATGAATGTAATTCACAGGGTGCAATGCCCTCGTGAATGTCGGGTTGTAAGGCCGACAGAATTAGCTGACAGGAAAAGGGACATAAAAACCATAATTAATAAAGGAATATGCATGTTATTTATTCTCAATCCTTTATCGATACCGTATTTATCTGAATGATAGGATATTAAATATGACACTTCACATAACACCACTACAAATTAATATGTATTGAGTCTACTCAAATCTACAAAAATCTTAAAGTCTACCAATGGCATAAATACATGAAGAAAATGAAAAATTGATACGTTACTCAATCGAAGATACAACATGTGGGGAAATGAGTTCCCATTCTCGCCTTAATAAAAATGATTGTTCTACGCAGCGAGCACGTGGTCAGTTATAATTACGGAGTCTTGAGCGGTCCATTTCCATTCTTGCTCCAGTTCTTTTACTTATTGCTGCTGTCCATGAGAACAAATCTTGATACTGGATTCCCCTTCATGAATGATCGGAATTAATATCCGAAAGATGACTTCATTGTTTTTTCATCTCTTGATCACGTCGCTGCCGCAAACACCATCACAATGTATGTCTCGAATAAAATGTCTAATACATCGTCATAATGGGACGAATGCTTATATCATCAGGCTGCCATTACCACTCACAATTATGTCCTAATATATGCTTATGAGCACATCACTGTTACTGTACAGCGCAACATATATGCACAAATCCCATTCTCAAGGGACACTCACACCGTCTACTCGGGATTCACTCGACTGGCTGCTGGCGACTGTTGGCGACTAACTGTAATGCAGCATAACCAGTAAAAGAACCCTTTTGGCGCGAATACGGGGTTTTCCCCAGTGACACAAAAAGGCGCAATTGTATTAACGCACTCATACGGAGGCGTCACTAAACTGTTAAAATGCTCATGGTCAAATTGTCTGCCAAGAAACCTGCATAGTGGCGCCTTTGTGGCGCCAACCAAAACTACTAGAGCATATGCTGATTACGCGCTTATATGAATGAGAATGAACAATTATAATATATTAGAATTTGTCCTATATATTATGTAGAATTATAATATATTAGAATTTGTCCTATATATTGAGTTGAATGCATAATAATATTTGAAAATATTTATAATCGTTTATTGAGGATATTGTAGCTGAAGAGACAATGTAAAAAGTTTTCCATGAACCTCTTTTCCAAAAACGTCTTTTACGTCTTCCAGATATTGAACCGTTCATTGAAAACTGATAATAAGAGACGTAGAACCTGATGATCGGCTAAATATAAATAGTAAGCAAATAATTTTCTAAAATTTTCACAGCTCTTGTAAAAGTCGTTTAAATGACACCCAGATTAATGAGTCCGTAATAATCCGCATTAACTGTTTTTCCCAGTACGTTATCAGAGTTTATAAAGCGTATTTGACAAATTATTTTTTCCTACTATAATAAATTTTTTATTAATTTTTATTCAATTCTAGGAGATTACAGGAAATATTCAAAAAAGAGCTATGAGACCAGACTTACTTTTCTGACCCATAGGAAAATCAATAAAACAAAATTTCATGTAACAGAAATTAGGATATTGAGATTATCCGCAGAAGAACTTTTTGAGATTGAAGTTTGAAACAACTTTAGTCAGAGAACATGAGGAATAGTAAAAATTGCAGAAAAGCTAACGGGAAACCGCTCATGCTTTTACGGACACGCGGTGCAACATGGAGATGAATATATGACAATAACATGTGCACCACATTAAATGACATAGAAAATTCGAATGGAGGGTGAAAAAGAAAAGAGGATGCAATAAATAAAAAAATAAATTTATGGTAAAATAAACCGTTACAAACTGTGTATTACCGAGCGGTGGACAATAAATTAATTTACTTTCCAGAAGCAAGCAAGGGACCATCCGATCACTTCCGATCAAGGGTCGTGAGGCAGAGGAGGATTTATCATTTTAGCACACTCTTGGGATAAGAATAAAAATATTTAGGTACGTGTTATAAAATCAACAAAATACCAACAAATTTGTATTTCATGAAAGCACAAGAAAGTTACTTCTTAAGTTCGAATTATTGTCAAACTATAGATTATAGAGTAAGAAGAAAGTAGAAGGAGAAGAACTATGATATAATATTTCAATTTTTATAAGATTTCAAGATTATAAAAAGTTTAAGAAATAAAAATGTGTCACTGGAATTTCGAGAACTAGACCCTCTTAGTAATAAATATGGCAAACAGGGTTCCTCCTCAAACAGGATTGGCCATCGACCCCGTTAAAAATAATTGACCTACCCATATTGTGCTCCTAACTAACATGCCTACTCGTGCGCTCCTCCGTACTAGCTCAAATTACGATCAGCAAGTCGATCGCTCACACCCCTAGCTTCTACCAGCACTTCTACGAGTATATCAATGTTATAAATGCTGTGATGTGAAGCATCTACTATTATCCTTATACTCGTCAGATAAATAAAAAGTTGAGTGCCATAAACCTGAATGATTATTTTTACACTTACAGGCTTAAAATAAATTAATGAAAGGGATCAACAGTTTTTTAAAACAACAAACAACAATTTATTACAAAAACACAGATACCATATTGGCAACAAGCCTTACATTGACCAATAATTACCACTTTGCAAATTTGATAACTTATTCATTACAAACATCCTCTACTCTAGTTACAGTATCTTCTTGTACTATAATCCTTCATAATACCTTTGCGTCTTGATGTTGAAGCGTTGACGTCGTACCAGGATGTTCGGACTTTTTCGGAAACCGTTCGTACTAGTGATGCCTGGATTCAACTGACCCTCAGTAATTATGAAGAATGATGAAATAAAGTTATCTTCATATCATATTACTCGAAAGCATATGACTTTCTAACAATTCATAGTCTCTACTCGAAAGAAAGTTCAATACACAACGAGTGGTTCCCGCAACTACTTTCCCAATAGAATCACATACTATCGTATTGAGAAGTTAATATCTCGCGTTCTCGTAACTGACTGAGAACAAGAACTTATGAACTCGCGTCCTTCTAGAAAAGTCACTATATCCACTTGTTTCTCTCGTGAGGTAAGCTTTTTAAAGAGTTCACTTTACGTAGCCATACGCTCTGACCACCAGGGCGGAATAAATTTCCATTGGCTGGCGACTTCACTCGCGCGTATTTGAAGCCAAATATGAGATGTCTTAATATGTAAAAAAAAAGTATTGTAAGAAGTAGAGTCGGATTTTGTCGACGTTCACGTTTTAAAGATTTCTGATACTGAAAGAATGACTTTCGGGATTCTCTTTGTCATTTTATCATTTATATCAACGTTAGGATTATAAGAAAACGGATTATAGGAACTACTTAATACAAAATTTTGAAAAATATGAAAAAATAACATCATGGAGTGCAATATTTTCTGAATATTGTTGGTGGGTATTTTATGTAACACAAGATCTAACACCAATAATGTATATGTCATAGTTATTTTGCCAGAATAGAAATAAGCGCTATTTCTTTTTCACTAAAATCAGCCTGAGAGATGGATCAGGATAAAGAATTTATTTAGATAAGGAGTATAAAAAATATAAGAAATAGAGTATTATAATTTGCAAAGAGAAACCAAAAGTATGCATATGATGTATGCTCACATCTTTCTTTCGTGAACCTGTTTGTGGAGAAATAGATGCTCGATTATAATCTCGATGAAGTAGGATGAGCACGGTAACACAATGGGCACATTGGAAAAGTCATAGTTCATAGATAAGAATATAAAATAATTTCAGGAGACTTTAGGTATAATGGAGTTCTAGACTGAAGAAGAAGAATTAATAATATCTCTTAACTCCGTATTGAGAAATGTTTTTGCTGCAAAAGGATATCCAATTACAACAATTTTCTGTAGACAAATACGAAACGTTTTGAACCTACGAGTATAATGTAAAAATCGACCTGTCTAGCGTTACCAACTGTACGAACAAGTCAATGTGGACTGCTAAGAATGATCCCACGTTTCATATGGAGTATTTTGTTCTTATTACCTTATTCTTCGATAACCTTTTTGTATTCCTTTTACTTTCGAATGGAAAAACATAGCACAATGCTTTTTATACATCTTTTCTTTATATGCATCTACCCTAGTTGTTTTTAATTTTGATATATATGGTCTCTGCTTTTGTTAGGAATAATAGTTTCAGATACGTAATAATACTCATAATGAACGAAACACTGCTACCTAATTAATTATCATTTCTTAAGAGCGTTATTGTTAAATTACATTTTGTATCAACAGTAAAATTGTTGTAACCATAATTCGTCACTTCCCTTGACAATCACTTGAGACACTCGACATTTGGTTGTCAAACACTTGTTTTAAAGTTCGTTTAATATTTGTTAAATATTATAAAACGTTTCGTCTTCATCATCTATTTTCCAGTCAGTACACAATTTCTAATTAAATATGTATAATTCACATATCTGGGACAGATATTATATAAAGCACTATTCAGTTTTTTTTATGTCTAGGAATCTATTGGTAAATTTGCCCTAGTCTTAAAACAGAATTTCTTTTTGTTGACTTCAAAATGAGATTGACAGTTCTCTCGCAGTAAAATAATATATTTCATTTATTCATCTTACAATCTATCAGCCTTGTAATGGTGTTGAAGGGTTCTTACTGTTTAACTGCGTACTTTCCGGTGTAAAGACCATATCCGGGACTATGAGTCATGGAAAACGTGTTGTAGTCATACCATTAATAATGAAGAAACGACACACATGAGAGTTCCGCTTGTTCATCATATTTCCTTATCACAAAACGTTCCAATGCTTCATTCCCTGCGATACGTCACAGCCACCCTCACGATAGACAAAGGAAGGTTGAGCTGCGTAAGGGACAGGGTGGGGGCTGGATGTTCGGCATAACGCGGATGTTTCGAGAAGGGGCGAAGATAAGGAAGTGTGCCAAGCACCGCCAGGTGATGGGGAGAACGAAGCACGACGGTGGGTGTTGGTTGACGCAGCAATATAAGACTGCGTTGCCTCTCAAAAGACCAATCGACTCCTCTGCGATGGCTCTACTGCTGTTGACGTTGATGCTGTTGGCAGCTGTTGCTGCAGAGCCACCTCACTCGAAGACGCCCGTGATGAAGACTTGGAATTTCTCCGAACAGGAAGTACGTATTAATTCATACTCTTACTTATTTGAAACTCACAAGTGAATCTGAAAACAAATCCATCAATGCTATGATGAGAAAGTATTTGGACTACCGAAGATATGCATTCTCAATTCACTATAACTTCGTACCCAGCACTTTCTTTCACTTCGTTCTTTGGTTTTGGTCAGTTTACCTCATGTCATTTCTTTGCACCACTAAGGAATTCTCTCATCGCAATCCCGGTGCTGAGTTCATATTTCAATAATGTTTGCCTCCGAAACTTCTCCATTTAGTCAAAAAAAAAATCTCACCCATAAAACATGCAAGTGAAATTTTCAGCATAACCAGTAACGTCATGGGGTACTTGAAAACTGTCCATTTGGCAGCGATAGAATTCTTACTAACCCTTTAAAAACCATCCTTAAGATGCCTGTTCGCGATTTATACCGTTTTGTCGCAAAACAGTTAGGTTTTTGGGAAAAATATCTATATTATAAAATAATACTCATGAAATTTCCGTGCGGTGTATTTAATAGCTAAAATTATAATTCTAAGAATTTGTTTGAGCTTGGTGGTTTATTGGAAGCAATGATTCAGTCTATTAATGTACAAAAAATACGTTATGGTACACAATTTTGCAGGGTTTATTTTAAAAATTTAGCGCCGTGAATCATCTTTTTCTGAGATACGTGAAACATCTCATAAATGGTTTACGAACTAAGACTTCTACGTACTAAGCATAAATATGGGCTTCCTATTTGCATTCTTCTTCGCAATTATATCATAATTTCTAGAAAATTCTACCATCTCCACTATCAATCACCATAGTTCTGTTTTATGCAATCACATTTGAAAATTTTAAGGAATTTTTGTTTTTATTTTGAGTATAAAATACTCTTACCTGTATACATCGATTGATGACACAGGTGTACATCTGGTAATCTATAGATTGCGGGATACGAAAAATTAGGTACACGATGAATTGTGACAATGCCACCATAAACCAAAACGATAAATTAAATAATTAATCGCCTTCGAAATATTGTGAAACGTTTCGTTTAAGTAAAGTATGTAAAGGGAGCTGCATATAATACGCGTATTGCGATTGGTCATCAATAGGTTCGTTTTCTTAAAAACAAAAAACAAAAAATTTAATATGTACTCAATCACACTTTCTCTGACTGTCTCTTCACTATATCATATAGGTTTCACCATGCCTTTGTAGACAGTCAAAAAAACCGAAATCCACATTTAAGAATACATCTTTTCTTTATTTCTTCATTACGAAAAATGTTAGGGATGACGTTGACATTGATAACGTTTCGAGGCTCTACAATTCCGACCCCCTCTTCAGGTCTGTCTAGTTTTTTATATCACTACAGTACAAACAAAGCATAGTAAAATCATACTATCGTCCACAGTACCTTAAAACATTAAAATTAAAAATTTTATAAATATAAAAACCATCCCTCACATTTTCTAAACTTCATACTTCGTTAATATCAAATTCACGCGACATACACATTACATAAAACCATTTTACACAATCACATGTATTACATAGTTCATGATATCATTTTCAACTACATCATACACTGCATCGAAACATTATACATAATTCTAATACCAAGTATGCCAACCACATAAACTCATTTCTTACTATTATTATTTTTTAACACCTGCAACACTCCATCAAAACACGTTGTGAACAGGTTACTCTCTATTTGATTATTCATATTATTATTAATTTTAATATTTATTGCTTCAGATACGTATCTTCGTAGGTAGTTTTCTTCTCGATCAATGACCTTTGTATTACGAAAATTCATATTATGATTCAAAGTTACACAATGTTTTATAATACCACTCTTTCTCATATCACATATATTCTTCATATTCCTTTATCCTTTATGTTTAATTTTCGTTTACTTTGTCCAATATACACCATTTCACAATCTTTACATTTAATCTTGTACACAATTCCCATAATAGCATCAACATTTACATTATCTTTGTTATTCTTAGCAAATACTACATTATTGAATGACTTATTAATAACATTCACACAAACACTGCCAAAAATCTTAATAATATCTGAATTAATAACAGGAACATATGGTAACACAACATATTTATTTCTCTCTTGAAATCTATCATCCCTGATAGTATTTTGTCTATTAAAATAATTCCAAATGATTTTATTATAAAATTTCTCAGTATAGCCATTCAACTTCATGGTATCCTTGACAATATCAATATTTTTACTCAGAAATTTCGGATGTAACATTTTATTAACTCTGTGTAGTAACTCTATAACAACACTTTTCTAATGTGATATGCTGTGATTAATTCATAAGTTTATCTACACTACTATGTTTTCTAAACCAGTCAGTTACAATTCTACTTAAGTCATTAAAGTCAAGAAAGTTAATACATTTATTTTCTTCCATTTCTAATGTAAATTTTAGATCATCACAAAAATTATTAAATTCATATAACAATTTATAAATCTCATTATCTTTAACAATAAGAAAAGAATCAACATATCTCATATACATTCTAATATCAAATTTCATCAAACATAATTGTTCTAACTTCCTTATATCAATTTCACACATAGTTCCACTCAGTATTCCCCCCATAGGGGTTCCATTCACCTGTTTATAATATTTGCCATTAAAAACAAAGCTATTGGATTTTAATTATGAATTGAATGGAAATGGGAGATGAGACCGAGATTCGAACTCGGAATCCTGAGCTTAGCGCGTTCATGCGGTCTCCAACTGCGCCATTCCGTTCGCCTCCCGGCATAATTAATCTCTTACCTGGCGGTGAGGTTCACCGCAATCTATGTATTGGATTTTAGCAATAATTCAACACCTTTAATTATCTCAGACACATGAAGTTTTAATTTATCCAATTTCTTATAACCAAATTCATTTACACAAGATAATATCAATTCATGTGGCATAGTGGGAAACATATTAACCACATCAGGTGAAATCATATTATATCCCACTTGAATACTAACATGCTTTATTTTATTAACACATTTCATACCACTTCTAACAGAGTACATATAATCTTCATCTAACAAAGGTTTTAAAATAATATTTAAAAACTAATATATACCTAATTGGACCATCCAATGAGGAAACAACTAATCTCATAGGATACTCAACCATATCTACTTTTATTATTCCATAAGCTTTACATATCTGTGCTAAAGTCTGATAAATCCTTCTATATGTTCTATAATCAATCAATTCATTATCTTTCCATTCATTAATCAATACTTGAGATTCTTTCAATATTAGATTAGTATCATCTTTATTTATACTGTTATAATTACCTTCATGGACAGCTTTTTCAATTATACTAATGTACTCTTCTTTATACATAATAACAGATGAAAATCCTTTATCACTTTTAAGTGCCACAACATCTGGATTATCTTTAAAATAGCATTTAGTTTTATCTGTATTAATGCAAACATTATTCATATGGCTACTATTAACATTTTTTTTAGAAGTACGTACAAATTTTAATTTTAATGTGTTAAGGTAATGTGGATGATAGGATGATTTTTACTATGCATTGTTTGTATTATAGTGATATCAAAAACTAGACAGACCTGAAGAGGAGGTCGGAATTGGTGCCTCGAAACGTTGTCAATGTCAACCCTAACATTTTCCATAATGAAGAAATAAAGAAAAGATGTATTTTTAAATGTGAATTTGAGTTTCTTTTGAATGTCTACAAAGGCACGGTGAAACCTATATGAAAAAAAATGTTACTGTTGCATTTCCACAAATAAACAATTTCAATTACACAAATTACAAAAAAAAAGCAACATATGGCAATAGATTAAAAAAAGTATTCAAAATTATCTATAGCTTGATAATAATGCGTACTTATGAATTAACTTTCTTGTTTTTTATTAAATACAAATTTGTTGGTACTTTGTTGATTTTATAACGCATCTTCATACATTTATTCTTATCCCAAATGTGCTGAAATGATAAATTCGCTTCTGCCTTGAGATCCTTCAATGGAATCGATGGGATGGTCCCTTGCTTGCTTCCGGAGAGTAAATTAGTTTGCCTTCCACGTGGTCATACGCAGTTTGTAACTGCTTTTTCATCAATTAATTTATTTGAATCTAAGGTAATGTTATGTCCCCTTGATAGTATAGCGGCACCATTCCTGATATCCATTGGAAAAATGATGAATAATAGTGATTTTGGAAACTACCCCACGACTGAAGAGCTTGCAGCACGAGAACGATAGCACCTATCTAAAAAATGGTTTTACCTTTTTTGTAGGAAATTTAATGAGGATTATTTTACCATGTAAATATTTTTCTCAAAAAGCTGTTTTGCGATAAAGCGGCATAATCCGGAAATGGGCACCTTTGCGGTGGTTTTTGAAGGGTTAGTAAGAATTTTATCGCTGCCAGATGAACAGTTTTCAACTACCCCACGGCGTTTATAGTTATTCTAAAATTTGTGGGTGTATTTTTTCAGGGGTGAGCTTTTTGTTGTTATTTTATTTTTGCATTGGGCAATCGTACTAATTATTTTTTTGTATTAACCACAAATATCTGTTTTTGTGAGTAGAAAAATATTTTACAACCACATCGAATGCTAAAAATTTACTAAATCCGTACGTTTGAGATGATCTACCGAAGACGCACCTCTTCACTGCTCTAAGAGTAACTCGTTTCTTGCAGTTGTCGATCTCGAGGTTATAAATAATTAACTTTCCCCTAAGGCAGAGGAAGGTTACAGTACGCGGACATGTGGGAAGCAGAAAGTGAATTCATTGACGTTGCGGAATACGTTTCTGTTCATTGTCAGCTACGTGAGGAATTCTATTCGAAGATATAGGAATAAAGACAACAGGAAACATACAATTACACAAAAAATGAGAGTCACTTCTAACTGTGTAAAGTATAGCAAATATATAAACTATTTTGAAAATATTTTTCCCACAATAATCATTCAGTAAAAATGTATAACAGTAACTTACATATTAGTAAATTTAGTGAATGTATAGTTAAACATTATGAAATACACAGAAAATAGAAAAGACAATTTGAGTATTCGTGTGTCCTCCAGAATAGCACAAACTTCGAAATTCAGGACACGTCTTTTCCAAGATAAGTTCGAAAAGACCACCCAGAATTCCCTTTAAACATTAGATGTATAGTTTTTTTCAATTCAATTTTAAGTTTGACGGCAGTCGCGCATATGTAAAAGATCTTCGGAATTCCGCACATGGGTTCGCACATCCATTCCGCGCATCCAACATTCAAAAGGGTGGGTTCAACTGCATTACTCAATTTTTTAATTTGAATTTATATTTTTTTTTTGAACTTTTGTCCCCAGTTTAGAAGCTCTATAGACCCAAAGATTTGAAATTTAGCACATAAGTTCTCCGTAGTTGGTCCGTGGGGACCACCTAATATTTTTTCGATATTCGATGTAAACTTTTCTTTATTTAATTTTTAATTTTTTCCTGTTTGCATCAGTTACGCGGTGACGAGACCTAAAGAATAAGGGTTTAAATATTTTGTACATGCGTTCCTGAGGGTAGGTCCATGTGCACCATCAGATTTTTTAAAATTCGAATTAGGTTTCTTTGCATACATCAAAGGTGATTTAGAGAGAATCGATGCATAGAAATCAATAATTGCCCGTTAACTAAGCAGCGAAAACTCAGCTTGCATTATAAAATACGACCTGTAAAACATAAAACAGGACTTGTAAGTGTAGATTACAAAAGTTTATAAAACAAACAAATTAGATATGCCATGGTAATTTCTATGTTTGTATAGTAAAGGAGTAAAGGTCATTGATAAATAAATAGGGTAGAAACCAAAAGAAATGTTATATCGGAACTATCAAAGCAATACAATACAAAAGAAGCAGAGGTAGACCGAATAATAATTCGTGAAGAAGGTTTTCACAGAAGTGGGGAAAAAACTGGAGTGAGACGAGGGCTGTTATATAGAGAGTGGAAAAGATACATTTACAATACATGCTGGGTTCGAAAGGTCGTATTTACCAATAACATATGTCGTGGGAAGTGTTTTATTCCTTCTAGTATTCACATTCAACGAACAAAACAGAAACCCAATAGATAAATAAGTACGTATTAGGATACACATGTTAATTATTAATTGTATGAAAACTGTTTAATTTCTGTAAAGAGAAGCTGCAAACGAATTAACATTCTTCTAATTATTATAATTATTAATATTTTTATACTTCCTATGTAACTGTATTATATTGACAATCACAGAAACCAACGGTTAAAGCAAAGTGACAATTTTCAAAATGGAAGAAAAAAATTTGTGTTGTATTTATCCTCTTTTGTTTACCATTTTATGACAAAATCCAATGTCACCATATTAATTGTTTTGCACAAATTCACACACAAATCTGGAAGACGTTGAAAAGAAATACACATATTTAGATAAATATACTAGTAAATAAAAGTCATATGGAAAGAGGGTTATTTGAGTAATTTCAGCGAATACTTATTTAATCGCACCGTGAATTCGTAGTTACTTATAGCAGCGTTACATATTTTTGCACAATCTGAGTTTCTTGAGTAGTCAGAAGTAAGTTATTTCATGTGGAGAGCATAAATATTCGATGAGAGCAGGTATTCGATTACAAATAACTCTTCTGAACCTCAGCTGAGATGCTAAACACGTCTCCAAGGCCTTGATGAGCTTGTGAGCAATTTATTTTTCATTCCTTTTTTGTCAGATTCAATAATTTCACGAATGGATCAAATTCAATAATTCTCGATTCTTGAAGAAGCCTCAATGCACTCCCATGTGTCAAAAAAAGTGAAGAGACACTTTCTTTTTAATTTGATGTCTCTTCGGCCATAAAATGAGGTAGCAATAATTAGCTTTCAAAAATACCAAATCTCTATGTCAGGAGTATTTTTGACATAGACCTGAGCTTTGTACATTTATATATTGTAGAAACAAAATTGTGTCTCAAAAAATGACACTTCATCAAAGTTCTAATTCATTATATAAGTAAACATATTTACGTGTAAAATTTCAACTCTGAGAAGTCATATTTCGGGGGCTCATATTCGAAGAAAAAAAGACTGTTTCTTATCAGTTATTTTTGGTTAATCGATATTAGAGAGGAGGAGTCTAATGCGACGAACATCAATTCGGTCGAGAGCAGCAATAATTTCTGACCATTCCATGAGTCAGAAAATCAGGAAGTGAGACAACACAAAATTGCAAAATTCTTTGCAACCAAAAGATATTAACTTGAGAAAACATTTGCTAAAAAATCATGAATAAGGCCATTGGGAATTGGGTTTGTTATTCTTGTGTCATGGTGCATTTCCAATCGGACGTTACAAATCATATATTTAGAATTATTATTCAAAGCATTACAATCAGATATAAAATAAAATTTCATTTTAACCGTCTGAGACTAGAAATTATTAAAAAAATACACCATCCGTAATGTGGAATCTCCAATGTCTTTCCTTCGATTTATTTCATTATTTAAGGCATTCTTAGTGGAAATATGCAGAAAATATCATGTAAATGAAAATTGTCAATATTTCCCCCCTCCCTCCCACTTTTGATTCCCGTTCGCCACCACCGAACACCAGTGTCATTTTTCTTATGTGACTTCAGAAGTAAAGTCTCTCGTAATGTAGTTCGCTTTCCGATTTCCATTTCAAGGAATGTGCTTTTGACATACCAAGATTGTTGACGGGATTTCATGAGTTTTTTTGGCGATTCGCGGAGATCTTATCCAAACGAATTATAACCTTCTTCTTTAAACCTGTGGTTCCACGTTGGAACATCGGGCATCAACAAAGACTTTCCACCGGGCTCTGTTTCCTGCAACAGCTTTCACTTCATTCCATGTTTTTCCAGCTTTCCCGATCTCTTCGTAAATTGTCCTCCTCCATGTGCCGCATGGGAGTTCTGAGACGAAATGTTAAAAATATCCTGGTTCCAACTGACGATGTTTTTCGTACATATGTCCATTCCGGTAGTGTCAACTCCCATAACCACACTGCCGTGGACTGTGCATAATATGCCTAAGTATTCACTCTCAACACACAGGAAGTGTAAACACAGAAATAATACACAATTACGTATTACTTTTCTACTATATGGTAGGTAAGCGAATTCTGTTGAGTCAAAAGACGTACATGTGAATTAGTGTATTAAAAAGATACAATGAACTTGTCATGTCTGTTATTGTTGTTTATCGGTATATTTTTACACTTCCTTAAATGACCATTTCCTTCATTGAGCACCGTTGGGAACCTCGGAAAAATAGATGGTTAGGGCAAGCGCAATGAGGAAGAAAGAACCTTATGTTTACTTTAGACATGTAACATAAGAAGAAAATATGTACGCACATACATACCCATAAACCCGTTTATTTATTCATACACTTGCGAACACAGATACACATCTCCAGATATATTTGCAACTTCAGTTAGCTTATTTTAAATAATTGACAATTATAATTTTATTGAATAATAAAACTGGATAAATAAAAACTGGATAAATGAATAATAAAACTGGATAAATAAAAACTGGATAAATGAATAATAAAACTGGATAAACTGGGAATTCATTTCCGTATGATCCACCGATCCATCACAGAAATTAAGGAGTAAGATAATGAAAGTATATCATCTCGTATTATTTCAAATCTACAGAAAGAATTGTTGGTTTACCGTCGTATCCCAACATAACTGGCCATTTCATCCTGTCTATTTCAGTGCTAACTCAACTCAGCAATAAGTGAACCCCATCATCTTGTTGTCTTAGAACAGCGCTGTTCAACTTCTCTTAGCCCGCAGACCTTTTTCTACGCACTTCCGAAGAATCGAGAAAGCACGGTATGGGGTTTGACCAAATATTACCCAACGAATAAAACCTATGTCCCATATTTATTTGTTTGTTACGCGATATTTTTATGTTCATCAACAAATTTATGTTATTTCAAACTGGAAAAATTAAATAGCATATTTCTTTATATTTGAAAAGTATTTTTATTGTTAAGTATAACAATAAAATGTTTTCACATTGTAGTGTATGACGTGGTAATTCCGAAGAAAATTTTCTATTTTCTCTCACCGCACGTACCCCGTCAAGTACTAATTGTGACATTATAGATTTATAACACTAAGTTGCACCTTTGCCTCCGAACGTTTGAAGAATATATGATATAAAATCTACACTAACACGCGGGTCGCAAAAACAACTACTAGTTGGACTAGTCTTCGAGTATTAAGAATCTCCGTTCCCAAAAGTTTTCAAATTTTCACCGAAACTAAGTATATTCTGCTGTTGTTGTCTTGTTTTATTTATATGTAAATAGTTTCACCCTCAAACTCCTATTACAATATTCTGAACGATTAACTATCGCTTTTCCCAATTCTTAGTAGTTATACTCTACTAATGCAACAGTCTATTTTCGAATACTTTACAATGCAGCATAATATGCATAATTAAAATAATGCAGCATAATGTCTACTATGGGTTAATGAAGTGATAGATAATTTTGAACAATTGAATTGAAGAGAATTAATGTGGTAATATATTCTAATAACTTTCGGCTAACTATTTTTTTCTGAATGGTATATTAACTCTAATTTTAAGTGGATTTCAATTGTTTGTTTCAATAATAGATAATAAACTAAATTTTCAACTAACTAAAAGGATTAATCAAATTATATTTTTTTTTTTTAGTTCTCCAAACTTGATTGGAGCAAGATGGAATTTTGGTGCAATATATTCTGTCGAGGCAAATTGCATCTGTACTGGTGCCATTTGTGTCCTTCAAAAACAACGAGTACTACTACTACTACTACTACTAGTAGTAGTACTTCTACTGGTGCTACAATGATATCTCCATCGTCTTCTGTAACTTCTTCTCCAGCTCCTTCATCTCCAACTTCCCCCTCATCCACTTCTAGCACAAGCACCACTCCTTTCAGCCCATCTAGTCCTTCCACCTCTCCTAAGATCTCTTCTTCTCCTCCTCCTCCTCCTCCTACTACTACTACTACTACTTCTCCTTCTAGTAGTAGTAGTACTAGTATTACTCCTACTTCTAGTACTACTTCTTCTACTAGCAGTAGAAGTACTCCTACTGATACCACTCCTTCTACTACTCTTATGTCCAGTAGTACGTCACCGATCATGATACCCATTACAGATAGTTCAACTACGACATAATGTAAATACAAAACAACAAGGAAAATCAATAAACAAACGCATAAATATTATGTATATATTTCACATACTTGTTCTTAAATGTCTCAACTGGAAGGTGTTCCATTCAATTTTTTCCTTGCTATGATGTATTATGATAGTCACTTGATAAAGTTTGTGATGGAACAATGTGAAGAAATAAAATCATATAGAATAAAATGTTGTATGATAACAATCAGTATTCTAGTTACTTTATTTTCATTCTCAGACAATTTTTAGTATATATTCGGCAGTTAAATTTTTATTGTCAAATAAATATTTACAAGTGTGAAGAATTAATCATGTTACGTCGAATGAAAATGGGAGACGGGACCAGGATCGAACCCGGGACCTTGAGCTTTACGCGCTAATGCGCCTACCGACTGCGCCATCCCGTTCGCCTCTCGGGCCTGTCTACCATTCTCATTCAACTTGTGAAACCCAAAGACCTCTGAGGTGGTCTCGTAGAGACTAAACTCCTCCTCTGAGGCGACTCCCTTAGGAAGTACTTTATTTGGGTAGTATTTTCCATTTCTGGTAAAGCTCAAGGTCCCGGGTTCGAATCCCGGTCCCGTCTCCCATTTTCATTCGACGTAACATGATTAATCTGTTACCTGGCGGTGAGGTTCACCGCAATCTAGGAGATTTCTATGTTTGTGAACCATAGGTCCATATTAATACCATAGGTCCTTTTTCTTGTTTCCTTTCTTCCTTTCATTATTTTTCTTTATTTCCTTCTTTTCCTTTCATTCTCACTTTTTCATTCATTCCTTCTTTCCTTGTTTCTTTCCGCGTTGTGTCTTTCTTTCCTGTTTTTTATTTAAAACCAAATGTTTCCAATATCTTATCTTATCTGATCAGACAAGCATTACTACCCGAGGCGACCCGAGGTCTAAAACTATACAAGTGTAATAAAGACGTGTAGTTTTACAACCTCTGTATTTCTATTCTTAGCAAGTCATACAAATATGAATGCTAATTCAATGCTACGAATACTGTTAGTTTAATTCAATAAGTGCATATAACTTTTTTCTTTATTAAATTTTGTGCTCCAAATGTATAATGTGATAAATCTAGATGCTATATGAATGTATTTTTATTGAAAATATTGTTTGGATATAAATTAGACAACTTAAGGCATATCCATTTCCTATTCAATATTTTTATTACAATCAAGTATACTTTTACATAGTTCCAACTTCACTAATGTTGGTGAGCGTAGTAAACAATGCTATGGTGTATTAACATATCACACTTACTTTTCAGTCAGAATTAGAATCTCTCGAATTGCTTTTTGTATTATTGTTTTCTTTAAATATTTGTAGAATTGATTGCTTTTTAATTCAATACTGAATAATTTCTGCATGGGTTAATTGAAATTACAAAAACTTTAAAATATTCCTTGTGAAATATATTATTGAATACTATCATTCACAAATGAACAAACTAAAAATAACTTAAGAGATCAAGTATAGAAATTATTTAAAAGAAACGTTGAACTAATGAACTAAGGAATAATTACTTAGGAAACGTTTCAACGTAATGCAGATTAAACTTCGAAAGTGTTCCAACTTTATCTACCTTAGTAGCTAGCCACATTGCCAGATTGGTCGTAATGCGACGTTGCCGCATTGCCAATTGCTCAGCGTATGTTTTAAAATTTTCCTAAGCAATGTGAGAGCATGAATTAAGTTTTCGTTCATTACAGCTCACAAACAGATATTATTTTGCTGAATTGTGGTATAAACCATTTTTTGAAAAATCAATTCACAAGTGTCACCGGGATTCGAACCCACTTTGTGGTGACAGAACAATCATAGCAGTGCTTTACTGTTCTCAGCCAATTAAACTTTTGCTGGAGGAGGTAAAAAAGGAGGAAATAAACGTTATGGTGGAAACGATCTATTCATATCCCTATTGCCTACTTTCTCAAAAATTCTGGCAAAACTCTTCTACAACCGATATTTAGACTTCTTATCGCATAATGTTCTTTCAAACAATCAGCAAGGTATCAGGAAATCCCTTTCAACGAAGAGTGACATATTTTCTTTTCTAAACGGTGTGACGATTTATTTACACCGTGGATCGAGGTTCAGGCCATCAGGCCTGCTCTTCCACCTAACCGTTAGACTTGAGTATGGGAATTGGGAAGGAGAGATGTTGGGTTGCCAGGGAACTTATGGTACCGAACTGACAATCGACTCGAGTAAGCGGGGGAAACCCCAGATGAAAACCTCATCTAGTTCGGCCGAGCAGGGTTTGAACCCACGCTCTACCGCTCAGCGAAAACGCTACCACTAGACCACCGCTGTCGGTAACTAATAAAATTGTGCTATGCATATAGTCAAGGATGTAAGACACATATTTCTAGCTGCGTGTATTTTGCAAATGTTATTCTCATTTACGATATGACATTATCTTTTGGGGACAATCCGCTCAGAGAAGTCAAACTTTTAGAATCCAAAAGAGGAAAGCTGGGATTACGTAGGGGACCGGGGGCCTGGTTGTAACAATTTTCAGAAATTCTCTTGTAATTTATAAAATACAAATATTTTTCTTACTGTGAAAAATCCAATTGCTCAAGTATATATCTAGTTACAAAATCGAAGAAGTACATAATTAAAAATCATTACCGTGTTTTTTCTTGACACTTTAAAAAAAATGGTGTTACAACTAATCCCATGTTTTGTGCTAGTTGTAACAGACTCGGGACAAGTACAAAAATAAATCTTTTGGTAGTATATTTGCTAGAAAAAACGGGGTTCATTTGTTAATTACTTTTACAAAACATATTTAGATTAATTAATACCATATCAGTTGTATTAAAGTGTAATTATCATAATTATGATTTAAATTGACATGGTGCTTCTTGTGATAAACATTAATCATAAATAATCAACAAATAATAGTTTTTATAATAAAAAATATGTGGTGCAGCATATTAAGTCTTTATTTTAACTCAAAGTTGTAACATAACTCTTCTTCAACTGGTAAAAGCTTTAATAAAAAATAATAAATTGGCAATTTTTTCAACTAAAAATTATGAACAATATACTTCTCTTGTTAATCATAATGATCAAACTTAAAATAGGAACATAACAATCAATTCTGTAATTCGAGGCTTTAAGACAAAATAATTTGAATAAAACTTTTTCCTATCTATTTAGTATTAAACTTAGTACCTAAAAATATGGCACATATTTCTTAAATTAATCTTATATTAAATTAATACCTTATCGTCATACTAAAGATATATGCACAAGTGGCAAGTAGTAACATGTTACAACATATCCCCGTTTTCTTTTAAACCTGCCTCATCAGATCATTTTAACTGTTATTTATAATTTTTGTAAAAACTATAAAACTTAGAATTGAATTCAATGTTGAAAATCAAAGTTAGATATTTTACCATTTAAACAAAAAAATGAAACAATCATTAATAGAATGTACGGTAGTGAAAATCAAAAATTACGTGAGTATATTTTTTACGAAACCTGGTCAAATGGGAGCACGTCCTCTCGCATCGCGGGGTACTGGCAACGCTTACGTAATATCTTGCGTTATAAAGCAGAATTTAAGACTGATATTTGAATCAAAACTGTTGAAATTCGCTATTAAATTTGAATGTTACTCCTTACCCCCGTTACTTTAAGCCCCGCGCTCTGTAAATCTTACCCACGAAATTCACATACACATATTTATTTCGAGAATTAAATATTCTCCCTCTCCCTTAAATAAACATTTATGAAGAAGTCGTGTTTGTTAAGGGAAAATTATTAAATTCCAACCTCTGTTTTGAAGAAACATAAAGCTAATATTCATCTTCATGGTTTGTTAACAATTCTTTGCCAAAAAGACCTACATCATTCTGGAAAAATTGTGTAATACCCTTCCCAAGAATATGAGATAGAAATTAAATGTATCTTTTTTAATTCACGAATAACAGCTTTCTAATGCACTGTTGTATCTATAATATTCTAAAGAATTTTCTGATTTTAATAAAAAAATTAAAGAGAGTTTTAATTTCCCAAGAAATGTTTTCCATATGATTTTGGACGTTGTGAGTGATGATATTTTCTCTTGTTCTTTAAGAGGCCATTGATATAGTGCTCTAGATACTGAGTAAATTAGTTTTTTCATGGATTTTGCTTTTTATCGTTATTTATAATCGTTTATTTCTAAATGGGGGCAATATTGGTACGGTTGTGTATAGTATCTCTGTATTCCCATCCTGACTCGGGTTTCTCTCCTCCGGGTAGTGGCAGACTTTCCTGAATGTTATTAATACTCATGTTATTGCTAATCTGGACTCTACTGTAGATAATGCTCTTATCTATGATTCATTTTGGAATAAAAATGGCTAACAGTACTTATTTATTAAATAATTTCTTATAAATATTAAATCCGCCACTGTCCTTGGGTCCTTAATCAGAATTGATGGGATGGTTCCTTTCTTGTTTCCGGGGAATAAATTAGTTTATTATCCTCACTTGGTCATACCCAATTTACAACTTCTTTTACAATTAAGTTTATTTATTTAAAAATGAAACATGATCGACAATGTGGCATTCTGTTTTCATAAATCTGTACCATAACCCCAAATACATCAGAAGAATACTTTTAATCTTACCAATATATGAAAATAAGATTTTGGGAGTATATTTGTTACCTATGATAGTAAAAACCAAAGGAGTTAAACATCAGTTTTTTTTAAATAAGAAGTTCAACTTAAAATATAGACTAGATTTTTGTTAAATACTTTGTACGACTAATAATTTATTAAAAATTAAAGATATATATTAGAGAATTAGTTAAGAAATTAACCTTTTTTTTGGATATGAAGCTATTAAACGTAGCTTTTTAATGATTATCTACCTAATTATTAAAAAAATTAGCGAAGTTCAAGAACTACGTTATTTATTAAACATCTTAATCATATTACACTATCATGTGAATGAAGATATTGTTTGTATGTTCACTACCCATTGTCTTGAAAACAAAAAGGGTTATTTACTTTTCATTTTTTCTATATGACGCAGAACCATTCAACTCAAGATACAGGTTAGTTTAAAGTCTAATAAATTGTTTCATAAAATTCAAGAAAATTACTTTTATGGTAACTTCAGGTTTACATACGTTGCGTTACGATGTATCCTGCAAGATTGGTTTTCCAAACCCGGAAATTATGTTTAAAAAAACAAAACAGAAGTGTCTCAGAGCTAAAGATTCGTGTTTTGTTTCAAGAAAACTATATACACCTACACAAAAAAATGTAAATATAAATATTGCAAGATTCGCTTTGTAATGGCAAATGTATAATTATTCATGCAATATTAGAGTAATTTTAATTGAATATTATATAATTGCATGTATTAATAAATTAATTACACTCAACTGATATAAATATTCCTTTTGTAAAATAACTATTTGTTCACACATAAATATTAATTCTCCTTTATATAATACCACTTTATTACGAAATCAACTATTTCTCTAATAAAGGAAATTTTTTATTCATGTCTTCTTGTGACAGTCAATAAAGATTTTTTAAAATCCTTTATTTAGAAAGCACCACTTCTCCACAATATAAAAATCGACCTGTCCCCATCACGGAGGCCCGGGAGGCCCGGGAGGCCCGGGAGGTGGAAGTGGGTGCAATCACTATTAATCTTCTTGGGATATGTCCCTTCAATATATTACGTACGTGACACAACTGTTTCACATATTCCGCAAATACTTCATAAGCTAGCTCACGACCGAATTATCCCCGAGGAAAAATTGAAAAAATCCTCCCGAATTATTGTAACAATATTCTCCCTTCGTTATTCATCATAATATTGAAATTCCCATCATTGTTTTCAATGTCTTCCTTACCAGCTTTGCACAGACATAATTCATCACCCGCTCTCTTGATCCTGTATAAATATTCCTGTCCTGTTAATATCTTTAGCACAGCTGGTATTGGTTTGAATCATTTTTACAATTTCTCATGGTATCTGACTTCAGAAAAAAAAACTGATGTAATTGTTTCCCCTTTGTCTATAGTTCGCCAACGTATTCGTCATGCCCCCAATAACTAATGCATTATTCACCCCTTGCTTTCTTGTCATCTTTCAATATGCTTTATTATGAATTTGCACCTCCCGTTTGCTCTTCACCAAAACTGTAGAAACATCTTCTATGGACGTAGGTCTAGTGGTAGTATATCCATGACTTACTCTAAAGCATGTGTCGCTACGGTTGCGTAACGTCCATTAAAATGCAACAGGCACATTCTCAGTATACTGTTGACACGACGCTGGATGTATACGCTCCAGGGTCTAAGTACCTACACAACGCCACAATAATCAGTAATTGACCTCAGACCCCCATTGTAAAGTGTTCACATGCGGTAACTTACGTTTGTAGATTCCTACACGTCTGAGGCAGTGATATATTTTTTTAACTTTATCACTAAAGTAATACATGCAGTTGAAATTTAAGTTTCTCATTCACTACTACACTAAGGTATTTCACACTCTGCTTTATTGAAACTGTTCGTCAATAAAATTTAAGAATTGGATTTCGGCGTTTTGGATTTGGATTTCCGAAATATAAACCCTTTGTCTTTGAAACCGACTTTGCCAAACGCAAATTCGTCATTTCCTTCTCACAACCACACATAACTGCAGCACCTCTCTCTTCGATCTATCGTCGACTATTTCCAAAGACACGCATTGCAAGATCATCGGCGTATGCCACAAACGGTAATACTGTGCTAGTCACGTTAAGCAGCAGTCCATTTATTGATACGTTCCAGAATAACTGTCCGCAGCGAGATATCACGGACTCCCTTTCGCCATTTTCTTCTGTGTTCTCGCTGCTCCTAGCCAAAATACTATGTTCCTGTCACATAAAAATAACTTAACCATATTCATTAAATATTTTAGAACCTTTTTTTGCCACTTCACGGAAACTTCCTGGACGAAATGATAGTAAATCTTCCTCTTCTATATGGTCGCTAATCTTTTTAAGTAACCATTTATCAAGTATCTTACACAACGAATGAAATAATGTTATAGGTCTGTATGAACTCACGTCATGCATATCTCTCTTCCCCCCTTTCTTCAATAGACGGAGAACTCCTAATCTCCATTGTATTGAAAAGCAGTTTTGAGACAAACATTTTTTGAAAATATGCATCACCGCTCCCTGACTGCATTTCTTGAAACCGCTCCTTGAAAGCACAAATGTTCTTTGAAGCATTTTGTGTGTCGCATCGTCCAACCTCAGGCGCTTTTTGCCCGGGCAAATTCTGTATTACAATATTCAACTCCCTTTCTGTTATATTTTCCTTTTCTGGGACAGCTACAAGCAGCATGTCGCCCCAAGATATCTCCTCTGATGCATCAGGTAAAATTTTCTCCAGCAGTAGGGTTGTCATTTCTTCCAAATTCCTTGTTAAACTTTCATCATTGTCACAGGGGGTACCATAACTCTAGATATTTCCTCATGCTATTGCATAGGGTACACCTCATCATGACTTTTCAAGTACATAGAAATAACCAAATATTTTTACTTCAAAAAATTTATTTTGTTTTAAAACTTCCTCCTCGCTCTCTGATATATTTGCAATTCATTTGTAAATACCTTGTCCTGTTTTTTTAAGCGACGAACCACACGAAGTAACTTCTTTAAATTTTTCTTTCTCCGCTTTAAAATCGTCAATTCCTGAAAAAGCTACCGTCTTCCTGGTCTAGCAACTCTCTACCCTTACACACATAGTATTGTAACCTGTCTGAAGCATTTCTATTTGCAGCCTATTTCTTCCAAAAGTGTTTCCTCTTTTTCATCAAACGTTAAAGATGTCCAATGTTTATAAATGCAGTCACATAACGTTTCCAATTCTTTGATTTCAACAAAATGGTTAATGCATCTACCGGTCCTCCCTTTTTGTTCCTCACATCGATTTGAATGCTTTGTGATCACTGGTGACGCTTGGTACAACTCTCTGTTCATGAACATTTGTTATAATCCTTAGCGTAATTAGTGCATAACCTATTAAGGAGGTTTTTCCTCCCTTCTCAAAGGTCTTTTCTCCATAGTCATTTAAAACTATTGTTACTTCGTAGGATAAATTTCTCAAAAGCTCTACCTCTCTTCGTGGTTATTCTGTTCCCCCAAAGTTTCAGTCACGAATTACTATCAAGACAAATTAAGACAGTACTTCTATTCTTCCCCTTTACAAACAAACAAGTAATAACAATAATTGATAATTTTGTGCAAGTAAATTAAATTCTGAATAATATTTACAAATTGGAAATTCTCAAAATTATAAATAAAAGTATAATAGTTGCTTATCTGAAGGCAAAATCTTCATAGATGTAAATTCGATAGATGAATATTATGTTGCACGAAAAACTCTTAGTTTCTCCGAAAATCAAATATGCTAGTCAGTTTTTCTCAAATAATGAACTGCCAAAAGTTACATCACTCACAAACAGTTGCAAGAGCTTATCGGGATTACCGCAGCAACCTACAAATTAGTCTGACGACCAACACTAGTCATGTCATCCTTATGACTCGCGGATTCACCCCTCAACATGTGAACCGCCGAACACTCCCAGTTTGTCATTTTATTCTGGATAAGGAAGTCACTTGTCGGTTAGGCGGACACACTTCGTCTCTCCCAAAACAAGCCTCCCACCTCTCGTCTAGGGGTTGGTACACACCCAACGACTGCTCTCGGAATGTCGTGAAGTCCTAAGGAGCGGTGGTTCTCGCAACAAGTACCCAGCCCTCCTCCAAAGACGCACCTTCCTTAACTCGTTCTAAGACAGAGGTTATTGTCTCCACACTGTGAAAATACCCTATTGATAAAAATATCGACTGAACATGGAAAATTTTGTGCAGTGCCAGCCACACGATAGAAATTGGGACCTTCTTTGACGCCTTTCCTTCAGTAGTTCTCCGACTTGATCTTGAATGAGCCCGTTCCCTATAATCCCTTCTAAGAAATCAGTTTATTGTATCCACAAGAAGTGAAAGTTTGCGTTCACAAATAACAAAGCTCACGAACACGTTGGGAGGCGTCCTCCGGAGCACTTGGGCCCAAATGGCATTATTCATGTCCATCGTATGTTTTATATTTTCTCCTTAATTACATCTCGAAAACACATTTTGCAAAATAGGTTTTGTTATAAAAATCATTCAACTCTGAAGTAGGTGCTATATGCCGTCTCCTCCAAACGAATCGGTCGCACCATTCACGAGTTAGTATGGAAAGTCTGAAATTCGACGTTTCCCTTTCAAGTGTTTTCCAAGTATAACTTACTCGGGGAACATCCGACTTAGCTCAAACTGCATCAGATGATAATTGGATCCATTCCCCTATCCACCAAATTACAGCATTTATGGCGTAGGAGCAACGGTTTCATTTTCACTTAGGAAGTTCTAGGGAATCAAAATAGACAGCGCTGCTACTTGCTGATTCGGTTCAGCTACAGGGTATCGATATGTGTGTACGGAATTATATGAAGCGGAATTATATAAAGCTTTTTCGGCTGCATAGCAGTCATCGTCAGTAACATACACTGAGTACTGAGGAAAAAATTTTTGCATGTATTTTTTCTAACAGTTTTAACAAATGACGTTTAATTTATCATTCTATGATGATGTTGCTAATACTCCACAATTACCAAGTGTGCCAAAAGATTGTAATTTTGATAGGATAATTTCGTGTTGAATGACCTCGAATGCTTTAGATAAATCAAGAAAAACACCCTCAGGATTTTCTCCATGGTCATGAGAAGTGGTAACGTCGTTTAAGAAAGAAAATATGGCGCTGGTGGTGGAAAAGGATTTCCGGATTTGCGTGGGAAAAGGATAATCACCTTCTGTGTATTTTTATACTCAGGGCAATCTTACTTTACGTGTTATATATATAGTAATAATAATTAATCAGCAGTCTGGACGGATCAACAAACCATTTTTCCCCAATAGAAAATCCACATTTATTATCATTTCTACCTCATACGTTATTCAGTCAGAGAGGCAGTCAGTATTATACGCAGAGTCAGTATTATACCCAGTGTGTTGCATGAGTGTACACGAGAAGAACAATGTGCAGTTGTGCGTTTTTTGTGAGCCAAAGAACTGTCCACAGAAGAAGTCCATCGCGAAATGCATCCCGTGTATGGTGATAACTGTTTCTCAAGGAAAGCTGTATTCAATTGGATCCAGAAGTTAAACAAGGGAAGGCAAAGCACCAATGATTGGGAGTGTCCTGGTCGTATGCGATTGTGTCAACTACAGTCAAAATGCGGCGTGTGGAACAAATCATTCGTAATGACATGCCTGTGCTTTTCATCTGTTTGGACCACTAAAGAATTATTTGGGGTCCATTTTAAAATGATGATGCCGTAGAGTGCCTGATGAATCCGAGAGGTTACTCGTTGGCTATGACAGCAACCAAAGGACTTCTTTGCCACCGGCTTTCAAGGACTTGTAAAGAGATGGGATAAGTGTCTGAATGAACAGGGTGATTAAGTCGAAAAGTGAAATAAATGTCTGGAAGTTAGAGAGAGAGAGATAGACAGATTGATAGAAGTGATTTGACGTTGTTATATTCTGTGGTATCTCAATGTGTCGTTTTATTTTTAACCTTACGTGTTTGAAAACAAAGGACACGATCCTAACGTTTAAATACTTTCAAATTTTTCACTATCAATAAACGAGTTTTGATGCCGGAACTGTAAAATCTTTGTTATGAATTATGACATCCAGAATTTATTTCGCAAATTGAAATAGACTTTGTCGTTTCACGCAGTAGAAATAACTGCGTTTAATAAAATCAACATTGTGATTACATTCGTATATGGGTCCGCATATACTTAAAAGTTATTGCTCGTATAAGTTTCATGGGAAAGTATTTTATCTTCGATATATAAATTCGTCTTTACTGTGCGTAGAGTAGAATGTTTATGAATAATTCGCATCACAGTTTCTCGTCGTTTGTCTCATATTCCGTTTCATAATGCGTCCGTACGTTCTATTGATGATCGTAATGTTAGTGACTCTTTTGCAGTCTGGACCCATTTTTGTAGGTGTATTTGAGAAAAGGACGAAGTAGAAATAATTAGTATTGAAGAAAAAGGCATTTTCAAGAGAGTTTTATACATGTAGTAATTACATAGTTTTAAACAGTGTTTGGTTTTCTTCTTTTCTTCAAAGGAGAAAAAAAATAGTTGGATAACGTAATAGTATTCACTGGATATCTAAAACTGTCGTAAGTTTTTTAGTGATAAATTTATTTGAAACAAATTTTCCAAATCATAACAATATTCTAATAAATTATAATTTCTTTGTCCTGAGTATTTCCTTGCCGTCATAGATGCAAATATGAAGAGATTCACCGAGAAAGAAGTCAAAATTTAGAATAGTATATTAAATCAGTATTCTTTTTTTAAGAGAATCCTAGCTTTCATTTTTGTCACATAGCGATCAGTCACATTTTTATTCGAAGAAAAAGCATAGATTGCTTCATATCAAGTGCAACATTGTTATAATTGTGCTGTATGTAAAGAAGCCTAATTATAACTTCTTTTTTTAAATTTATGGGTGTGTGGTTTTTAAGTGAGAATTCTCAGGCAGGTGATACATTTAGATCTAAATAATTAAATCTAATTTAATTTTATGAAGTCGTTTGAAATATCAAAACTTAAAGCGAATCTGAGAAAAAGTGTGGCAAGTATTGTTGAAAGTTAATAGATCCATTCCTCTATTCATTATTTGTGAACGTTGTTTATTTTTGTATCTACGAGTATAATTGGTTATTGGGATTTTCGTTATTTCATTCATAGCGGATGTTAAGTGGAAGACATGTTTTCGGAAGTTTGTTGTTAGCCATAACGACATGGTGTACTTCTTTCATTGTATTTCAGGAACTGGTTGAGACACCATCGCTACTTCTGTACGTGCGATGGTTTTAAATATGGAAACCAATTTTCTGGAATTTTTTATATTTTAATTTTAAAAGAGGTGATAAGTGAAAATGTGTTGATACTTGTCTTGAATGACAGACACATTAATCAAAGTATACATAGAAAAAAATTCAAGATCGGACTATTCAAGACATACGTTTTACCGGATGTTGTTAATGTTTTATGGAAACTCACTGAGAATGCATGTAAACTCTAATTATTAATATACTGAGAAGAACAGTTAGTTACTGGAACACATTTAGTCGAATAACGGGTTGCATGTTTATAATAATCAGTTTTAAATGCAAGGTTTATTATCTGGTATCCTTATAGGAAGATTACGAAAATATTATTATTATTCAAGATATGAATAATATATACATTTTTATTCTCAAAGGAAAAAATAATATAATTGATTCCAAAGTAATAAATAAAAAGGACACACAAACTCAATAGGAAAAATAGAAGAAAATAAGTGTAAATTAGCGATTGATTTATACTGCCACTTCAGGTAACATCCACTTATTTCATCTATTTACTTGCATTCTTTAAAGAAGGTTCCATAGTCAAAAGGACGGTTGCGATGAACAATTTTGATAAACTGTAAGTATATGGTCCGAAGAGTGAATATTTTACGGTGTCTTGTATGCATGCACAAGAAGTTTAATACATTATTAAAAAACATCTACAACATAAAATTAATTTAAAACATTTATTAGTGCATAAAAAACTGCAGTGAAGAGTTTACCAATTTATCTTCTCAAATAATTTTGTTCGCTCTTCTTCTTCTGTCTCATTGATTTATTCGTCATAATAGACGTAATGATGTCTTGTAATTGCATAATCGTTTTGCAAATAATACCTTGCACCTCATCCTCCTTCGTCGGAGTGGAGAAACATAAACTCCACAGAATGGCGAAAATTGAGATATGATTGACCGATTCATGTATCCCGTTCATTAATTCTACCACCCTTATTTTCTAACCACGATCAGAAACTAAGGAGAAAGATAACGATAATTCTATCATGTAGTGTTATTTTAAATGCTACAGAAAGAATTGATGGTTTGTCATCGTATTCCCCATAAGAGGCCATTTTGTCCTATTTCAGTGTTAAGCAACGCAGCAGTATGCGAATCCTTTCTTCTTGTGTTATATGAAGAGCATTACGAATCTACATCCACAAAAATTTCCCAAAATTTCACCTGAAAGTTTAAACCAAGCTTATTCTGGTCTTACTGTCTTGTTTAACTCATTTATATACGGTGTTACCCCTCAATTTCCTTCTACAATATTCTGAACGATAGCTTTTCCTGTCTCTCCGGCGTCCTATTTTTATAATGCAATAGTATGTATTCATATATTATAAGCAGCATAATGTATATTTTGTGTTGATAAAGTAGTAGGTAACTTTTAATGATGGATTTGAAGAGAATTAATGCAGTAATATATTTTAATTTCCTCCGAATAATTTCTTCTTCTGATTAACCCTAATTTTAAGTAGAATCAGTTTGTTCCAACAAAAATTAATAAACTACATTTTCTATTAACTAAAAGAATTAACCGTCTCATTTTCATGTTTTTTTTCAGTTTCTCAGTCTGTTTTGGGTCAACGAGTCAATTTGGTTCAAGTTTTACTGGTGTTCAGACGTCGACACAACAACTACTACTACAACTACTCCTACTACTACACCAACTTCTACAACGATATCTACAACTACAAGGACACGTACCACTATATATACTGCTGCTGCTCATTGGTTGTGGACTTGGGAAGGACGAAATCTGGGATTAAGAAACCCTGTCTCAGAAGCATGTGGCTACACTTCGACCTGAATGGGAATGCCAAAAACTACAGTAAACCAATAAACACAAGCACAAATATAATGTATACTTTTTTTTGTGGGGCTTTACGGCTCATGTCGACATCAAAGGTCATTGGAGCCCGAAAAACTTGTACATGTAGGGAAAATGCAGTTACGCACTAGGGAGAGCCAACATGACTCTCCCCGCGTGTGGGACTCGTCGAATGATTCAACCCTACCCACTAAAAACCCTCCTGATCTACAACATACCAAAACATATTTCACAACATACATGAAAACATTAAATTGAGGGGGGACAAAAATGAGGGGGGCACATAACATGAGGGGGGACAAAGAATAAGGGGGGACAAAAAATGAGGGGTAGGACAAAAAATGAGAGGGATGAGGAAAATGAAAGATACCCTAGCCTTAATAGCGTCGGGATCGAAAAGAACAAGAGGTGACCAAGGGAGGTCAGAAAAGAGAAAGGAAGGAGCCTAGCACAAATAGGTGGAAGTAATGCCAGAGTCAGCTCGGGGCCCCATGTTCGCCAAACACGTATTTACTAGATTTAAGTCCCCTGGGGGGTATAATGTATACATTATACACATTTGATCATACATGTCTCAAGTGAGAGGTATTCAATTCGATTTTTTCTTTGCACGTAATGAAGTTTGTGATATAATAATATGTATAAACAAAATCATAAAATGATATAAAATGATGTATGGTAACAATCACTGAAAATGGTATTCTCATCCCCAGACTACTTTTATTCATTTTCAGTAGATATTAGGCAGATAAATGAATTTCATTTTCAATGACACATCAATACAGTATATATATTTTAATGTTTGTTTTGTACATACATATAGTAAGAAAAATGTGGGAAATTCAGGCATTGTAAACAATTCCTAGGTAATGTTAACAATGCCTGAAACCATGAGGCAAAGTAGGAAATATTAATCGCATTTTTCACTTTAATGTTGCTGAAAATGTTGTTGCATTAATTACTGTACAGCTGAATGGAATATTTTGACTATGCAGTTGTTACAAGCCTTTAATTTAACTTGAAACATTCGTTTGTATATGTTGTCCTTCCTTTCCAAAATTTGTAATAATTTTTTTTGAGTCTCTTCGGAGTTTCTGATTGAGGTGAAATTTCACAGATAGCCTATGCATGATTTGTTAGAAAGTAGTATATAATTATGGTTCAATGGAGCTGGTCTGAAAATGGAGGTGGGAGGTATATCGTATATTGTATTTATGCTGACTGTATTTACAAGTATATGTTGAAAGTCTGAATATCAGGATGAAATGCGTTATACAGCGAAGTATAACGAGTTGCATCACACGAAACTGAGAACTACCAATCAGTTATTTTTAACTCACAACTTCCGAGTACCTACTCGTGGAGGAGTGTTTGCGGCGACAACAGCCAGGTGAAAAGTGCGATGGACCGGGACTCGAACTCGGGACTTCCTGCTCTGGTCGTTGGTGTGCTGTCCATTGCACCACCCGCCTAGACTCTCAAGTCAGTACGCAATCTCCACCTGGCTGATTCGGTGAACCTGGGTCACATCCCCCTTCACACACATCCCCCTTCGCAGGCAGAGCAGGAGGTCCCGGGTTCGAGTCCTCGTCCGTCGCAATTTTCACCTGGTTGTTGACGTTGCTACCAATCAGTTAGTTGCTTTCTCTCTTATCAGGCTATATTATCAGTTTTCATTTCCTTTCTTGTCAATTATCCTCCCGAGGTAACAGGTAGTAATAACGGCAACAGCACAAGTTAATTAACATGCTTGTAAAATCTGAACTATTGGTCCAAATTGTATGATTTTGTACATCTTTAAATGTGCAGAACAAAGAACCAATATCTGTAAAATTGATGGAGGTGGGCACTGGAATTTCCTGGCGACAACTGGTAGAACATTCGGGTTCGTACATATTTGGCAAATAAGTAAACAAATTCTAATATTAAAAAGTACAATAAACGTAGAAAAAAATCTTTAAAATAGCTTTTACTTAAAAATTACTGTAATAAAAAGAAGAAGAAAAACAAATGTTCAGTAAAATTGTAAATCAAAAAGTATAACAACAAAAAAGTTCTTCCCTTAGCCACTCATCATAGGTGCAAGTACTCAGGAGGTAACAAAACGTGTACATGTGTTATATATAAAACATAAGTTTTGAAAGATTGAGGCAACAGGCGTCATAAATACTAAACTACAATTAATTTTTTTTAAATTAACCTGAGGTATTATACTACCGAAGAGAGAGGAAGCTGAGGTAGAATATTTTCCTTAATTCTAGTCAAACATTACAATTATATTAATATTGTATATTTTTTTGTACATAATCTGTTACAGCGGTGATTTTATTGCTGAACTAATACACTCACTTAACACTAGCAAAGAGAAACGGTAGAGCACTACATCAACAGTAAGAATACTAGGTTAGGCAAAATAGGACGATTAATTCGCGGAAAACTGAAAATGATATTAATCCCTTCTTATAAAAGTAAAAAGAATTATTACAAGTTTGTGGTGCAAGAGTTCAAAAACTTTGAAAATTTCGGACTTTTCTCGTTTTTTCTCAAATAAGTCTTAAAGGATACTTATTAAATTAATCTTTTGCTTTCTTTTATTAGGGTTTTTAATTACGTTTTCTTTTATTATAGTTACCACTTTGCGAAATTTTAAATGAAATATGCTCATTCGATGTACAACAGTGTATCAATTAGTAAAATCTTCTGAAAAATGCGTTGTATGTCAGTTATTCGGGAGAAAACGAAAAAAATAAAAGTTTAGTTCAAAACTCTGAAATGTTACTTTCGACATAGTATTTGATCACCTGAAATTTAAAACACTATATTATTGTGTATATAATACATTTAACGCCTCAAAAAACTGACAAAAAAAGTTAACGTACTATCTTGAAAAAAAATTAAAATCATATTTTAAAAATTAGATTTGAACTTTCCCGAAAAATGCGAAGTTTACGAGTTATTGGGAGAGAACGAAAAAATTCCGAAATTTCTGAATTTTGATAACCCCCCCCCCCTACACACACACACACCTCGAGCATAAGGAAAAAAATTGTACAAAATTCAACTACTCTTGTAAGTTAATTGTGAGATGAGATTAAAATCATTTCCAGCTTTCCGCGAATTAATCGGAGGCACGACCATTTTTCTGCTTTTGTTTTTGCGTGGTCAGTACAGGGATTATTAATAATTGTAATAAATTGATATTATAATTAACTCATAATCAGTAAGTCAAGTCCAGAATAGGCGATATATTCGCGGAAAAGTATTATACTTATTTTGCGAGTTATACGTTAGGTGTTGTTAACAATGCATAGGCAATCTTGGAAATAAAAATTATTTCCTAGTTTTCCTAATGGTTTCAGACATTATTACATTAACTGGGAACTGTGTATATTGCCAGATATCTTCCTTTGCCGGTAACACATGTATGGAAGTTCTTGAAAATTTTATGAATATTTGACGAAGACGACTTATGTAGAATGTATGTTTCTATTTCTAACAGTCCGAATTTTATATTCCAATTCTAATTTCGAGTCTTATTACTTGAATGCCTTTGAATACCTTCTGTCAAAATGTTATTTTATGGTTCTTAGTTCTCATCTTGAATGTTTTAGTGTTATATTGTATGTAACAATTATTACTTCTTTTAATAAGCAAGACTGCATCAGATAAAAAATAGACAATAACTGAGATCTTCCCACCGAGGATTATTCAATACTGGGATTCAAAAATATGTTTTTATGTATTAGTTATTTTTTACTTCTAATACCTAACTCTGTTCGACAAGTACCACTTTTTTTGTTTCTACTATGTCTACATACATGCCTTCATACAACTAGTGGTTGATCCCCTGGAGTGACCAACGCTTTTCCAGTATTTTTCAGACTACTAATATATCGTCCCAAACTCCCGATATTCCTCACTCGCTCATCATTCAAATATACAGTTCTCTCTGTTGATGTAATAAGTCTTGCAATTAACAAGGAATGATTTTCATTACTAAGTTCCAAAAAACTATGGGTTAAACCGAAGAAAATGTGTCCTCATCCAACTCGTCTCTTTATGTCCTTTTTCCTATGTACGCTTCTACACTCTTTACGTATCAGATGACACAAAAGTACTCTATAGAATCGAATTCGTTTCTCATCTACGACAAATAATTCATTATTTCGTTTTATTTTGATGAACTAAACTGTCGTGAAGAGTGTAATAAACAATTTGTCAATACTAACACGCTTAAAACGATCGAAAAGTACTAATACCGTGGCAGCACGTCTGCCTGGTGCCGGTTGCGACACTGCTAGTCGGCCAATAGGAAGAGAACCGGTAGGGGCCATTTAAAACCCGTTCTCCAATGTGGCTACCGCAGCGGGAAGAGCGCGCGGCGGCGGCGGCGGTGGCGGCGGTACAGACGACTCGAGCGATGCAGCCGCCGTAGCAGCGAGAGGGCGGGCGGGCGTCCTCTCAGTCGGACCGCGCTGCGGTGCTACACCATCGGGATGACCGCCGCCGGCGCGGGCACCCGCACAACACTCGATCCCCGCGCGTGCTGGCGGTCAGCATCCCCGTCCTTGTTATTGGTCGTGTTCGCGTTGGGCTGTGCAACAGCCACTGCCAACTCCGGGGAAGTCTGCGTCGTGGACAGCGCAACACTCCAGTTGATGCAGTATGACGCGTTGAGGGTCGCACGCTGCAGCGCCAGCTGCTGGGCTGAGTCAAACGACGCGAAGGATGCTGTGAGTAGGATCCCCCAAGGAATTTTGTTAGAGAATGTAGAACTAGCAGTAGTACTTCCGAACAACGACTCCTTCCAGTTCTGTACACATTTTTTCTTTTTTCTCATGTTGTGGCTCCTTTCTTCAATGATAATCTCGTCGCCAAAAAAAAAAACAGCTGGAAAAGTGAAGGAGATGTTTGTCATTTTCATTAAATTAAAAATGTCTCCTACAAATTGACAGTTACGATAAGAGATAAAATGTAATTTCGACAAATTGTAGTGGTGGTGTTGGAGACATTAGATCTTTTGTTGTCTCATATTCAAATGAGAGTATGCCAAAATTGTTAAAAGAGTGCAGTTAAATCTTGTAATTGTAATATTTCGATTTGGACGATACAAATGATCACAATCATGTGGAGATTTTTTATCTTTTCAAATTTTATGATTTACACAACAACAAGTAAACCACAATATTATTAGAAAATTATTTTTTTATTGTATCCTGACCACAGACAAAATTCTTACTGATAACGTATACATTATTTGATTGACTTCATCATTAACTTTACACAATGAATACATTTAAAATTAGGCATCACTCCGTGCTTCTAAATTTCATTCATTCATTAAATAGTTCTGTCATGAATATCACTATTGAAATAAAATATTAACGTAGTATTAAGTATGTAAGTAGCTTAAACCAAATAATCTATTTTGATTGATGACAGTTGTAAGATAGAAACTGATGTAAAAGAAATCAATGCAAAAATATTTGACGGCAAGGTAATAAAACGATATTGATATTTGTCAGTCCTTAGCTATAATCAAATAGCTATTTTCATTTCTCATAAAAATATACGTTTCTGAGTTCTGCAGTAAAATTACAATTACAAAATATTAACTTTCTATTGCAAAACGTACCACATAAAATGACATTCGAAGTAAGGAAAGATGATAATCCACGTATTTCTCATTCTACCAACAACGAATACGAGTAACATAATTAAAATACTAATAATATTATTAAAATAGCAGAATATTTTCTAATATTTTTTAATTCCAAAATCCAAATTATTTACCACCCTTTTAAGCACATTCAGCACTGATGAAGGCCCATTTGCAACTGTACAAAATTATAGATGGACTAGTTTATTGTAAAAGTGTCTGCACAGAACTCATACCTATTATTGAACACATTAGAGTTGAATATATTTTAGAATTCAGCATTGTCATAACGAGTACACAGCAAATTCTTGGTACTATCTTTTCGAATTCTATTTTTTATTGATTTCGACAAGTAAGGTTTCTTTCATAATTTTGTGTAGTTCCTTTGTTTTGGTGAAAGTGTTCTGCATACTATGGGTTCATCAAAAGTATTTCTTGGCTTAAAATAAGTTTTCATGTAGAAAATGAAACTAGATGATAAATATCACTTGATTTAAAATTTCCAAGAGAAGTTAAAATACTCTATAACTATTTACAAAACACAATACAAGTAAACTCTCATTTGCGTGTACCGTATGAAAGCATGTAAGCGATGAAAGTAAACAACCAAACAAAAGGAAAATTAAGATAAAGTGTTAAATCAGTTATATAAATTAATATAAAAATATAAACTCTTCAATTGTCTCTTATTAAAAAAAACGAATTGATTGAATTGATTCATTTCTCTTTTACTTGAGTAACAATACTTCTACAGATGCAAAAAATGTAAATGTAATTAAGTGTTTTAACATTCAGAAATTATGTTTTCAATATTAGTGCACTTACTGCAACAAACATTGCATGCATTAACGTCGTAGTCTGAAGAAAATATGAATACGTTTTGGTTAAAAAAATATAATTGTTTATTTCAATATGTATTTCAAAATAGCAGAAATAGTCCGTCCTAACCACTTAATGTGTCCATACTAATATATGAAACATATATTCGCTCGATAGCGAAAGAAATACGTTCCTTCTTTTTTCAATGTTTCTAAAATGTTACAAAAGCAACCGTAAAGTCTTTCGCTATATCGATTCTTTTATTAAAAATATTACTCAGAGGTTTCCTAACCTTAATCCGATATTTCATGACTACTGATCATAGAAAACAAACATAACATCACATGTTTCAGTATCAAAAGTGTATTTTTTCATTATATCTTACGTACCAAACATACATTAAAAATATTTCAATAAGAATGTAATTATACTATAAATGGAATACAACTAATTACTCATGTTAATATCTTGAATGAAAGACGTGCAAATCGGGGAACACTAACAGAGTTTAGTATGTATTTTTTCTGGAATTTCAATTCTTACGGTGATCTTCATATTTATAAATCAAGGTAAAATCAGTAAAAGCAGTATATCTTCATTTATTCGTTGTTTAGGCATTTCCAGAAAAAAATTCTCTCCCCATTCCGACTCATTTTTTTGATGGCAGATTAGTGACCTTGATTTGATGAATGATACATAGTTAAGTCAATTTGCATGAGAGAGAAATGGGAAATACTGAAGATTTGGAGGAGAATTAATAGGAAAGAAAAATGAATTCAAATAAATATTTTATGCATAGAATACAACGCAATTCTCACAAATCTACCAGAATCGGGAAAGAACATCTCTGTGGCGTACTTAAATCCGTTCTTTAATTGACGAGTACTGAATCGAAGTGTTTTCAAGTGCATCGAGTCTCTTGAACTTCCCGCGAACTTCCTTCACCCGTTTCCACCATGGCAGGCTTATCCGTGTCCCGCCCTATCATTACACGCCGCCAGGGGCACTTGATGACAACGTCCACCGCCAAATGACTCAGCGGAACAACCACTGAGATTACATCCGAATCGTATGCCTTCCAAATCACTATGCTTCGAGAAATCAGTTTCAATGTGCACGATACCTGGAACGAAGAAGAACCAATGGCTTTCAGTAAATCGCTCTTTAACCTATTCGATCAGAAATAGTATAGACAATACTTACTAAAGACACGACTCTTAGCTCAATATTTATGGGGAGAACATAATAATAATAATAATAATAATGATAATAATAATACTCGTGACTCCGACCATGAGGTCTACTCATCCGTCTGACCCTTTAAAACATTTAATTTTAGAATACAAGATAAAAAAATGTAAGAATCTTATTTACATTTAAAATATAAACCAATGTTTGAATAAAAATGATTATATATTATAAAATTACCATAATCCCCGTCATGGCCACGGTGCCAGCGTGATTGCTCGTCACCAAGGCATCCCGGGTTCGATCCCCGGCTTTTTAGCTTTTTCAGTTCGATCCCCGGCTTTTAGCAGTTTAATTAGCTGGGATGTATGAAAAGTCCGCAGTTGTAATACTCGGATACAGCAATCTGGATCCTATCTAGACGCTGTTCCTCCGATCTCGGTGAAAATTACGATGGGTCTAGTGAGTAAACTCACACAAAAACTGAGACTCACTGGTACTCGCAATTCGTGGTCCTTAGTTGGCCGGAACGATATACATACATACAACATTACCATAATTTAACCAAACTTTGAAAATATATGATCCACCCATTGAAGAGCACGATCCATGAAGTAGTCTTCCAACATCATTAACTTTAAGTATTTCTTGGGGTTTTAGGGCTCGTCAAGGTCATTAGAGCCCTTTTTAAGTATATCCCCATCACTTTAATTTATCATCAACAGTGTCTTTAAGACAGAATGGAGCCAAAAGACAGGTCTAGAGTTCAAGTATGTACCGAGCTGTAATGCTAATATAACATATAATAAAGAATATATTCTTACCAGATGATGAAACAAATATAGCTTTCGGAAGTTTAAAATATGTTAACCAACATTCATCAAGTAATGAGATAATGATAATAACATTTAATTTGTTTTTAAGACTTACATGACAACATGAATACATTTACAAAAAATGCAATGTTGACTGAAACACAAAATATTTGAATTTTTTTTTGGGGGGGGGGGGGAAAAAGTGATATTAAACACATACAAATATTTGTGGTTTAACATGTTTTGTGTGAAAGGATTGAGCATTGTAGAAACTTACTTGATACCTTTCTTTTTTTCTTTTTTTTTTCAAATTTAAAATCCCAATTAATTTGCTTATCGTTATACTGATCAACAAATTTTTCAAAACAATATACGCATATTGGAGAAAAATCCACTCCATTCAGTGATAATATGTATTCTAACAAATCTTCACTCAGCAAGTGTTTCCTGCTTTTTTTGTATTTCATTACAGACGTGCCCTCATTAAGTGTATTCTTGGTTCTTCTAGCTTGCATTCTTGAATAACTCTGTATTTTCTCAGCCATGCAACAATACTCTGTTTTACAGCAAGGTTAATGGCTACCAATATGTGCTATTTACGTTTCATGTTACGGAAATATTAGCGTAAATAGATTTAAATCAGTAAAATACCAAATCGCCATAAATAAACACGGTAATATGTACTTTTTGATTTTAGCTTGAAAAACATACCACACCGGTCATTTAAATGAAAGAATTGCAAATATATTTGATGGTGAAATACATTGCGTGTTATGGAGAAAAAAATTATTTAAAAAAAAACAACTTTTAAATCACGAAAGTGATGGAAGTTTACTTTGATTTGTAGTAACTTTTTCATAGTATTTTATTACATCGCTTTCCTCTTAAGGTCACCAGACATTGCAAAAAGACTTTTTCCGAGGCGAGATGCATAAATCACGACATTTTGCGCTCGGCCACCATACTTTGACATGCTCTTGTGTATTTTATGCGTTGTCAAGCGAGTTCCTGAATAGCGTTTTACTATACTATTAACTGATAGATTTTTTAGGTGTTTTAAAACAATTAGAATTAAAAAATAGGTGTTTTAAAACAATTAGAATAAAATTAAAGAAAACAATTACACTTATTAATGATTCGACTAATTTGGAGTGCTTCCATCTTAAGTATGATAACTCGCAATCTTTTTCTTACTCAACTTTTTGACAATATTCGGTTTGGACTATCTGTATTTTCACTAAAGGAAGTATAGTGAGATACCAGATATTTATTTCCAGAGCGGTTCAACGTTAATACGCAAGTCGTTTGTTAGAGGAGACCTTGCAACGTTCGGATAAAAGAGAACATCGCAGCAGGTAAACATCTGGACGGTATGATCTTCAAAACACGGTGAAGACTCCGTGATCTTCAAAACACGGTGTTATCATAAATGAAACTAGCAAATGTTTGTAAAATAAAATATTAACCAGGATATTGTTGCAGTTTTAATTCCTGTTTAAAAAAGGGGATATCATAATGCCGGACATGCACAACGAAAAGAAATATTCTTTTTCATTTCTTCCAGATTTCATCTTCTCCAAATGACTTCTATTCATCAATCGAATAAATTATTTTAAAGTAATTAAATAGGGAAAAAACTAACAGAGGGTTACTTGTATATTGTACTTATTATGGTTCTCAGATTAAATTTCAAATACACGCACATACACGCTCCCGAGAATATTACCCATTAGAGATGAGATACGCGCCAGAGAATATCACCCATTAGAAAACCTAATATAGTATTATATTTGTGATATACAATAGAAATTTTAAATACGGTGAAAAAAATTGTAGCCCTATATTTTATATACATTGATTCGATAAAGCTCCAATAAATTACATGGTTGTTCATTTAAAACGTAATAGAATTTATTATAAATCATTGTTTTTCGTTCACACACTTGAAAGCTACATTTGTAGAAAAAATGAAAAATATGAATAATAACAAAATGAGAGTACATTTATCTTAATGTGTCTATGTTTCGTGTAAGCGACATTAGTGTGCTCCTTTTCGTCATACGAAATACATTTTAATTATAATAAAATGTAAAGTGAGGCTCTTTGTGGATGTCACCATTGCAATAGTATGCCGTGACTAACTACATTAAGGTAGGGTGCTGAAAATTCTCTTTACATCTCTTGCTCCGCATTACACAGTTGATAATCAGAACTATTTGTAGGGGAAAAAGAATGTATTCTATTCTAAATGTTTTTATAATTAAATTATTGAAGTATAATCCCCCTTTGCCAATTGCGTTATGTATGCGTCCTTAAAACGAACAGAATAATTCCAATGTGACGACTATTTAATTATTAATAGAAATCTTTCATCAATAATACATGTTTTTATTTCTGTTAATATTGTTGAACATTGTTGATTATCCTGACATCGACGGCAAAACGAGAAGACATGAATTTCTTTAACAACTGTGATAAATATGTATGTTCGATTGTGTGATTTGATAGGGGATTTTCTGCTATAAAATTCAATATTTCTTCTTTGCTAATTATTTATTTTCGTCTTAATGCTTGTTTTCAATTCCATTTCATCTAGTTATAAAATATCGTTCCTTTATCGGTACGATGAGGGTGAACATTTCAAACCTGACTTGTAAATGTTACTACAAAACGATAATGCGTAAAATTGTTATTTCAAAAGAACAAAGGCTTAGAATATAGAAATATCTAAAGAAGGTAGAAATGAAGGATTCATTTTATTTTGTCTGAATGTACCGTAAAACCACAAAGTATCGTAAAACCTTCATGAATGAGTGTTAGCATCATCAACGGCCAAGTGAAAATTGCGACGGACAGGACTTGAACCCGGGACTTTCTGCTAAGGCTGCAGGTGAGCTGTCCACTGCACACTTTCCTCGATTCCTAAAACCCGTACACAACATCCACCTGGCTTGTTTTGGTGACCCTGAATCACATCCCCATTCAGGGAATGAGTGGTCATACGCGGCTTCCTATTCTGGGAGCACTAGTATCCTGTTTCCACGTACCCACGTATCGGATATCATTTACACAGCACCATTTTGATCAAAGCAGAAGGTCCCGAATTTGAATCCTAGTCCGTCGCAATTTTCACCTCAGGAAACACTAAAGAAGGCTTATAATGAACTTTGGTGCCAAAATATTTTCTATATTGTTTTTTTTAAGATTTTTAATATATGATCAAATTAACATTATATAGATTCTCGGCGTTCAGATTGCCAAATGTCTTTCTTCAGTTTCCTGAGCACACATTGTGTTTTACTGTAACCCAGGCTCTTTCAAGTTCTTTGTGTTCTTTACCATGCGTAGTTGGTTTTTTCTTCGATGAAAAGTATTCTACTATCTATTAGTGTGAGGATCTTTTTAATTGTTCCTTTTGTTAAGAATATACGAGCACTAATTTAAAGTTTGCAATAAAGTTTTTAAATTTATTTTTTCCGGGCACAAATGTGTGCATGATGTATTAACGTTATTTTAAATATGAATATAAAATATAAAGCAACTGGAGTAAGGAGCAAATATAACCTAAGAAGTAGATTGCACGATGAGTTGATTATGGAGAACTTCGTTGTCCTTTAAGCATTGATTTATCTAGTATGATCTGTCTACTAAATATTACAAACATTTTCAATTGATATCAAAGTGGATTCAAGAACTCTTATTTACGCAAAAGAATACGAAACCTGACAGCAGTGTAGTCACGGGAACTTGGATAGTTAAAGAATTAAAATTGTTCTCTGCTAATGTTTACTGGTTTTACAAAAGTATGATCGTCAGTTACTCCAATTAGAATGTTAATAAGACAATAAAACGGCTGAATTATAATTGTTAATTAGAATGTCAATTATCTAAGAAAGTCGTGGGGAGATGGTAAAGAATGTGGAACGGTTGAAGAGGATGGTAACATGGCAAGAGAGGATGCTTTGTAATCTACTTTGGAAACAAGAGGGCTTCGCTTCATGAGAGCTTCCCCGAACCATCGTAAAACGTCTCCAGCGCGCGTCCATGAAGACTGTTTTTCCCAAGGTCGCTGTTAGAAAGATGCACGCTTGTTCTATACTTTTCTGCGTCGATTGTGTCGTTTTCTTCATTGCAACACTCCATTTCAACGGAGGAGTAAGAAAGTAATTCTTCAAATTTAATGAACAGTTTACATTCGAACGTAATCACAATTTCCCGGTACGTAATCACAATGAAACTTTGAAACATGCACGAGTTAATATCAATTTCTGCATTGATTTAATGAATAAAAGTTTCTTTTTTGTTTGTTTAGCTTTTCATTATATTTAAACATTTTAATAACTAGAAGAAAGTTGTGTCGTATTATTTTCAAGATTTCTGTAATATGTGGGTAATTCTTTTCCTAAACGGTCAAACAAACCGACCATCTCTAAATTGGTTAAAAACTTGTATTTAAGGCCATTAAAAACTAAGATAGAGCTCATTCAATCCATAATTCTATTATTTCAAGATGAATTTTACCTAGTTGTTTCATGCTAATGTTAAGTCTAGGCATGCAGTGAATGCTAAATAATAAAAGATCTGAAATAAAATGAAATATTATACTTCTATACTCGTACGATTTTCGATATTTAGGATTCATTTTATCGTGGCTAGCCACAAAATTTCTTACTTTAGTTAACCAAATGTCACTTCAGTGTAAAAGATATCATAAATGATTTATCAAAATTCAGATATAATATTAACTGTCTTATATAAATTTTAAAAAATAGATAATGAAAAACAAAAAAATCACACCAGTCTCTTACAGATTTGTAGAAACTGTTTCGACCATTGTCTTTTTGTCACGTAGATTATCTTTTAGATATTACGCGAAAACCGAAACAGTTTCAGCAAATCTCTGAGTGACCATTATGTGTTTTCTCTATTTTTTTAAATATAGAGAAAATTGTTGTAGAAATAAAATTAACAAGAAATAGTTACCTATCAATCACTTTCAATTAATCCATATCCCCTTCTTACATTACATTTTACGAACATTTAGGGACCCTCGGAACACTCTTGTCGGTCAGGCGAGTATTTGTGATGACGAGCTTTTGTATTATTCTCAAAAACAGTGCCCATCCGTGTCCCGTGACCTTCCTTTCTCAGATCATTGTTGCAAGAATGCGGTCCGAGGTCACTGAATCCTCTATGGCCACAAAAACTGGAATTCCGTCGTCCGATCAAAATCTTCCGGCCGAAAATGCTCTGCTTGACTTATCAGGGTGGATATCCAAAATTAGCAGTCGCGAATTTTCCTGACATTAAAGAAGCGACATTTGGGGAACACCATTAAGTCATAAACTTTCCTTCTTGTATTTTACATAACGTGTTCTAGACTATATGATTTGTAGGTGAAGGAAATATCAGCTTTACTTGACAAATTATTTATAGACTCTTGAATTGATACACAACTTATTTACCAAAAATGTTATTTTTTCGTTTACTAATTTACTCCGAATATTTAAACTACAATGACACTTCTCTTAATGTTTAAGGGTAACAGAATTTTTAAACAGAATGATGACTATTAGCGTAAAAGTTCTAACAACATTGTAATTACTGGTTAATCATGATACTTGATTATAAATTAAGTTCATACTGAACATGTACCAGTACAGAACGTGTGTTGTTCACTATTGTTCATTCTTTGGCCTTTAGACACACGCCTGCGAAATAGCCACACAAGAGACAAAGCTGGTTGATTTGCAATGAAGGGTTTCGAACCGGTATAAGAGAACGATGGAAGCTGGCCTTGTTCCTGGCTGGTTTTTTGTGGCTTCGCAAATGGATGATGCGTGCGTGATTACGGAGACGCTGTGAAGTATGCTTCGGCCGTCGCTACATGACGTTTTGTCTTCCTACCCGACAAAGTACGGAAAAACGGAATTTTCTAGAAAAAATATTGATTTTCATTCGCCTTTGATAAACAATTATATATGCAATGCGATCTTTCATTAAGTATTAACAAACATAACACGTATTAACGTTGGACATAAGCAAAGAATGTCTGATAATGGTATGATTACTTAGAAATACATAGAAAGAAAGCGAGAGGAAAAACTAGAAAGAAATGGGAAGATGCAGTGCATAGGGATGCTTGGGATTTGATGCAGTTGGAGGAAGATGACAGGATCGACAATTTGGGAGGCGACAAATAGAGGGAACCATGTCTCACACTGGTCTGTAGTACTTTATAAAGTACACAGGAATATTCTTTATTGTATGTATTAAAGTTCATTGATAACAACGCCAAAATCAATAAATTTTTCATTGATAATGAATTACTAGAAAGTTTGGGACTGGGAACAACATTATAAATTATATTTTTGAAATGAATCATTACTTCCATAACTCACTAATTGAAATAATGACTGGGATGATACCCATTTAATGTCCTAGAATTTAGTTCGTCTAAATACCGATTAATCGTATTTTTTTCTGATTTTGGAGAAATTGAGTTAAGGTAATTGAGAAACGAATGAATTGATTATTTCTATCGAATGAAAACTATATACGACACTATTTACTCACACGTAATCTGGTTTCTTTCATATCACTCACTGGTAATTTTTCCTTACCGATCTCAAAGAGGTACTTTAATATATTATTCCCTTGTATCCTTGTTTTTAGACAATATTAGACATTGGCAACAAATAAAGATGATACAGAAAAATATTTTGAATTAATTTTTACATTATATAACCTGTTCTGCAATGTAGGAATGAATTTCACAATTGTAAATTAAATTTTAACAAAAACATTTGCATGGATGTCATATTTCTATGTATCCTACGTGCTTCCTATGGTAGGGTCCATATTTACAATCTTAACCAGACGCAATGAACAAGAAATCGCATTATTTCATAATGTGTATATTTCTTCTTAATGAAACATAAATTTTCACAGCATCCTAAATATTAACATATACTGGAAATATGCTAACGTATTTATATTACTTTGAACCATTTCATAATCATTGTTATCATACGTCGAAAACCAACTTGTACAGTACAAGAACTCCTCTCATTTCACACCAGAATGGACGAATTTGACAATGCCCCTTCAAATTTTGCTTACTCCTATTTTAAAGGAAAATGTATTCACTCATAAAAGATACTACGAATTGTTTAGGGTTTCTAATAATCCCTTGTGTTTTCTAATAATCCCTGATAATGTTTTCTAATAATCCCTTGTGGCCGTACTTAAACATCTTAAGTTTAAAAAAGTTTACAATATATGTTCTAGGATGCACCGTATCTCTACAGCGGTGAAATTAAATCCATCAACTTAACACGTTCAGAAGAACTAACTTCTGATGGACCTTTTATATATTACGACACTGGTTTATTTTCCATTTTTAGTGTTTGCCGGAACGTTATGCAGATTCTAGCTCGAGAATTAAAGGGTACACCCATTTTATGAGAAGATATTTTAAGCGACCACATTCCTAACCTGATCAAATACAAAGCAGACCTTCGAAACTTTCTAAATTTGGACACAGTTAACCTTGGTAGACAGATGGAGGAAGTGGGCGTAACATGACCTTAACGCTGTAAAGATGGAAATTTGTCTTTCATCCACAGATCGTATTCTTTCTGAAAACGCTTAGTAGAAAGGAAATACGAGTTGGAAACTAATTAATCAAAACCTTGGAAGCACGACCATCGGATATCATTTACAATTAAGTGCATTTAATGAAAATCTTGTTGCAGTGAGGCGGGTCAGTCGTCAGATTAATGGAGCTGTTTGGGAGGAGGGCCAAACCAGTGCGTTTAACTGCTCGTGCCGCCGATTGCCCTCAGGTAGTGACTGCCTGATCATAAGCTATTAAGAACTCAACACCGCATTGCCACTTCACCACGTCTCTTTTTCCACACCCTCGCTGCCTACTGCTGCCCTTTTTTATGGGCGTATCTGATAATTTTGAGCGGGGTTGCTTGACGCGACCGAGGTCTTGTATCTATGCCTTCTTCGCTGACCAACATCAGTGAACTGTTCTGCCTTAGCCACCTTACGAACATAAACATAATCCAATGGATATAATTTTTTCTTTGTAGATGGTACAGCACCTCCAAATATCACGAGAGATGTCCAGTACAGTAGTATTTTGTAAGAAAAACACAAACCGCAATATGTTTGACTACAAAGACATCCGAGCACAAAGTCTCGTAACAAAAACGTCCCTCCCGTTGCACCCACGTTTGATGGATGAAAACAGGTATACTCAAAGTTACGTAACTTCACCGAAAATAATGCAAAATGGCTGCCGAACATGAATTACCAACTTCCACGAATTTAAGTAATATCCGAGTAAATTTTCATAGTAGACACAAAAGCGACTATTTCCTGTAAAAAATACAAAAGGTAGAGGATAAAATACAAAAGGTAGAGGTAAAAAATACAAAAGACACAGGGTAATATTCGTTCCACACGCTCGATATAAGAAGAACAAAACAGCACCGTAAGAGCAAGTGAATTGAATTGGTGGCCGATGTTGTCGATAGATTTAATTTTAAAGGAATTCGAAAGTACTGCCAACATAAACGCGAGGTACTGTCATACAATTGTGGACGATGGCGAAGTAAAAGTGTTGGCTACACTGTGTACATTGTACAAACCCTGCACCAATATCGAGTAAATTGGTCTGTCAATAAATGAATAAATAAATTAATTAATCATTTATAGTGAAGAGAGCAGTTACAAACTGCCTACGACTACGTTGAGGACGATAAACTTATTTTTTGCTACTATTTAAAAATAAACTAATAAATATGCGATACCGGTCATATTTCTTTCTTAGGTTACATTTTCTCTGAGTAAAGTTACATGACTCACAAGTTCACGGGGAAAACTCAAAATAGTAGAAGTTCCTAGACAGGAAAAGCTCAAAATGTTGGAAATCCATATATAATATTTTACAATTCAGAATTACCCTTAATGATTTCAAAAATGTCACTCATTTTAACATCATTCCACACCTGATCGACATTAAAATTCTGAATGATCCATTCAAGGTCTCGTAACCATAATTGAACTTTCTTTTCTACTCACAAAATATTGTTGTGCAAAGTTAAGAGCCATTATTTTCTGGTAGTGAATAGACGTCAAACTATCGCTTGTAATCTCAGTATTAGACTGAAGAAACACATTGGCAAAGACGAAACTGACACCATGTATTATGTTCCTCTCACATCGTCCAACTCATCGAATTGGTTTCGTTTTGCTGATGAAAATGAGCTCAACAATTTACAATATTTTGAAATGCTTAGGACTTCATACTCGAATATTTAAACGGGATTTCAAAAATCTTTATATTTTATGGTATTTGTGGAAGATATAATTTTCTGTTCCGCGTTGACACATAAAAGATCCGCTCTTTTTTCCTGAGAACATCGTTGTTAAAGAAAATTCCTGTTTCATTGAAAGTTTCGAGGAAAGGCATATTTCCTCCTCCATTTAATCATGCATACCTCCTCTCATATTGAATAAAATGTAATGGTAGACCTGAGACGCCATAAACCAATTTATTTCATGTTATAAACCTGCATTGTATTAGTTATTTTTAATTACAATTACTCATATTCCGAAAATTCTCTTTATTAAATAGATTTAAGCATCAAGCAGGTACGTACGTGGATCAGGTATATGAAAATAAGTTAAAAATAAAAACAAGTTAAAGATGAATAAACTGAAAAGTTACAGTTTAAATTAATTATAACGGTAACAAAAGATTTATATAGTCTATATGTGAAAAGTATCTGTGATTATTAATTTTTATAATTATAGTTGTATCCGGATTATTTATATCATATGTACAGACGTCTAACCATTATAGTAAACAATTTTTTTTGTTAATACTGCAAACCTACTTTCCTATTCTGTAGATCCAGTAGGAACTCAATTTCCGCATGCACATACATGGGAGCAGTGCCCCAGAGCAAACTCTTCCTACACCGAGCGACGCCTCTGTTGCAGCAGTGCGAAACGGCGTGCTTACGCTCGCGTTATTCCAAGCCTGGGACGTGCCCCGACGTCAGCACGCTCTCCGCCTTCGATGTGGCCTGTATCGATGCGTGCTCCGGCGACCAAGACTGCTCCGCCACCGACAAATGCTGCAGGCACGCGTGCGGCATCACGTGCCAAAGCGCCCAGGGTCTCCACGACGCGCTGGGTGAGTTTTACCACGCGCGCAGTCTTCTTTCCACAGGGAGAGGTTCTGTGGTGTATCTGAAAAACTCCCCACAGTATATTTTGTGACTACGGGGGCTTACTTGGAGTACTCCGTGGTTGGGGACCACACTTAGTCAAATAATTCGTAATTATGTACATATTATTATACAATACTGAAAACTGTGTGTATTTTAATGGTTTTTATTCGTGGTATTTAATTTACTTTACACGAAAGTAGAGAAATACGAAAACTAACAATTAAATTTAGAATATTATCTAAGAACCTCGAGTAATTACAGGCTCTTTCTTTAATTTTTATGTTTTATTTGTGAGTTGTTTTAAAAATTTTGAATGTCCAGTAATTTCTTTTAGAATAATTAAAAAAGTTTTTTTTTTCGGTCTTGAAGAAACAAAAACTACTATTTACAACATACCAACGTTTCGGTCCTCTTTATTTTGGCCTTCATCAGGGCTAGTTGAATCTTGCTGTCTTCCTCGTGATCGGCACACTGCCTTGTCGCATGCCATCGCCCTATGCTCACGACTGGGTGACAAGGAAATCAGATTAATAGTTTATTTCTTCTCAAATCCCGGACTACATTAGGTACTTCTGCTAGTAAACTATAAACTCGGAACTGCTTAAATTTCTGAGAACGTAGTTTCGTGGGTAGAGGATAATAAAGGTGGGCCCGGAGGGTAGAGGATCAAAATGTGCCCAAACAATACCTTCCACCCATCTCTCAACAATCCCTGCGAAACAATGCAAGCTAAACATAAATGCTACTAAACCAATTGTGTAGCTAGTATTCGCTACCTGATGCTTACTAACTGCCATTCTAAGTTCAGTACATCAAAAACACATTTTTGGTAAGTTGTCTTTTAATCATTTTTTAACTATTTTTCTTATTTTCTCATAATCACAGTTTAATAATAAAGATTTAATTTTATTTTTTGAATAGCCGGAGTTACATCTATGCTGTACTTTATCATATTCAAAACAATTTCATATATGTAAAAGTTTCTAAAACATCAATAACAAGAAACATGTTGAATAATGCATGATTCTTCTGTAATTCAGACGATTTCATTTGTATCAAAGAAAAAATTGTACATTGGTACATTGTCAACATTATAATAATAATAAATTTAAATTTATTATCAAAAAACAGTAAAGACTGCGTATGACCACGTTGAAGACAATAAACTAATTTACTCTCCGGAAGCAAGCAAGGGACCATCCCATCGATTCCGATCAGAGCCCTAAGATAGAGGCGGATTCAAAAATTTCAGCAAAAATTCCTAGATAAGATAAAAAGTTAGCTATAAGTTATTATACATATATAATGTCAATATGTTTGTCATTTAACGCAAATATGTTTGTAAATTTACATGTACAAGTTATTATCGAACTATAGATTATTCTGAGTATAGTGTTTAAAAATCATAAGAGTTGAAAAGAACCCCCACTAAATTCACGATTTATTGTTACAATAAACACGCCCCTAGACAAAGCCTAGAGAACCTGTATAAGAAATCCGCCTCTACCCGAAGGAAAAACGGAGAAAAACCCGGGCCAGGATGGGGCTACAGAATTAATGTACACAACCGTGCCAAAGTTGAGTACACATAAAACTAAATTAATATGAGCCATACGGCAACACAACCATGCAAGAAAATAGTTTTTGAAAATGTTATAAGTTATTTAAAAAGTGCTACAGCAATCGCGTGATAAAGTACATGACGGATTTAACTTTTATTAAAATCAATAAATTCTTTTACAGTATAGAAGCACTAGTGCAGGAGGTAGGTTTTAACCGCGGATTTGAAGATATTCAATTTCATAATGTCTTTTATATTCTTGGGCAGGGAATTATATAGAACGATTCCCGAATGATAAGGTCCTTTTT
>NNCF01126193.1:1267669-1297036 GCA_002313205.1 Laupala kohalensis
AGAATTGATCCTTGGGGTACTCCGCAAGTAAGTGGCTTTGTTTCTGAAAGACAACGCTCAAGTATTTATTTTTAGTATAGGATATTTCGACCTGTTGATATCTACCTTTTTAAATAAGAAGTTAGCCATTGATGTGGAAGTCCACGAATGCCTAAAGAATGCAATTTGGAGAGGAGAAATCCGTGATTGATGACATCGAATGCTTTGGATAAGTCAAGTAAAACACCCTGAGAAATTTTCTCCACGGTATAGAGATGTGGTAACATCGTTCAAGAAGGAAAATATGGCGCTTGTAGTGGAAGAAGATTTCCTAAAACCGTGTTGATCGTCAGAGAGAATGTTATTTTTTGATAAAAATCTAGAAGACGCTTATAGAACAATTTTTCTAGGATTTTTGAGAAAGTGGGTAGTAGAGATATTGGTCGGTAATTTCCAATATTAAGTTTGTTTCCTTTCTTGTGTAAAGGTTTCACTTTAGCTCTCTTAAATATTTTAGGAAACACCCCTTCCGATAAAGAACTATTAAAAATATTTATGAGTGGATTTAATATAGCATGGGACGAAAATTTAACAATAAACTCAGGTATATCATCTACGCCTGTTGAAAATTTGTTTTTTAATGAGCTGATGATTCTCATGACTTCACTGGCGTTAGTTTCGGAAGTGAACATAGAATTGGGTACGTGGCTGGATATAATTGGAGGACATTGATTTGGACATATTGAGTTCGTTATTTTACCAACTTCTGAGAAGTGAGAATTAAACAAATTTGCAATGTCCTGAGGATTTGTTACGATTTTGCCTACGTTTAGTAAAAAAACATTTTCTTCGCGTTTTCAGAAGTTGACGTGTAATTTTTAACAATATTCCACATGGCTTTCATCCGGTTGTTCGATTGTAGTATATGCCTGTCGTTTTCCATTACTTTAGCTGCATAGACAACTTTTCGAAGAATAGTCTTATAATTACGAAAATAATTATGGAATTCGAGTGGTTGGTTATTGCGTTTTGAAAGATAATATAAACGGCGTTTGTTTTTTGAAGAAATCCCTATCCCTTGGGTGAACCATCTATTGTATTTCTTTGTGTTAATTAACTTGCGTTTTATGGGAAAGCTAGAGTTGTAATGTTTTAGGAATATTGAGATAAATACATTGAATTTGTCGTCGGTGTTTTGGCAATTGTAAACATCTTTCCATGTTTCTTCACGCAAATAATTTATAAATATGGATTTATTTATGTCATTAAACTCTCTTGTAAATTTGTAAAGGATTTTAAGCGGTTTTAGTTTATTATTAATAGTCAATACTTGAGCAAGGTGATCACTGTATCCGGCGATAAACACTTCAGAGAGATACGAGATTCCATTGTTGACTATAATTTGATCTAGCAATGTTTGAGATGAGCCGGAGAGGCGAGTGGGGTCGTTTATCGTAGTAATAAGGTTGAAGGAGTCGATAAGATTCTTGAATCGATTAACTGGTGAATGTGCAGAGTCGGATGTACTCAGGAAATCGATGTTGAAATCGCCACATGTAACGATAGGTTTAGAAGATTTATGTGTGATATGTTTTAAAACAATTTCGAAGTTCCGAAAAAATATGTCACGATCTGATTGAGGAAGTCTATAAATACACAAAACAACAATACCGGTGTCGGTCAGTTCAACTGCAGAAATTTCGAACACACTATCTACGCAGAAGTTCTCGTAGCCTGTCAGTGGAGAAGATAAAATATCATTACGAACGTAGATACACGTACCTCCGTGGGGATTTTTGCCTTTAAAATTTTGCCGACAGTAAGAACTTGCTAAATAATAATTAGAAATAGCAGTATCGTTGATGTTGTTAGTTGAAAGCCAATGCTCTGTGAGGCATAGCAAATCGAATCGATTTTCGTGTACCAGAATTTCAATGTCTGTCAATTTGTTTGAAAGGGATTGGACATAATGATGAAAGATTATTTTATTTTCGCAAAATGTTTGTGACTCACGAGAAATGGAATCGACGTTAGATTGTGGAGAGGAATTTGAAATTGGTACAGCTTCTAGTTCCGGATCAAGCCCGCACACTGCACCGGAACGCGATTGTCACCTTCGATTACCACATCGTACTCCTGAGCGCAAGTTGTAACTGTGTATGGGGGCGGCAGGAGGAATAGATGAGGACGTACGAGATGAGGAAGCAGTAGGTGAAAGAACGGGGAAAAGAGAAGAAATAGGTGTCGAGATAGGAAGAGGAGATGGTGATGAGGTAGGAGCAGAAGGAGGAGATGAGGTAGGAGCAGAAGGAGGAGATGAGGTAGGTGCAGGAGGAGGTGGGGCAGGTGGATGATGTGAGCTCAGATGTGAAGCTAGAAGAGAACCGAAGTGCTGTTTCCCAGACGGTCTCAGGTGTAAACCGTGCTGGGTAAAGTCCTTGGCAATCAGGTGTGGTTGCAAATCAAAAAATGTGATTTTTGTGTCTGCCAGGTGATGTTTTAGGGAGATGTATGCCAGGTTTTTTCGTGGTTTATTTGTGGAACGTTGAAGCGTGGAGGCACGCTAGAGAGCACTATGTTCGTGTGCATGGAGGCCATTTTTAGTTTTTGTAGATGTTCAGACGCGTTGAAAGGACCACCCAAGTTAATATCGTTCTGCCCACCTATGATGATTACTGTGTCCCGCTCTGTGAGTTTTTTAGTGTAGGTGTCCAGTTCTCGATTAACTTCAGCCAAACGAGCGTTTGGCTTAAAGAAACCGGAGACTGAGAACTGGCTAGGAAGCAATTCACGCAATACGGAGGACATCTGACGACCGTGCGAATCAGCTAGTATGAGCACGTTTGATTTATGCGTGGAAGTGTTGGTTTTATCTCTGGATAGCACTACTTTACGTGATTTTGGGCGGCTGTGCTTACCAGTGCGTGGTGTGTGAATAGGTCTGGGTACTGGACGGGAGGGAATGAAGTGAGTAGGTGAGGGAGGAAACAGGGACATGTCATCTAACACACTAAACCTATTCTGAGCGAAGAGTTGGGGTGGTGCATGTGTCGTTGGTCGAATCGGGTGGTGGCAGTTGGAAGGACGTCGAGAATTTCTGACTGTAGTCCAACCGCCGATAGTTTTTTTCATAGACTTCTTCCAGCGTACTGATTCGTGTGTCAATATATTGTACCAAGTCATTGTACGCCTACTGAAGATCAGCTTTGAATGAGTTGAGGAATGCGATAGTGTCCATTGTTGTGAGATAGTTAGCAACTTAACGACAAAAGCAAATGAGAATACACGAAAAATGACAAGTAACACTGAATGAAAGATGTTAATTATAATATATTTATTACTACGGAAGTTACAAATGAGATAATAAATAAATTAAATATACAAACAAACCGACGACAATAATGATTGAAATAATTATTTAGGGCGACTACTGGAGATTAATTAATTTGACAATAACTACCGTATATTGTGTTAAAATGTAAATAAATACGAAAGAATCAAGAACAACGAATTGTAAAATAATGTAATAATTCTATGAATTATGACGATAACTTGGGTGCAACAATGGGGCAGGGTTTAAATAAGTAAATAAATAAACCAACAACTAAAATCACAGAAATAATTTAGGATGATAACTGCGGATAAATTAATTCCACAATAACTAAGGCAATATTATGTTAAATTGTAATGAATAACTACAAAAAGATCACAAAAACAAATGGTAAAATATTGGAATAATTCTATTTACAACAACGAAACTTGAGCAGTGCAACAATAGAGTAAGTTATTTGTAAGTTAATAATGATGTAATAGTATACGCACCAGAAAATCTAAATACAGCAAAATAATTTATTTTAATGCACCAAGAAGTTAAATTTATTATTCCGTTTGTACTTACGTAAACTTTATCACACCTTTAAATGAAGCACGAATGAAAACAATATGAAATTATATTTGGTCCGTTGAGTTTGAAAACCTTAGGAAATGTTTTTAGTGTTTTTTCACTTAACACTCACACAGAACAAAGAATTTTACACTTCAATGAAAGTTGGGATCTAAATACAACTACTGATCACAAAAAACTCGAAAAAATAAAATAATTAGAAAGATTAAACTGAAAAATAGAGAGAGCTCATTCACAACCGCAGCTAACGCCAGGATCAGGCTAGCCAATCAACATAGATTAAAATACTATATTAAAGGTTACTATATGTCGGAAGCTCATGAATGTTTCGCTCTATACCTGATTTTTATGATCGAATATGTGTGATTGGATAAAAAGTATTAAACTGTAAAATCTACCTATTGGAACCAAATTTGGAGAGAAAATATCAGAAAAAATTCAACATTTTTTTTCCTAATATATAAATTCTCATAGAAAGTAAAATATGGTATTCACTGATTGTAACGAAAAAATATGAGTTAAATACAACACACGAGTTTAAAATTTTCTGGACACCAATATTCCTCCAACATGATATATAAGTTTTATGTGGCGCCACGTTTATCGGCGTTACTCTGTTGTTTCTTTAAAACTCATATATTGCTCTCTAATTACAATCCCATCGAGATGCTACGAAAAAATATATACGTACATTTATAGCTAAAAAGATTTATACATAAGGTTTTGATAACTAATTGAAAGTAGGTAATGAAACAGAAGTCCTGAGTGAAATCAGTGATGCATTAGAAGGTTGTGTTAAAAATATTACAAAATTGTCTGACCACTTCTGAGTTTACTTCTTTTGTTCAAAGGTTCAAAACAAGCGTTAAGGAAACAAAATACAGGATATTGAAGAAACATCATTTTTAAAAGAATTCGTAAATTTGATTCATAATAGGAACTTTGTAGTGAAATGTTACTTGAAACCATTACAAAAACGATTGGACGTTCCGAGTCACAGGAAGTGGATCCTCTCTCCACTGCCAATTCCGTGTAATTGTGTTTTTGAAAACATTTTAGATGAATCACACTGATGTATCATTGAAGTATTTTAAATGTATGTACGAAGTTATTATATAAAACTCCATACGGGGCGACTCATTATTTTTTAATTTTTGACATAGTGTTCAGGGTATTGAATGTAAAAGGCATTCTTATAATGAAACTTATTAGAATAATTGTTTTTACATTAACTTTGTGTTAGTTTTTAAAATATCAGTGCATAAGAAAGGTTTTTCATCGCATGTATTGTAAAACGTTGAAATTTGTAAGCAATATTTTCTTGCCATTTTTCTGCAAAATTCGTCCGATTTCCCTATACAGCAATGGACTTTTTCTCTTTCTTTTTTGTATTTCCTTTCCTTCGATTTCTGTGTTCGCTGTGAAATGACCACGAGGAAAATTATTAGTTGCGGGTGGTATCAATGCTCGTACACTTAAATAGCAACTGCTCCCTGAGCAAGTTCACATTACATTCAATAGTAGGTGCTGAGAATTGTAATTTTTTGTACCATTTACAACATGTTCCACAGGCTGTTCGACATGAAGCATAGTAGTTGAATCTTATTATTTTGAATCCGCCTTTGCCTTAGGGTCCTTGATCGGAATTGATGGGATGGTCCCTTGCTTGTTTCCGGAGAGTAAATTAGTTTATTGTCCTCCACGTGGTCATATGCAGTTTGTACTGCTTTTTTTGACAATAAGTTTATTGTTAAATTTGTTATTATTAATCAATGTGTTAACTCAAAAAACCTCATCTAATACTGTTGATAATACAATTAAGACCATTGTAACGTAGAAAACACGCGAAATATTTTTAAAAACAATTTCTTCGATGGCAGTGTAGCCAAGACGTACTGAAAACGACAATATACAAACAAAAACCATTCGCTACACAGAATTCCAATAACGTTTTCCCTCAGTCATTTACAGTTTCTTCTCCTTCTTTTCCAATCACTTCATTCCATTCATCTGTCCTTTCCTTCTTTTTTTATGTGTGGGGCTTTAGGGCTCTTTCCGCACTCTTGCATTCATGTCTCCTGAGAGAATAATATCCCGGTCTCTATCCTCAGTGGTTCTTTGCAATTGTTCTTAAAACAGTTTTATTTTCCAACGTATCACTGTCATTGGGAGCATACACTACCACCAGTGTTCAACTTTCTTCCCCGTCATCTATCTCCACAGTCATAATTCTCTCGTTTAAGAGTTTCCTTCCCTTAAGATTTTCTCATTATCTCTGTGTAGCAAGAGTGGTACCCCTCCCTTTGCTCTTTCATTTTTGGCAACCCCGCTGAATAACATTATTTATATTCCATTTCCTTTTTTGTTTCTGTCAAGGCTAGGAATTTCATATTGGTTTGTTTTATTTCTTAAATCATTTCATATTCTTTCCCATTTAGCCCTCTTACATTCATGTACCAAGAGTCGTTGTACCATGTCCTCGCCAGTTCGTCATCCTTCTTATCAGTCCGGTTTGCTCTCTAATTGTGCTTTTAATCGTTTTAGTACCGAGTGTGTTGGGAATTGGCCAACTCTATCATGGTGGAGGGGCTGCCTCCTGTCTGCTCCATGCAGCAGGTTGGTTAGGTGTTCAGATCTATCTCTTATAACCAGTGGTAGTATCTCAACTTTCCACTGTCCCCTTAAACCTGTTTGCTCACCGACTCAGCTTCCCGCTGGAATTGGTTACCCAACCTTCCACTGAGTTGCTTGGCCTAACAGGGGCACCGCGTGTAGGTAGGTTTAGGAGTATTGAGATAAGAAATGCTACGAGAACTCTCTTGTGGGGTTCTTATATTCGCTTATCATCTCCCTTTTCTTGCCAGAATCTCAAGGTGTAAGCAGAGATACCCCCAGGTTATTTCCTGAGCCCTATTGGTGGACTCCTGAAATGGGAATGTTGGTAAAAGAAAAGAAAAAGATATGGAAGAAATACCTTGATTTAGGGACATTAGAAGCTTTCGAGGAATATAGAATACTAAGAAATATAGTAAAGATAGCAATTTAGGCAGCTTGGAAGTGTCTATCCTTATACCTGTTCAAGAAAGGAGACAATAGGGAGTGTAAGAACCATAGAGGAATCACAATTGTTAGTGTACAAGGGAAAGTATACTCCAGAATATTGGAAACAAGGCTAAGAGAAGAAGTAGAAAATAAGCTGGAAGAAACACAAGTGGGTTCCGACCAGGTAGAAGTCATATATTTATCCTGAGACAAGTAATCGAAAAGACAACAGAAGACAAAAATGGCATTATATAATTCAACATACATCCCAACACTGCTATATGGAAGTGAATCTTGGATAATAACCAACAAGACGAGGTAAAAATTGCAGATAGCGGAAATGAAGTTTCTAAGGAATGTAGTAGGAAAGACTAGAAGTGACAAAATTAGAAACTATACTATTAGGCAGACTCTTAAAGTTCCACCTTTGGAAAGTAAGTTAGAACAAGGCCAACTAAGATGGTTTGGACACCTGAATAGAATGATCAGCGACGGTGCCAAAACAGATATGGGAAGCACGTCTAGGAGGCATAGGAAAGAGATCTAGGGGAAGACTCCGAAAGAATCGGTGAGAGAATCATTCCAGAGGAAAAATATTCATGGGAGGAAGTCATGCAGTCATCCCTAAATAGGAAAGGATGTGCGAGGTCTTTGCCAATCCTCGACATCTTACAGTACAAGAGGACAGGATTAAGTAAATACAGTAAGTAAGTTTAATCAGAAAATGTCATCTAATATTGTTGGTAATACAATTAAAACTATTAATAACTCAGAAAACGTGCGTGATCTTTTTAAAAACAATTTATTCGATGGCAAAGTAGCCGATACGTATTGAAAATAATGATCATTCAAAGCGATTTTAAAAAAATAGCAGAAAATACGTTTATGAAAATTTATGTCAACAATAAACAAATAATTATCATTTAATTTGTTATATCTCTAACTGATTATTTTATGGTAATTAAATGAGTTTGTTTCTTTGTTACCAAAAAATATATTTTTCTTTTAAAATAAGTGAAATTTCGTCGTATCTGAAATAAAGTAGGTACTTTATAAATGTTATATTGTAAAATACATGCACGAATAAGTTGTTACTTCGGAGATACTGAGAGTCTTGTAATTCGAGCATAGTGTATAATTCAAATAAAATGAAGTAAATTATGTTTTTAAATTCAAACCTTGCATCGAATAATTTGGAAATAAATTTAGATAATCCAGTGATTTCCGCAAATTATTCTAAAATATAGAAGAATATTGAAAAAAAAATTAAACAGTTTTATTTCTATTTTTAAGTCTCAATATTTTACTGTAAGACATGCATGATCATAATAATTTTTATGACTTTGTTTTACGTAGCTGAAAATAAGGAACTTTCTGGATTTTTAGAATCGGAAGAACTGCCTTGTGTAGAACACATTGCTTTGGAAAGTGATGGTAAATCCTCCAATTTGTGGAAGAATTCGGCCATGGAAATAAGAGAGGGTGTTAAAAAATGTTACAGAATTAAACGTGTGGATATGTCGAAAGAATAAACGTATAATGTATCCCCAAAATTGGAGACCATTTAATAAATAATATGCGTTAGTTCCCTCTGAAGTCGAATGTGTGCAGAGATGACTTTGGTTATGGGATAGTAACAGCTTCATCAGCTTTCTGCGAGAGCGAGTTTAATAAGGTTAAAAGCATTATTTTCAGGATCAAGAAAAACATACGGGCCGACCTTTTCCTCCAAAATCACATGACATATTTATCCGGCAAGTTTAAAGTAGTTGAAGTCAGTAGTAAAAAAGTAGAAGCAGTGCAAACCAATGAAGACATCAGAGGGAAGAAAGATTAAATTATTACAGATAAGGAAGAAAGGATGGTAACTGTCAATAATATTGAATGTCTGGCTTGTAGGAATGGTGATTCACCTACAGAAGTACATGTTTGCATCATATTTAGTAAGGCAGTTCACATATTTGATAATTGTTCATTTCCTTACTGAAACAGTGTAGAAGGTTATGGACAAAAGAGAGTTTGCAGGTCATGCAAAGCAAGTTCTTCGGCTGATATTATTATGAATATGAGAGAAGTGAAGAATTGGAGGAGAGTTAATGATAATGCAAAAAAATAAAATTATATTAAGGGAAGAATAGATATTTAATAAAAGATACGCTTCAGTGGGGAAATAAAAATAAATTGCTCGTATTGCAGAATGGCAATAACATGTCGATTCACGAACAAATAATCGGCAAAGTGCTTGCCGGAATGCATGTGCTTTTGACAGCCTAAGTCAAGCAATATTTTTGTTGCAGCCATTGACAAGGCTTTGCAGATCTAGGTAAATAATTATTTTTTATCTCCATCACAAAGAACGGTAAACAACTTCTCAGTATTCAAATTAGACGTATTATATTCTAAGAAGAAACAAATTATTTAACACTCAAAGTTGAAATATTTTCCGTTGCTTAATGAGATATTAAGTATGTATCATCAACTTTTCAATACAAATATACGTATTCTACTACAAAAATGTTATAGAAATCTCTTAGATTGCAGTGACCGACTGCGTCATCCCGTTCGCCTCCCGGGCCCGTCTTCCATCCTCATTCAACTTGCGAGACCCAAAGACCTCTGAGGTGGTCTCGTAGAGACTACGCTCCTCAGATGAGGCCCTTAGGAAGTACTTTGTTTTGGGTAGTATTTTCCAATTCTGGTTAAGAGATTTAATGTTACATAAAGAGACAAATGTTAAAAGTATTCATATTGTGGTAGAACGGGATTTAAAAGTTACTAATTAATATTATCTGAAAAATAAATGCCCCGGCTAGCTCTTCTCAGGGTTTCCACAATACTAAAAAAAGAAAGGTTCGATTTGTATCCGAAGGAAAATGACCATACAAAGGTTCCAATTAAGGAAAACGCACAGCGAATGAATCCATTAACAAAGCTATTTTAATGACTGGTGACATTCCTCACTCGAATAAATCACCCCCAAAAGATACAACACAAATTACAACCATTGACCTGTTTTATCAATGCCAAAGTGACATGATTCTCATTAAATACAATAAGAAATTCCCCCAAAAAGACACAACACAAATTAAACCCATTGACCTATTCTATCAATGCCAAAGTGACATGATTCTCATTAACTACAATAAGAAATTCCCCCAAAAGGCACAACACAAATTAAAACCATTGACCTATTCTATCAATGCCAAAGTGACATTTTTAAGACATACAACACAAACAGATACTCAAATAACACTGAATTTTAATTTAATTAACAATATTCTTTAATTGTTCTTGATCAAACAAACACTGACTCTATTCGTGGCAGGATTCATTTAAAGTTTCAGTCACTCAGGGCACCAAGTTCTTTAAAGTTCGGGCCACCTTTTACTTTATCCTTTGCCGCAACGCGCAAGCGCAAAATTACGGAGTCGTGTGATACAATCACCGACAGCCTTCTCATACCTTCCAAGATGCCGACGAGATATCGCCAAGAACTCCTCCCAGGGATCAGCCCCTCAATAAGTCGCGAGAGCCGCCAGCCTTTCGCTAACAGCCTCCAGACGGATGCGTCAGCAGCGTCACCTTCTGAGCGAACTTTGATGCGAAGACGCTACCGCCTGAGCTCGTCCCACAATCTCGTTCTATTTGCGAAAAGTCTGTGATATGACGCCTGAGCCTTTGCACCTCGCCAAAAGAACCTAAGTGAGACGTGAACTCCTTGGAACTGCGAAGTGTGAGCTACATTAGCTCCTTTAAGCCAGTCTCTGCGAACTGCGAGAACAACCACCGAAAAATCTAAGTTATCTTAGATGCGAGCGAACTACGTCAACTCCTCCGAAAAATCTAGATCCGCTTGATATAAGCGACATGAGCTAGAACTTCGATGTCCGAAACGAACGAGCGAACTTCGTCAACAAACTCGTACTATCTCAAAAAAATCTAAGATGTGAGAAACATCCAAGATGTGAGCGAACTGAGACGATTGAGACGATTCAGCTACGATTCTTCTAAGCAATTGACAGCGATTGAGCTTAGCGATTGACTGTAGCGATTGAGCGATTGAGCGATTGAGCGATTGAGCGATTGAGCGATTGAGAGTGAAAAATCTGCGTGTCTCCCTTAAATAAGCTTCCTCCCTCCTGCTTCCCCAAAATTTCCAAAATTTTGAAAGTCATGTGACCGAGAGTTCCCCAATGCCAAACAAATTTCCCCCTCCCACGCATGGGTTCTCATTGGAACGTTTAAAGGGGCTTCTAGAACATTCTCAACGACTTTTAAATTTCCAACGCTTTTTTTCCAGAAAGTTCGTACATTTCCATGCTCACATCTGGTCGTTGTGGAGTGGGTGAGAACTCCTCCGAAATTCTTGCGAGCTTCGGCACATCTGGGGTTGACGACGAAGGGTATTTTCTTTTACCTCACCCCATCGCCCGCCTTCGATTTCTAAACCATTATAAACTTTTATGGCGTCAAAGAAAGCCGCTGAAGCATGGGTCACCGGCCTTGTACCGCGTCGCCCTCCAACGAACTTTGAAATTTAAACTCCCAGGCTTGTTTTACCAGATGTACTGTTTAAATTTTATAAATAATCCCGAAATGATTCAAAACTCACAATATATTGGCAAAAAAAATTTTTAAATAGTTTTTAAATTATGGGTTATACTGCCATTACTAAATATGTTCTTTCTTAATAACGGATGTAAATAATATTATAAACAATGTTTAGTGATATTATGAACTTACAAAGTATACAAATAAATAATATTGTTAAAAAAACTTTTTTAAACAATATTCGAAAACAGAAACAGCTGTGAACAAATGCATCTTCCATATATGAGTAATACTATTAAATGATTATTGTTTGTATATTGTTGGCGTAAAATTTCAATATTACATTATCTGCCATTTTTTCTGAATCGCTTTGAATTATCATTGATTTTCAATACGTCTCGGCAACTGATCCATCGAAGAAACTGTTTTTAAAATTATTACGCACGTTCTGTGTTAATAATAGTTTTAATTGTCTTATCTACAATATTATATGGGGTTTTTTGAGTTAAAAAGTGATTAAATTATTAAATTTTTATGGTATGAAAATTAGTAGAAATGTTTCGAATAAATGAATAGTTTTGAAGAAATGTATTCTCTATTTAATTACTCTAAGAAAATCAGTTTAAAATATACCAAATTAAAAGCTTATTGTTTGTATATTATTGACGTAAATATTCATAATCGTATCTTGTGTCATTTTTTTCTGTAACGCTTTGAATTATCATAGATTTTACAGTTGTCTCGGATACAGTGTCATCACATAGTAGTTTACTCATTTTTTTTATTAATTCAATAAATATTTTAATGACAATTTTTTATCACTTAATTGTTATTTATTTTGTGTTTATATTCTTTCGTTTTGTTGATTTAGACGAGTTTTAACAATGTGGCTACATTTTTTTATTTTTCACTGCTATGTGGGGTAAAAATTGTTTATATAATTGTTATTGATAAAAATTTGGTATTATTTTTGCGTCAATTAGAAGTAATTAATTTAACTGTAAACACCATCTTGATAGATTATTTTTATAAGTGTTTTTATGAAAGGTTGAGTCAGCTTAAGAAGAAAGCTGACAACCTTTTTTTTAAAAAAAATTGACATTGTTAGAAATTGTATATCTGGGTAATTAATAAGTAATTAAATAGTACTAAATGTTGACACTAGTTTCATTTGATGTGTTATAAAGGTTGTTCCAGCCTAATAGAGCTGTACTTTGCGGTCCTTTGTGACTAGCTAATAGCATAACTTGTTGCTTATCCGGCCATTTCATGCCGTATCGTGGTTATCAAGAGCTTAATACTCTCCTTTCATGACACATTCTGTGAACGAAACCCAGTTACTCTTTGGTGGGTTCCTGGGCATATGGCAATCAGGGGAAATGAAAAGGCAGACGAACTGGCGAAGATGGGATCTAAGGGCCACTTTGTGGGCCCAGAACCCTTCTTTGAAATATCTCCACAAAAGGTGAGGCTGGAGGTTGTCAATTGGACACACTAGCAACATCTCACCATCTGGAAATCACAGAATATAGATAGGCAGGTCTGCGAGTAATCGCTGAACCAAGCCAGAAATATAAGAAGGTCCTACTAAATTATGAAGGAGTCATATAAGGAAAGTAGTAGGTCTACGAACAGGCCACAATACCCTACGGAGACATTTACACATTATGGGGATCAGTCAGGATCCAATGTGTAGGAGATGCGACATGGAGGAGGAGACCTTCGCGCATGTACTCTGTTTGTGCGAAGCTCTTGCCCAAACTAAGCACTAGACAATCTCTGGTGTCCTTTTGCGAGACCCTGGGGATGGAATAACCCTGATTGTACTAAGGGATACAAAGGGTATTTTATGGCTATGTGCCGGACTCTTCTAGTGGGAGGCCATCCATACTATAATCTAATCTAACCTATTCTCCTTTGGTGAGTCTCTTTTGGAACAACTCTTCCTGAGAATTCCTACAATATGTATTGGTACTGATTCATGGTGTGCAACAGACTTGTTGGAATTATTTGTTTATAAAACGTGCCCATTATCCAGGTATTAATCCATATGACACAAATTCAGTAGTTTTGGAAAGAACACGATCACTAAAAGCAGTTTTTTCAGCATTAACTTTTGAATTATTGGACTACCTTTTATTATTCACAAAATTTGAACAATTTAACCCCAATTTGTGGATATAATTTGGAATTTATAGTCACAATAATAATAATAAATTTATTGTCAAAAAACAGTACAAACTGCTAAAAATTATTCTAAAAATTATTCCTCCTCCATAGAAAACTACTTCAGCCACCACTTTCTCAACTAGTGTATCTCATTCTGAAAGTTTTTCACTGTAAAAAAAGCAAGCGAGTTTTCTCAAAAGTTCTAGAGCTAGTTTTTACAAACTAGAAACTTCTTTTTACTAGAAGGTAATTGTTTGTAAGTTTTTCTCCCGATTCTTAAGCAATTGCCACAAATGAGATATCACTACAAAGATTGTTTTTTGATACAATATTAGATTTTCACTATGTAGTGGCAGAACACAGCTCTCATTTTTAGAGTACCATTTTTTTGCTTTTGAGATATTAAATCTATAAACAATCTTTCGTCACCAATGAAGTCAAGAAAACAAAATTAGAACACAATGATTATAGTTGTTTTATATGAACAATTTAAAAAAGAAAAATCTTAAATTTCCTTTTGATTATATTGCGTTCAATTTTCAGTTCTTTTATGTAGGGTAGAATGGTTGCCTCAGGTGCAATTAAAATCATATCAATAGAATATATTGATATTTCCAGTATATAACTAATGAAGTTTATGATATGATTTTATAATGACTTTTTGCTCTCGAAGTTGTTAATCCGTACTAATATATTAATGTGTAATGCGACCGGGTGTCTGGCTGATAACGACTAAACCACTGAACCAATCGAGATGAAATTTTTCTAGAAAATAGCTAAGACGTCCAGGATAAACATAGGCTAACTTTTATTTTGTAGATGTGCAATAAGAAAAACAAAAATGGTTGTTAACATTAAATGTCAAGAAAATCGGGAAAGAAGTTATACGAGTTTTTGCTCCATAGTTGTATTTGCTTACGCTGCCTAAACTGTTAGAGACGGGTGACAACTATGAAGGGCAATATTGTTTGCCTCATCGAGTTCTACAAAAAAGTTCCTGACAGCATATGTCTATCTATGAAAGTTAACCTTAATTATCGATAAAACATTATTAAAAAATAGAAGCGGTGAAATACTTCAGTTTAAGAGAGTAACTTAGAATTTTAAAAAACTCATTAAATTTAATGAATTATTTGTTTTGTGTATTTAACAAAGATAAAAAAACGTCTTTAAGTAGCAAAATTTCAACAAATAGTTTAGATTTTACAAGAATTTCAATGAAATGGTGTATACAGTTAAGTTTTGAATTAAATTTGTATTATAATGATTTTGAAGTGTTAGGATGCTGTACATGTTTAAAAAAACAGTAAGTCAATAAAAGTATTTTGATCTTATAATGTATATAGATTTTATTTTTTTCCTGAGTAAAAGATGATTAGTCTAAGAGAACTCCAGGGCAACGCCGAGTAATCAGCTAGTATTCAATACAATGCTAATTAAATAGATGGTTATTTGTGACACCTACCCTGGCGAAAATTACACCGTTTGCAAACTTATAAAAACGGGAATAGAACGTATTTGAAATGCTATGAACTGAAAGTAACCCTGCTATAAGCATATAAAGCTGCAATATTTACATTTTCATTTCCTGAATGTGTTTCGTTTCGACGTCACAATGCGCACAGTAATCAATATTCCCAAACAAAAGCCTCCAGCCCAACAAAAATCCAAATGATTATAAAAAGAAATGCATTGTTTTTCATTCAATATTTTTTATTATACGTATCACTTCACTTAATTATTCCTTATCACGATACATTTTATTTTCATTCTCTTCATTTCAATATGTTAATGCATTGAATTTTAAACCCCAAATATTCTTTTAAATATTGGCATAAACATTTCCACAGTGAACACAATCGAGCTCAGTACATGTACGAATAAAACATAAAATGCTGCTTCCAAATGTTTCAATTCTAAAATTACTTTCCTTTCTTTCATGTAACGGATTGTTTTCTTCTCCATAGTTTCTACACGATTCTTAGAAAACCATCCGAATGGTCTCCAATACTGATAAAATCCATTCTCTTGAAACATTCTAATCCAATAGTTGAATGTATCCAAGTACGGAAAATTTCTCTGAACTAAGTACGCGACTGGATACGAAGAAACGTATTCATCCACTACATGCGCTCTAGTTTCTTTATATATAAATTTCCACCACATAACTGAACCTCTTACTAAAGACTCCTCTCGGACGCAGGCCCTGTCCTGCTTCTCCATCAGATCTATTAGGCAGTTGAGGAACGGCCGCTGCGACCGTTGGAGATGAGGAACCAGCATATTTAGCCGGGGGCTGTCAGCTTCCTCGAAGATCTTCCCGATTGAAGGATGCACCTGTTCCAAACCGAACATAAAATTCATCTTCTAACAAACATTACTTTACTCAAAGATATCTCAAACGAAAAGTAACTTTTTGCTAATTGCTTAAGATTCATCCGAAGAGATACATCAAATCAAGAAAAAAACACCCTTCAAATATAACGAGAGTGGAGCTTAAAAGATAATTTCGATTACGTTAAAGGATGCACTACACGAATAAAAGGCATGGGAATGTTGTAGGAAATCGTTGTGTTTCATTTAAAGTGTTTTGATGAATCTAAAATTAATGAAGAAAACAAGAAAATGTGTTTTCAACAAAAACTTCAAGTGCGAGAACTTAGCCCTTTATGATTTCGATAGTTGATTGTTCTTTGTGTCTTCTGTAAATAACCGAGTTGTAAAATACGTAATACTTCAAATAGGTTTTTAAGTAGTTTCATTTCATTAAAACAACATTTTATTTTAATAATTCAAATTAATCTGATTAAACACAGTAAATATATAACCTATTTGTTAATAATAGTTATTACCGGTAGGCATTTGATTACGAGTGAAATTAAAACATAATTATACAGTTTGAAGTATTTCGAATGTCACAGTAACGTACCAGTACTGAATTAATATTTTAACTATAATTATAAACGTATCAGACTATTTTTTTTTTCGGGTAGTGCCAATGGGGAATCAAACCTCTACCTCAAACTTTAATTTAAGAATTGTTTAGTGAGAGGAAAACAGTTAAGTTTTGTTTAAATTAAATTAATTTAAAATATTGAAATAAAATAAGCAAATCTTCCATATCCTACTCCGCAGAATTGTGAAATACAACAAAGTTAACGTCGCTGTTACGTAAGGAATGGATATTTAAGACAGCCGTGTGGAGTGGCGACAAGTGGGAGCACAGACAAGAACGCAGAAGACTGTTTCCCTTCCGATTCCCCTTTATATGTATGTCGAAAAAGTAAACATGAAATATAAGGTTAGTGCATTTGGTTCATTCAACAGTTGTAAAACATTTTTGGTTCGAAGGCATTCTAATCAGGGTCGCACGTATAGTGGGGGATGAACAGGGTCGGATCGAACCCTCACCGAGACCAAGATTTGAAAATTTGTTATCTAAGTAAACGTAACAATATAACTGTAATACAATGATTTCATTAAAAAATTAAGTAAGTACACCACATTACAGAAAAAATTGGAAACAAAATATTGTATATAAAGTAATTAAGTTGTAAATTGAATTTTGCCTCTATACTCGAATGAAATTTGGATTTGTCAAATATAATCACTGTATTTTGTTTCTATTCCAACGTTTCAAAAACAATTTGTTTTATTGAATCAACAGCATTTTTACACCATCATAAAGTTACGATTTTTGTTAGTTCGTAATCTCCAAAGCGATGTTATGTCAACTTCATTGTTTGTAAATGTATGTCAATCTTCATTTTTATTACTTAAGTTTTAAATGAAAAACATCCCACAGTTATGATTTCTTTTTTTATTCCTTCTGGACCTTTTTTGTAGGGTCGGATTCACCATTACTACCAATTCGATGTCACGAAAAATAGAAATAATAGACCTGTCGAACTACATTTTCGTGAATATTGATTAATTTAAATATTGCTCCAAATATATGCGAGTAAAAAGGAAATTGAATAACAAGATGTAATGTATTGAAATAGGAATATTCAATACTATTACTTTCCTGGATTTCTAGACTCAAATGAAATCGAGTGTCATGGCCGAAAAGTTCCGAGAACCGCGTTTTTTGGATTCAGTGAAAGCAAGTGGTATCGAAATCGGAACATCTCTAATTTCGAAGTAGGCAGTCAGTAATACGAAATGATGTTCCCCTTGAGAAATGTGCGCATGAGAATGTCTTAAGCATTCCTTCAGAGAAGTGTGTCGTTAAGAAATTATTTCAAGACTTGAAGCACGATTCGTAATAAAAATACTATCACCAGGAAATTCGTTTCACGACCGGTTTTGTACGGGCATAATGTGCCTGGGGTGACACGTTTGTATTTCCTGATGAAACTATCGAGAAATCATCAGCAAAAACGTTAATACAGAGCGATACCCTGAACAGAAGAATGTTATATTTATCTTAGAATATTTGTCTCGGTATCTGTAGGGTTTACATAACGAAAAATAGATTTTATTACTCTACACGTTGTTCTCCATTCATTTAAAATGTATAATACAAATTTAATTTATATTCACTAGACAGATTTTACAAGGTCTCTGCACACTATCTTGTTTAGAAAACCAGCAATCGTTTGAGAGGTAAATTTGATTCACCTCATTTGGTCACCAAAGCTGCTAGATCATTATACAAAAGTATTTCTATCGATGTATCCTAGAACCGTGTTGTACGGCTGTGTAATCCAAACAGAAGAACTACTTCCTTTTTCTTACATGAATAACACCAGAAAATTACGCCATGAATAATATTTTACAATATGACTGAACATATGATCCCCGTATTTTTTAAATATGTGGTGCTACACAAGGTTATGTCTCATCAGAAAATAAAATTAACTTCAAACGGGACAATCATGACTACGTAGTTCTTTTTATATTAATATACCACTTTCACATGATGACTGATTGTGAGTTTGCACCTTCAATTCAAAACACCTTCGAACTCGGTTATGAGACTTTACAAGAGTAATGTATAGCAAGAATCGTGCGAGTAAAAAGTGAGGATAAAGCAAATCATAATAATATGTTTTGTTTCTCTTCTTACCGATATGAGGTAAATTTAAGTGATATTGTTGCCAAATAATTTTCATTATTCACACATACGATCTGTTTCAAGTTTTTTCCATTATAATTCACGATTTCATAAATTATTAAAAATTAATAAAAATTCGTGTAATCACAAAATATAAGTACTTCTAATGGTAAGTTGGCATCATGTAGCTGCTCGAGGGTGCGAATGTCCGGCATGTAGATCGGCAGAGTGAGGAAAATAACAAGGAGGCCTTGATAAGCGCCACGGAGAACGAGGGTTCCCAGAAGCCACGACAGGAGCAATGGGCTTGAGGTGGTCGCGTGTGGATGCTGCGAACACATGTATGTCATCACCACATGATGAATTGTCACATTTTCTGAACCATTGAGATAATGATTTATTTAGTATGTTTGAACGATATTCTCCTAGTACTTATAAATATCGAGTCGTGGAAGCATTTAAATCAGAAAGAGAAGTTGACTTTGTCAGAGAAGTTTGACATGTTCTCAACAGACAGCAATTCACCAAAGGAAGTGGGGTAGAAATTTTAATGTTTTATCTCCTCATTAAAGTCGTTATAAAACTAACTACTAAAATTTAAACATTAAAAAATAATTAAATCCAAATTAGTCATGAAAAGTACAATTTTTCGATTTCAAGTATTTTAAAAGTATTAATCTGATTAATATTTAATTCAAGAGGAAGAGGTGTTTTCTTCCTTCCTCAAAAATGAAAAAGCTTAATGAGCATTAAGCAATACTATTGATCTGCTCCATGAGACTATGCTGGAATCCACATGCCATGAGAGGCTGTCCCAGGAATGAAGCGCACACGTTAAAAAGTGCGTGTTTTAGAGAGCTGCTCTTGACTAGACTCCAGGCACCCACTGTTAGCAGGAAGGTTGCACCTAAATACGTCCAGATTTTGTGACGGAATGGCATGAAGAATGCTGCGCTACGTGGTACAGATGCAGCCTTTGGAACCTGGCAATAGAAAACAATATCATGGTTTATTGGTTAGATAATGACGTTATAATTTCACTATGAGGCGACATCGGCAATTTTGTAATATTTAGTATATATATTTATTGATAATTATGTAATATTTAAAAAATTTCAAATCTAAGAAAAACACTTTCCGACAACAACACTAACACTATCAAAAACTTAAAAAACTCTTTTTATGAATTGTCGTTAAATATTCGTACAAGAACATTTTTTTATGAGAGTTATTCATCTCATCTTTTGATTGGTAAGTGGTACAATATAATATTTCATCTCATAGTTCCTGTAGTTTCGATAGAATCGTGAACGGGAAGAAATCATTAGTAGCGAGGAGACACAAGGAAGAGAGTTCGTGTCGCTCGAACACGACCCCTGGTAAAGGATGACGCTATCTGCTCTCCTTCTCACAGTGGAGAGATACAATCTTTCATCAGAGTGCACAGCTCGTGAAATAAAGGCAACTATAAATTAAATACTTTCTATAAACCTTTCTATAAACCTCGAAATCTGATAAGGAATCGTTTCGTAGTATCACGTAGATACCAACCGAGTTCTTTTGTTTCAAAGATTTCTGGGTTTCTATGAACATTCAAGAAATTGATATAAAAAGTAATTCGAAGTTACTTTTTTTAGATCTGCAAACTCATTTATTCTTCATACATACTTTGTATATTCCAAAGAATTGTATAAAGTTCGAAGGAAACCGGTAATGCAAAATGCGCTTACCACTTCCAAACAACCAAAGTGTCATAAAACAGAATGTGTACATCTGTGAAAATTGTTAGCTGGTTTGAATACATAATACTCTACAGTTGTTTGGGTTGGTTCAGTCTGATTTTCAATCCTACTTTTTCCATGTTAGTGGACCACATTAATGAACAAATACAGTAAATTGAAAAGAAAATTTTAGGTTTATAATGAGCAGTAACGAATCCTTAATTTATACATTTCCGTTAAATTCTGATTGATTATATTTTGCTCTCTAGTCTTCACTCACGACAACATATATTGCCTCTCGGTCATGCGGATAAAGAAACTCAGCAGCGGTCTCCCATCTCTGCTGCACCAAGTACGAATTGAAAGAGGCGGCAGTGACCCGCGCATTCAAGTCTCCAAGAGTTCCTGAGAAGGATCCGTTGAGTTGCTGCTCGCCAACTTCTGATATCTTCACGCGTGGATGAAACCGCATCGCTACACCTAGCAACTGCACAGCTTTTAGATCCTCTCCTACACACACGCGCGCGGAGAAAAAATAGAATAGAAACAATTAAGTACATAAGCAATAGAAAACAAGTAAAAGATAAACCTACGGGTAACTTAGGACATAGCGACGTTCGCTTTCATCAACCCGGAAGACAATGAAGAAATTTTTCGGTGTTCTCTAAACTGGCGGTTATTGGATTGTTAGAGAACTGTCATGGATTAGACTTATCCCTTAACCCCAATCATAAATTTAATTACTATAAAATTAGAAAATCTGGTATCTATCAACTTAGGATTAAATATACAAAAATAAGCTGTTCAAATTCAAAATACTTCCTCATATTCCATTTCCTTCAGAGGTCAATCCATCTGATACAGAAAAATTTCTTCAGTGTCTGTGATGATAAAGATGAAAACCGAAATACCTCAAATGCTTCGATAGTAAACTTTTTTTAAGGTTTCTAAAGTTAATGTAGAAATATTAATAAGAGTAAGAAAACTTATTTCAGCACTTAATGACTAGTACAATACACGTTGTGTTGCTATAAGGAGTTGCTATCAAAGGCGTGTTTAATTACTTCTGTATACTATGTAGATGAACAAAAAATGAATTCACTAATACAAGTAACGCGCATACTCAGTAAATACAATTTAATATTTCGGCATCATAAAAATGTTTAAAAAAATTGAGTTTAATAAACAATTTCAGGATTTGCGTGAAGATACCTCAGAAAAATACCATATTTACGCGTGAGGAAGCTAATATCAATTTGTTGCTAGAAAATTCATTTCTTCACGATCTTTTTCCTATGTATCAGTATCTGATAACATTACGGAACCTTGGAAAATTACGGAAGATTAAATTCGTACAAAATCAATAAATTCAGTTTGCCATCATAGGCAAAATTCAATAGCTAACAAAGAATTTTCACAGTAACAATATAAATTTCTCCAGTAATCCTGCATTTTTCATAATTTTAGATAAAAATAAAAATATTTCATAAAAATAAAATCATTTAATAAAAATAAATAAATTTATTCATTGTAAGATTCGCACACGACTCTTCCTGCATTCATTTAGATCTCACATAAGTTTATTTTATTCAGGATGTATAAGTAAAATTGTGAGTCGAACCACATAAAAGTAGAACCAGTCATCATAATGGTTATTTCACAAGGTTGTATACAAATCTATGAAATTTTATTCAACGACTGAAAAATCATCCGATAAATGGTACAGTACTCCAGATAGCACGGAAATGATACTAGATGAAAACAAAGCCATGTACTGAGAACACGATCTACATACAATACGCATGAAATGTTTTGTTCACCATGTTCGGCTTCGAATTGGAAGCCCAAAGAAGCATGTGTTGGAAGCGCAAAACTAGTTGGAAGCGCAGCGTCGCGTCGTGCTGACTTCTCGCAACAAGATCACATGCTACGAGTTCTTGCTTGAACAATGAAGGTCATGCAACATATTATGTTCAGATGAAACACATCTTTATCGACAAGACACAGTCAATCTGCATTTTTGAGAACATGGACTCTGCATTTTTTTAGAACATGGACAATGCAAATTCATTCCCACGACCACCACTTAGGCTGGCCAAAAGTGATATCCTGCCATCAACCCTTGCAATCTCTTTAGCTTTGAGAACACATCAAGATCACTGAATACCCTGTATTACCAATGCAGCATTGTGATCAGTTGCTAAATATTCTTCTCAGCGCTCATTCGAGAGGTCCATTATTTTTTATACATGGCTTTCTTTTCATTTTTATTAGTACATTCCTGGATAGGACAAGTTAAATGTCATCTAAATATATATTTTTCAAGTATTTTTTTCTTTCTTCAAACAAAATTCCATTTTTTTAATGAATAATTATGAAAATTGTAAGGACTTAAATACTGGTTCCTATTTTACAGCCTTTTAAAATTTCAACTCAAATCTAAAAAACAGTATTTTAATAAAGTGTCCAATGCATATCTAAATTTTTTAAATGTATGTGTTGTACAAATCAAAAATTATTTTGGGAAATTAATCGTTATACTTTTTTCTGTATGAAACATACCGTACATAGAATCAGGACGAGAAAGATTCAACCATAATACTTTTGGAGGGCTTTCATAGACACTTATGTTCAGTTCTTTCCAATTTAGATCACTAAGTTTATTTCTGAAGAAACGTGTAGCATTATAGCCATGTTCAATCAACTGTCTCGAGCTATTAAATGGTTCATAGGAGAATATAAACACATTTTTCTTCTCATTCCCTTCATGTGCTGCACTGAGAAGAACTATTAATACATTTGTCATATGGTTTTTAATGAGTAGTTTAAACATATCTTCAATTACGACCTTATTTTCTTCCCGGGGGTAAGAGAGCGCCTTGAGGAACACCAGAACAAACACGATACGAGCTCGCGTATTCCAGTTCGGATGGTTCAATGATTTCCTTAACGCATCTGTGTTAATGGAAGCCTCTTCCCCCTCCGGGAATCTCATTACTATGACGTAAGAGTCATGTGACAAATAGGTGGAGACGGGCATGAACGAATCACTAGAATTAACTGCAGCTGTGTACACTCGTCTTGGGATGTCGCGTAACCCACGTAACACAGCATCTGATTCCTCCATAGAGAGTTCCGGAAAATTTCCGAGCAGCAACACTCCTAGATGCGGAAGCTCTAGTGAGAGAGATCCCAAACATACCTCAATAATGTTGAAGGGTGATAAAACGTTGGAACGCGTTACGCTTCTCACCGTGTTAGTCGAAGTCCATGATTGCGCTCCCCACCTCTTGAATGAGATAAACACACCTAGATATGGAACAACTATATTATTAACGAAAAAAACATTATTAGATATTTAATGTCCTCAAGATGACCGCAAACATTTTTAATTTATAATGGATTAATATTTGTTATTATGTGGAAAGAATACTTCATTACTGAACACATTCTCAGAATAATAATTATCTGACATTAATTCATTACAACTTGTACTATATTTTAAATTTGATTAAAAAAAGACTACCGAATTTACAAACAAATTTACCCACTTCATTTTCCGAATATCATATTTCACTCATTCTGCATAACCAATGAAGATTTTGATTTTATTAATTATATAATCTATGTAGTGTGATGCGTTATATCGTAAAATATTTTCCGACAAAATGTATTTTCCCAGTTCATCATGATTCACAGTAGATCGAATTGAATAATTGAGTAAACAATTAGCTATACTGCAACACCATATTTGTGAAATATGAATTTAACAATTGACGTGCCTACCCAACTAAAAAGGAAAATACATATTATTGAACCTTTCATCATTTTTTTAGATAATTTAATTTTTTCTTCAATAAATCATGCTCTTCTTCTAAAAGAATTATTGTCGAATCAGAAATTACAACGTGGCGATGTTGTCTTTATTTATTGTTCAATGCAACATTCTGATTAGAATTAAATTTGCTCTGCGACCCTTCATATATATGAAGAAAAGAAACACATAAAAGTCATTCACATATTTGATGAAGCTGCTTCGGCTCTCGCCTTCCTCAATCACATTCCCCCATATAAATTCTTTAGTTGGTTGGGAACTTTTTTCTCTTTTTTCGAAAGAATAGAAAGATTGAATCCTGTAAAAACAAATGACTGTTTTGCTAAGTTCGTTTAGGAATGTCTGAAATGCACAGATTTTGCGGTATACGTGATCACGTTGAACCGTGCCGCAAGATGTTGAAACATTTGTGAAATACCGCTTCAAGAAAAATCAGATGTATTGTTTCTCTATTCGCTTTGTATATTACAAAAAAAATTACTATTGAGTTTAGAGAATTTTTATCCTTGATCTTTAAAGTGGACATCTTTAAATTCAAAACAAAAATACTGAACAGAGGAGATAACATTCAAAATCAATAGGACTGATTCTTCACAAGTGCTACGCACGGTACTCAACTTAGCACGCACACAAATGGGAATGTTAATTAAAGAAAAAGACCAGCGAAGATAAGTACATAAGAGAGAAAAAATTGACGTTTATTCACTGGCCACAGTTGCTTCCTGGTTCCTGGATTTCCATGTGACCACCGTTGGTAATAATTTTAATTTTTTTACAATTAACTTCATACCACGTGCACGAACATCCCCAACTACGTTTGAAACGTGATAATTGCAGGACGAGTTTTGACAACAATATTCAAAATTATGTTGAACTGAATGTTGTGTGCATTTTGTGTTATGATAGTGAAAACTATAATGAAGGATAGAGGATCAATAAAAGACATTAAATAAGAAAAGTTAATCCCAGGTATTGACTATGTTAAATACTGTATTCGAGTTGTTGTATAAATAAATAAGAAAATAATAATATAAACCATTTGTCGATCGTGTTTCAACTATACGTCGTTGCCACCTATGTGAAACTCATAGATATTTTTCCAATGGAATTTTTAGTCAATTATTAAAGTCATTGCACACCGAAGAAACCCGTTTCATGAAACCTCACATCTTATAAGGCTCTGTTTTACAATTAATTAAATATTAAATAAATGCCAGGATATCACTGCGAACTGCAAAAATTTTATTGTGAACTGATAGTATGCAAATCTCCACCATCACTGATTTAATCAAAGAATAATTCCCCCCTAATCTCTAATATTACTTTCATGGATACTTCTTCACCGTTTCTTCAAGATTTATTAGATGTTTTCAGAAAATGCGTAAGGACGGATGGTATTGGAGTTAACTTAAAAATAATAAAAATCTAATATAGATGGAATATGAATGAATGAATTTTGTGCTAATATGGTACCACATAGCACTTGCGGTGATATTATAACCAAGGACATGTTTTTCTCGCTGGAGGGAAGGGGGGGCTACCACATCCAACCCCCGTCCTTGCCCATTGAGACCTTCGGCCTAACAAATTATTTCTTAAAATTCCAGTTTCTATATTACAGAACTTAACAACCATCTACTAGGTACCCATTTTCCCATTTGGAGATCATTGCATTCACGTATTTGATTACGAGAATTGGGAAGTTCAACACACTTACTTCGTTGTATTTAATCGTCATATCATACACAACATTACAAGTCAATTACAAACAGTACTTATTCCCCAAATGAATGTTTACCTTTTCTGGTACGTTGCATACGGATGAGAAAAATGGTAATATATAATAATAACTCTGATAATGGTAGAGAAATATTTTGATTCTATTTCGAACTCACAGTGCGGTAACGGTCCTCAGTGGTCGAAGAGAAATTTCGAATGCATGAAGGACGAATTTATTAAAAAAATCTTTACATGGAAATTTTTCAAAATCCTGGAAAAGTTTTAATTGTTTTATTTTGTAAAATGTTGAAGTTTGACGTATCAATTTGAACGAATGGATTCGAATACAAAAAATTGCAAATCACTTGTGCTAACGGAAAACTTTTGGTTTAGTATTAAAACCCTTGTGGGTGGGTTTTTGATTTATTTCAGTGAACTGAATATTTTTTCGATTTTCTATATTAATCCATTACTTAATAGCGTATAACATGAACCTATGTCAAAAAAGACCAACGTAAATCAATTTCTTGAGCCTGAAATTTTCCAATATACCCGAACGGATTTCTTTTTAATGTGAAAAGTTTTACTTCGTCAATTAAAGCACATAGAATTGATTGCAAAAACCGCAAATCGCTAATACATACCAAATACTTTTGGTTTAACATTTAAGTCCTTGGGGTGAGTTTTTTATCCATATCAGTGAACTGGATTTGTTAACGAAATTCAATTCTAGTCCATTTCCCAAGAATCGACAAGATGTTTCGAATGCAAAAAGACCGATTTCGTAAAAACAATTTCTCTTCCCAAATTTTTTCCTAAATGCCCAAATGGGTTCAAATTTTTCAATTTTTGAAAACTTTGAAAAGTTTTTCGTGTCTATTTAGATGTAAAAAATCAATTGCAAACACCGCAAGTCCATGCCATGTAACATATGATTTTATTACATTTTATATAATAGTGAATTTTTTTTCTTTGTGTAAGGAGTTTACAGAGTATCCACTAGATGGTGCTGAAAACAGATTTTTAGCGGGACGTGTTTTTGAAGTATCTTACCGACGAATGTGGTAGTAAAATGTATCTGTTTGGTGAATTGTATTTTAAAGAGTTTGATTGTTGCACTGAAGTATGTATTTGTCGATTACAAATTATTGCGTTCAATTTATTTAGTGATCCCATGCTGTTGGAAGCTACACTAAGTACTTTTATGACTGGTTCCCAATCGTGGGTTGTAATACAGAAGAAGACTTTCTGTTTTTAATGTATTGGGGTTAAATGAAATCGTGAAAAAACACACATTTTTGACCAGGGCAATTTGATCAATTATTTTTTATTGTATTTTAATTATATTAAACACTCTGAAATAGTATCACAATGCGTGCGTATTTATTATGTGATTTAAATTCTTTGTCATCAGTTCTTCTATATAACCACAAAAATTTAATAGTTAATATAGTTTAATAATTTTTAGATTTAGATGTTTGTATTTAGTTTTAGATGTTTTCCCTTAAGGTCAGAGTATATTTGTAACGTAGGCCTCTGTCTCGTTTTGATATGAACGTACGATGTCAAAACATAATACGTTTATTATGTTATTAAATTACCCATGAAGCGTAGTTGTATGAAACATTTTTGGAAGATACTTTCCATCATTAAAAAATTACATATGAACAGATAAGAACAAATAAAAATTGAGGATTCTGTTTTTATGATAGTGACATAGTTGTTAGTTAGTTAGAAACTCAAGATCGTTCCGTAAAGAATTCCTCTTGTATCAATATTTTTATGTATTTGGTATTAGTTTTAGGACGCAGATAAAGATTTTTAACAAACATCCGTGTATCGTTCCCCGACTCACTCTCGTGGTTAGAAAACAACATTATCTGTTACTCCCATTTATGACTCGTAAATACTTGTTCTGTTTACAATGAGCAACGTAGTGATATTTTTTTGTAAAAAACATTATCGGACATTGCACTGTAAAATACTATAAAGAATCCGACTTCTGAAACCGGAAATACTATGATTCACCGTGAAAAATGTTTTTAAATTAATAGTTTTGGAAAAACGTTTTAATCTTTTTGAATTACTGGTTAATGTATCCCATCCTTCTTATTTTGGTCAGGAATGTCAAGTATTGCTTCATTGCCAGGATTGATAATAAAGTAGTATTGTATAAAACATTTTTCATTAAAGTTAAATTGAAATAAAACGTCTTTTATTATTAACTTGACCATTCTCGGCAATTATAAAATTTATTTTCAATCATACAATACATGTTTCAACTAACCAACTTGAATGATAATTGAATAAAATGTATTAGTATTTATTCTTTATTAAAATACATTCTAAATACAAAAAAGTAAATCAATACATTCTACCTATTCTTAATCAATTAATTCATCAGTTTTGGAAATTATATGATAAAATATCTCATAAACCTCAAACGTAATATAGTTCTTCATTTTTATAAATTGTCTCTTGAATTGTGTTGCTTACTTAGTTTGTGCGGTATAGTTCTTCTCAGAACCCGAAAAACATGAAATATCTCTCTCGAAAAATATTTTAGAGAATTTCGATAACCTACAGAATAAAATAATAATTCGTAAACAAACATGAAAGAAACATATACGCATTTCATAAGTCATTATATTAAGAGAAAACTCAACCTGGAATTGCTCCTATTACAAATTAGTAACTGTTCAATTTTTTTTTCAAGTCGCTATAGATATGCTCTAAGGTAACAAAAAACAATGTTTTCGTACCTGCATGTAAAACCCAATGTATTGTTGTATGTTGGATGAGTAACGTATTTTGATTACATGATTACTCGATGACAATGTTGTCACGGTATTGAGAATAATAAATCTACAAACAAGCTCAATTGTTACATAATGTACAACATTCCGTTTCTTCAATTTTTATTTTCCTTTTAGGAAATTATTCTATTTTATCTATTCATAAAAATGTTTTAGGTTTTTCTTTAAAATACCGAATTACACCATAATTGTTAGGCAGTGGTGGATCTCGACCGGGGGGGCTAAACGGGGAGCATTTTTGTTAACAAATTATGATCTTAAAACACATAATTTTATAATAATAATAATAAATTTATTGTCAAAAAACAGTACAAACTGCGTATGACCACGAGGAGGACAATAAACTAATTTACTCTCCGGAAGCAAGCAAGGGACCATCCCATCAATTCCGATCAGAGCCCTAAGGCAGAGGGGGATTCAAAAATTTCAGCAAAAATTCCAAGACAAGATAAAAAGTTAGCTATGAGTTATAATACATATATAATGTCAATATGTTTGTAATTTAACGCAAATATGTTTGTAAATTTACATGTACAAGTTATTATCGAACTATAGATTATTCTGAGTATAGT
>NNCF01126193.1:1304281-1403068 GCA_002313205.1 Laupala kohalensis
CAACGGGAGAAACTCGAGAAAATCTGCCGCGAACAACGCTTCATCCACCACCTCGAATTCTACTTGGACCGATCAGGGTTTGAACCCGCGTCACCAGAGGTAGAACCCGCGTCACGGGTCGCCTCCAAGACATATTTTTATTAAGAATCCGAAAACTCAGATTCGCCACCTACAGAACACCAAGCTGATTAAACCGACGTTTTTCGAGACATCTGACTTAAAATTTGTTATTTGATTCAAAAAATGTTTTTAAAATAAATATAATAAAAATGTTAAACACACGAGGAAAGAATAATCAGGCAGATCATGTTAACAAAAATAAATGAAAATATAACTTTCTCAGTGGGGAATCGAACTCTCATGTAGTACATATTCGAGGCGTTGAGACAATAGACAAATGTTTATTTCCTATTTACTCTCTGGATGTGTTCTACCGGGTAAATAATGTGTCATTTCCATAAAATTAGGAATTACTCCTTAAACCTGGACACACACACACACAATCATATATGGGTAACTTAAACTATGCAGTTCCCATATTAGTAAAATATGTATGGAATTATTATTCGTTATATTAATGATTACACAGCAGTGTAACTGAGTAAGTAAACCATGAATTGAATCCCTTTACGAAAAATATTTTTAAAATTCATTTTGTCATATGCGTGGTCATACATCGGTACCATATTAAAAACCATTTAAGATTGATTGAAAATCATATGATCATTTTGTGAGCCATCCGAGCGAAGTTCGGTCACCCATATATCAGCCTTATTATCGAAACAATTTAAACTAACTTTAACGTTTCGTTTATGTTACTCGTTTCTTAAAAGCGATGGTTAGAATCTTTTATCTCCATTACTTAAGTATTATAAACTATCGAGGTATTTTTTCTAACGTTTATGAATTAAAACCACAAAATCATAATACATTTACTGAATCCAACTCGCTGCAAAATTTTCGTTCTTTACATTCAAATCTAGCGTTCTTCCTTCTCATCTAATATTTTTTAAACGTTTTAGAAATTCGCCAACAATGAAATTGTTGCTGGTTTGAAGGCATTATTACTTCAATCAAAAAGACGTGACATGACAGAAATTTGTCAGACTTGTTATCTTTAGAAATCATCATTTACATTATAAACAATATCAACAATACTTTTACTTCTAATAATTATAATCACATATTTACTTTAAAATAGTTAAGTATTATGTTTTATGAATGTTTAACACATTCTGATGGACAATTATATCTTCTATACTAATAAAAGTGAATTATTAGGAATTTCTGTTGCATGGAAATAGGAAAAACTAATAGATGGTAGTATGTGAAATTTCAAGGAGTCTTATGAAGGGTTATTGCAACAAAGAAATTAAAGTATGGATAATATTGATGAATTACAATATCTGCAAAATAATTACACTTGGCTGCTAATCAGATCTTCGCTCCCACGACAGTCGACTAAGAGGCTTACTAATGTGTCCGCCAGAGTTCGATTGCGCTACGTGAGCCCGAGAATACACTGAATGTATAATCTACGTGATCTAATAGTAGAATCAAAATTAAATAAAGGCTGTAGAAGAACATTGCTTTCAAGTGCATAACCAAAAAGTGAAATGGAAGCGAAAGAATTCAGTAGTCTTAACTATGCGCTTCGTTTATACTACACATAAATTTAGAGAATTACAAAAGAACCCCGAGAAACGCTGGCCAAAATGAAATAAAAATATCCACAACTGTTGATGGGTGTTTTAATACCCACAATAGGATAAAATACGTCAATTCTCAGTACCAATTTTTCTTTGAATGTTGATGTAATTTTTTGTACGGTAAATTTTTTATATGTGAATTGTATCAAATTTTTTAATACCCATTAATTATTAATAACAAATAAAACGACCCTATTTTTTATGAACAGACATATTTACTCTAAAACACAAATAAATAAAATAACACACCTTTTTGTTGACAAAAGGATTGTATGTTATTTTATTTATTTGCACTTTAGAGTAAATATATGTCTGTTCATAAAAAATAGGGTCGTTTGATTTGTTATTAATTATATATGCAGACGGAAAATATGACTAACCCATTAACTATTGTTTAAAGTTTCTTATCCAATCCCGGGCAACGTTGGATAGTTCTGCTAATGTGGTGTGATTCAAAATATATTTTGAGAAATATGTAAAAATTATCAAAGAATTATTTAACATATATACTTAATGATTCAGAAAAAATATTCGCATACTTAACCAGGAATCTCTTCTATGAACCCCATGAAGTTCCAGGATGAAACCTAACAAACAACTGCTGCAACCTACATGCAAAACACAGAACTATCAAGGAGAGTTAGTTTCCGGAATCCGCTATCGTATAAATCACCAACTTAAATTAGGAGACAATCTGAGATGTAAAATTATCGTAAAGTATCCTTTGAGTAGATTTAAAATATCATTGTCGCGATTACAACTAATAAAAACTAGATGATTTTTTTAAAATAATCAAAACTAATTTTATCAGCTGATACGTAGTTTGCAATATAATATTGCTGTGGAAGAAAATAATTCTATTGTATTGTAACTGGCAGAGTCATTCTTAAAAATTAAATGTTTGAAATTTGGGTGGTACATTGTAACACTTTTATTCCTTAAAATAAGACTTTCATAAAAAATTTCAGATTTTTAATATATATTTTAAGGGAAATTACCATGTTTAAAAACTTCAATATTTTGAGGTTTGGTTGCTCACCAAAAGTATACTTTAAAATCCGATTTTTAAGAAAATCTTTTTTAAGACCTTAAACAAAACGAATGGGTGCAAATTTCAAAAGAATATTTTTTAAGAACCAACCTTTTGGTGTTTACTGTGATTCATGACACCTATCATCATAATACTCGAATTCTTTTCCTTCTGTAATTAGATCACTTACGTGTCTTTTGCGAAATATTGGAGGCTACGTTAACCAATACTTATCTCCATTATAATGCATGATCTTGATAAGATTTTAACGATAAAAAAATCTTTGACAATTTTGAAGGATATGATTGTGATCTTTTCTTCAATATTTCTTACATCTGGTCCCGCTTACCATTAATTTAATGAAATAGAAATACCTTTACATGTGACAATTAACTCTGAAATATATTCCGTGTAAACTCCTCCCATAGTTATATACATATTTTTTTTAAGTTTCCCCATCTCCCTATATGTAGAAGATATACAGTCAGACCTGCTATGTGTATGTCAGCACGAAGAATTAAGATGAAACTGGGTGACAACCATAATCCTCCAGGTATCTTAATTGAAATTATTAATAACTAGGTTATGCTCAGGTTTTGCCTAAATTGCGACTTTGCAAAAAAATATTCTCCTTACTAAATATTCACTGTCTGTTTATAAGTTTCCGAAAAAAACCTGCTATAATTAACTTGTTAAAATTTCTCCTCTTCCCTACACAGGTGTATAGAACAAAACTGGAAACGTGTAATCCTTTGAAAACGTCACACATACGATAAAGAATAAAAAATATTAGTAAGTTAAAAGTATAAAATTTTCTACAATAAAAATAAAGATGTGAATGTGATAGAAAATGATAATACGTAAATGAAAATTAGTTACGTGAATCAAAAACAGAAGTTATAAGAAGTTATAAGATCAAACCTAGAGTAAAAGATTATTAAAAATACAAATCATTCTTACATTAAAAGCGTCATATTAAACTCTTTTTCCAATGAACTAACATTTTATGCTTGGTGGTAACCAAGCTTTAACGATTTAGCTTAGTTCCACATTAAATAAATTTTATTGTCAAAACTAGTAGTGCAAAAACATTGCACCTACTCTCTCACATACGCTTCTCCGTCTGCAGCATAGAGTGAAAAAATTCTATAGTAAAAGGGTCATTTCTGGCGTGGTCTTCTATATTTTGGTCGACTTCCAATGCTCTGTTCACGCTCAAAGTCGTTAGATGAACTTATTACTGTCTTATGATTGAAATTTGAGAGTAAAATAAACATTCAGAATAATATTTCAAAACATATCAGTCTTGACATAGTGACATATGAGTCTTGTAAATATCGTAGAAGTATTGTGTAAAAGTAATTTCGTTGTAGACAAAAATTTATGTATTTTCGTATTTGCAGTGCGTTTTCTGTCCTCCTATGTATTTTATCATTATCATATCTTTCATTTCAGTTAAAAACAGCGTAATCTACGTCTGCTTGGTCCAGTTACACTGCTAAATATTGTCCAAGCTTTTTCAAACAGTAAACAAATGCATAAATGTAGCAGGTATAAATTATTTTACTGCATCTATACCAAACTTTCAAGCGAAATACCGCTAATGCGGATATAATGCATACTAATTCTACTTTACGTACCGAAAATGTAAGCAAAATCGTTGGACCAGTTTTTGAAAAATATTCAAAAATGTACTTTGACCTTCATGTGAAGTGTCCTTTGTGTTCAAGTAAAAAGAAAATTGAAAGCACGTGCATATGTTTCAAGTAAATTCTACCCTAAATACGAAAAATGAAAAGAAAATATTTTACCATTCAGCCAGGAGTGCTGCGCACAGGCGGGCGGAACTGACAGACGGACAGACGGACAGACGGACAGACGGACGGACCAGACGGACCAGACGGACCAGACGGACCAGACGGACCAGACGGACCAGACGGACCAGACGGACCAGACGGACCAGACGGACCAGACGGACCAGACGGACCAGACGGACCAGACGGACCAGACGGACCAGACGGACCAGACGGACCAGACGGACCAGACGGACCAGACGGACCAGACGGACCAGACGGACCAGACGGACCAGACGGACCAGACGGACCAGACGGACCAGACGGACCAGACGGACCAGACGGACCAGACGGACCAGACGGACCAGACGGACCAGACGGACCAGACGGACCAGACGGACCAGACGGACCTAATACTTATAAAATTAATTATTTAATAAATACATTTTGATGTCCATGTATTATTCCAAAATGAATACTACATCAAAAACAACTTGCATGTAAAATGGAATAGAATCATTATCAAGGGTACTATAACAATGGCGTGATAAAGTATCAGAAGATTCTGACTTAAACTTTCTTGAAAGTGCCAACATCTCTCCCCGCAATTGGGCACCTTTTCGAGAATTTCCCGTCGTATTTTGAAGTTCCATAATGTTACATGTAAATTTTACAGCGCCCACAGAAAAACCTTCTCAACGTAAAACGGTAGCGCATCAAAGCTTGTTAACATTTGTTTGCCCGATGCGCTCTACAAGATTTAGACGAGTAACACTACCTGGGAGACTATTTATGAAATACAGGGATATTGAAGGGAAAAATTAATGTGAAACTCAAATATTATTCTCCGAAACGAAATCAATGCAACACCTCTCATTCTTTCAAGTAGCCCATTAGAAAGCTCAATAAAACCATTCTTTCTTACTTTATAATCGAGTAAATGAGATTTTGTGGTTGTAAAATAATTATTGTTCGTGAATTTGCGCTTAATTATTAGATTATAGACACAGTAACAAATCTATAAAATGTTTTGCGTGTAACTTTGCTCCTATTTTCACTCATTTTCGTTTATAACTTCTCACTTTTTCTGAAAAGACAAAAATATCATAGGCTCTATAAAAATGGAATGTTTTCTCCTCAGATACTAGCATAGCAGTGTAATTTTTCCCTATTGGTCGAAGTAATCTAATGGAACAAATCCTCTCAATCATATAATTTAACCTTTGGAAAATTTAAGTCATTTTTCTTTAGAATACTTCTCTTTCACGAATTACGATCAAAGCATAAATTACGATCCCAACACGATTTACACGGAAGGACGTTTGGGAAACATCACTTCGGTTCTCTCTTTGCTTCACATCTGACCTCACATTATCCACCTGCCCCTTCACTCACTCATACATTTCCGCTTCCACCTCCCTCTACTCCTACCTCAACACCTTCTCCTCATCCTCCCATCTCTACACCCATTTCTTCCCATGTTCCCGATCCTTCACCACCTCCCACCTCATCTCCCTCGCCCAGGTCTGACTCATCTATTCCTAAATCCACAGCCCCTTCCGCCCCCTTACACAGTAGGATGAGCCGAAAAAACTCAAAATTATTTTTTCAAGTCGTAATACCGTGGAAAACTTGCGCATTATGGAGACCAAAAAGGGATAAAAAAGAAATAAAATCGGTTCGTATCTTCCGGTCACGCACGTGCTCTAAAGATTGCTGAAATTTGGAAAAATTCACATTTTTACGATGATCTTTAACATTTTTAATTAGCCTTTTCTCAAATATAATAGTTCAAATTCTGATGTATTCGAAACACAGAAAATAATGTTTCAATATTATTGAAAACCATCAACATCTTCCGGTTGCACATTGCCTTCAAAGTTAATGAAATTTTGAAAGAAAAAAAATACAAATAAGGTAGATTACAGTTCAAGGGGGAAAATACTCAGAACATTCCGCCAAAGCTTCTTCTTCTTCTTTGTCTTCGCCTTATTATTTCCGTTTTACGCGAGGTCGGCGTTCTCTTCTTTAATTTTCCTTTTCCAGGCGTTCCTGCTCTTAGCCTCGCTTCGTCGCCATCCCTTCTCCCTCAGATCCTCTTCTACTTTGTTTTCCCACTTCATTCTAGGTCTTCCTCTCTGCCAAAGCTTAATTTCGTATATTTACAATCCTAACCAATTACAGAGTGTTTCATTTCAATATCAAGGACGTTTCTCTCATTACAAAAATTGAATTAATATAAAATTTAAAAACTGTCCACTTCTGACCCCCTCTTCTGTAATATAAAGTAAGTGGAATAAAAATGTTTTCAGAGTATTGTCATTGGTAGATTTTCAATCTCGAATTTTACTATGGTTCAAAATCATGATTGTTAGTTGAATATTTTTGTCATGATTTAAAGAAATTATTATTGTCAAACCAAAGTGTTATGTTTTCCTAAACAATTATGATGACATTGCGAATTTCTTAGTGACAAGAAGAAGTGGAAGGCTTTTTCGGAGATAACTTGCTCTCATCTTCAAAATTATTGACGAAAGCTGTATTTGCATAGAACATATTCTATGAGTGTTTTGTTTTAAATTAAAAAAGCACTGAAATACATTTCATTTACACCTTAATTTATTTTTATTTGCACTATTGTCTTTATTTGCACAGGGCTTCCACCCAAACCAAGCAACTTGACGATGGAAGAACGTCGTCACGGACGTTCCGTTGTGATCGAGTGGTCTGTGACGAATGCTGCAGAGAATAACAACACTACGACAACAAGTGCAGCGTCAGCAACCTCAAGTTCCGATCTCGTGTTGTACGTTTTAGAGGAGCGTCATCATGTGGGCAGACACCTGTCCACACATCGACTGGGTGCATGGACACCACGTCACCGTTCCACACGGCCCAATGCCACTCTTCGCGGCGTGGTGCGTCCTGGTCGGTGGTATCAGTTCCGCGTGGCGGCCGTCAACAGCAAAGGCTCTCGAGGATTCTCACCTTCGTCTGAACCCTTCAGACTTTCTATGGGTGCGTTACACACAATGACGGTGAAAGTTTCCTTGTTTCTGCAGCAAAGACGATGTTTTACCTAATCCCATTTGTTGTCTTCGTATTTGTTGCCATCTTACACTTGACGTGCATACTCCCACTTCGCTCACACTTCGATGTTTTGATGTACACTCCATGAGTTAACGCTTCTTTCACGTTTGTCTCACACTCTAGAAAATTTTCGCTACGTAAAGTATAATTCAATAACACCCGAATCATATACAGGGCAATTTTGACCTACATATACGTACAAACTGTTGGGGTCGACCCCTGAGATGATAGAAATAAAAAATGTTCTGTGAACATATGTTCGAAAATACATGGGTTCCTCCCTAGAGGGTGGAGCTGTTTCCCATGACGGTAGGGCATCCTTCCTCCTTCTCTTACTGTATTGACCTCATCGGTTACATTACACTCCCACTCCAATTATCTTGCTGTGGGTGCAGTGCAGCACTGCTGAAGATGGGTAGGTATTTGAACCGGCAGCTCGTCCAAATGGTGTTTACATACGGAAAGGAAAATGGCAAAGGACTAAGCTGAAAGGCTGTGTCGGGAGACGAATTCCCACTGACAACAACCGCAGCATACAACGTTTACCCGTTCAGACCACATCCAAAACTTCATGTAACGACGGCTGCATGACACAATGTAATTTCATTGTATTCTCTGTAAGAAATTATGAGTCTGTTAAATGGCTTCTAGAATGGACCCCATGAATTTCCGGACATATGTTCATTAAGTATATTTTGTTCCTTGTCCTCTCCAGGATCGCCCCTGAAATTTGCCCAAAATCACTGTGTACAGAAAAAGTTAACAATTTTATAAATATTTAATTTTCTCTCGCGCATTTACAATACTCACATGACTTCCAATAGTGTAGATCGTGTGGTGCGCGAAAAGAGCTTCTGTAAAAATATTTGCGAGATTGTACAATATACAAAAGCTTCCCTGTCCCTGATACCAGATAACTATGCCAAATTCATCTTATCAATGCAAAACTCTTTGGTATAAACCTGAAAGAAACTGTTCATTTAGTATAGTGCTGATTTCGAAGTGCATCTGAATGGCACCATAAAGATCCTATAACAGGAGACAAACTTTTGCTATTCAAATTGTAATAACTCGCCAGGTTTGGTGTTTAAATAAAAAATCTTTTTCAATGAAACATTTCTTTCATGACTACACTCATTAGTCCTACGTTGATAGAAACAAGATAAGAACTATAAAAAATATTACCAGGGGACGGACTGGAACATTATATTTATCCCTATGGTTACCATGCTTACATGAGAGAGAGAGAGAGAGAGAGATGTATCTTTCGGTGTCTTGGTCCCATTCACACTAACTTCACTCATAGTCGAACTGAAAGCTATTTAGTAAATGACAATCAAATTACGAATGTTTGAATTTGACCAGGGAAGTAGGGATTCAAATTTGAACAAAGATTAAATAGTAAAATCTTAGAATTAAACAAATTCCTTGACCATGATGATGCTGTTTGGAAAAAATCTCATTGGGATTAAAAACACTGTACAAGAAACAAATGATGACATTTACTATTTTATAACCGTGATTTAAGCGCAGAGGAAGTATCTTAATACTGAAAAGACATGTCAGGGGACTGAATTATTGGCACTTTCAATCATTTTTTTTTAATTCCTTACGGAGAATTAAGTTATACTTTTGGTACTGAGTGTCATTAGTGAACAGGAATCGAAAAATAAGACTTCAGTTCGACTATGAGTGAAATTAATCGCCACGCCAAAGAAATTTTCCTTCTCTCAATACTTTATCACTATCATTCATCCATACCTGGATGTCAACACACGATTCTATTTCTAATTCGTAGCTTTATATATGTAGAGAGAGTGAGAGAGAGAGATATATCTTTTGTCTCAACTACACATGCAAAACTATTGGAGTTCAACACGTGGAATAATGATTCTCAGGAATCATGAATGACTCCCGGACCCCAATTCTAGAGCCGCTAACCGGGTCGAACCTTCCTACCTAGATCTCATAATACAAAGAAAAGTGCTGATCATATTGGTTAGTTGCTGCAAGGAAGATTCAATATATTCGTAACAAAAAGAACCATTTATTAACTTTCTGCAGAAGAGAACACAGAAAAACATTGCGTCTACAACCCACAAAATACAATATGCTTCGAGTATATTTGCTCGAGTCGCTCCGACAACGGTGTAACAGAGTAGAGACTCACCGTGGTCGGCAGGTGACGCGGTGCATAAGCGTCTAGCCGTACCAACTCATGACCTCGGGCTGCCGTGCGATATGACGGCACTCCACCCGACCCCACGGTATGGTCTCGTACTGCTCGTTACTCGTCATCATCCAAGATCGCCACCCCTCTGGCGATCACTGCCGTCGCTCTCGAAGTGACTGTTTTTCGCGACCACTACTTCAGAAACTGCCCTCCTTCTGGGAGAGTACCGTACTTCTTGGAGAATGCCCTGCGTCTCTGGCAACTCCCATGCTTCTTCTTTCTTGCTGCCCGTGCTTCGTCTGTCTCGCTGCCCCTCCGCGCGCTGGCTGCCTAGACCTGAAGAGGTGGGGGGGAATGTCGCTCCTATCTGGTAGCGCGCGTCTTTCCAGCTGATCGGGCTCTTGGGCGCGATCACTAAATTTTTCGGAGCACTGGAATTTTTGTACACTNTCTCCAAGAGGTACGCAGAAGAAATACATGCGTGACATGTCTGAACAAGCAAATTATGTGTCAAACCGGTCATTACTGCACATGATATGTGAGCTACCGGGGTTCAGTTATCATCAGAAGGAAATGTGCTCAGGTCCTCCGGATGGAGTGGAGAGATGGGAACATGAGGACAGATTTTTGTTTTTACTTCTACAAATTTATGAATGAGAGTTATATGGTTGGTTTTGAATTTATTTACTGGCGCAATTGGTAAGGTAAATGTTTCACTTCAGTTGTTTAACTTTAAATATTTTGAACAAGTCGATATTATATACTAACATGAGATATTGTATATCTTAAGTTAAGATATTTTACATACACATGAATACAAAATTTCGCTTAAATATTGCTGTTTTTATACAAACACCTATTGTTGCAAGAGAAAGAATATAATAAAACTAACTTTTTAATGTTAACGTCGACATTAAATTACTATTGATCCTTGAAAACGCAGAAATATTACCTCAGAAACTACGAGTTTGGTCCACGCAAAGAAGGGGCACTATGTTAAAACTGTCCTATAAACGGATTTTGAATTAAACTGATAAGTTAAGTGGTGGGAAATTCAAACTGTCCCGGTGTGTTCCCTCTACACTACTCTAGGGGAAGGTGAACGAGAAGAATAGCGGTCAGCACCCCACGCTATCAATGTCCGAGATTCCGGGTTTGAATCCCGCCTCATCGTCAGTCATCTGGTTTTCGTTTTTAGGCAGAGTCTATGGTCCACGGATAACGGATCATCTCAGTTTTTACAAAGGTGAAACCTCCCGCCCTGGAATTATTTTATATATTTTCTTCCGTTTCCGATTTAGTTTAGAATGATCAGGTCGAATTGAACATCTTGTTGAACACCTAAATCTGAACACCTAAAACGAGAAATGACACAGTAATCAAAAATACAAGTAGGATAGTTGACAGAAAAAAGGAATATATTACACTTCTAAAACATAATTTCTTTTTTTATTTTAATTCTCTATGAAACCTTGAAAATGAATTAAAGTTACAACAATAAGTTTAAATTGAAAATAAATTATAATTCTTTACTACAACAGACCTTTGATGAGTACTTTTGGTTAATAAATATTCGTACGCCATTCATTTGATAATGTTTATGAGACACTTATAAAATCAGAAATACCTCTCAACTGTACCGTCAAAAATTTCATCGTAAAGTTCACAGGAATATACATAAATAAAATACAACTCAAAATATGTTTTAAACGGTCTGATGAGAGAAAAGATACGAGATTATCAGTATATTCAGCACCTAAAGACATTTAAAACACGCATAGTTTCATCAAACAAAACCACCAGAAAAATATTCTTTCCAGCATATTCTTATTGACTTATATGTAGCGTCTCATCGATTATACAGATGATCAATTTCACAATCGAAATCGACATCCAAAGACATCGCGAGGTCAATCTGTAATACAGTTATAGTTCAGATATATTTCACCAGATAGCGAAATAAAACTCGTTTTTTCACTTACAGTTTTGAGAGTTTTCTTCGCGTCAGTTTCAAATAAATAAGAAAATTGCCTTAACTTTGTTTTAGGTTAAATCACAATCTATAAGTACAAAACAAAGTTTCAAATGTAATTATGTTAATTTTAAAATTAAAATATTAATTCAAATTTATTCCGAAAATTATGCAGGCTTTTAACACTATATCTTACCTTAGTGAAAACATTTGATAATTTGAATTATTAACAAAAAATGGAGATGCATTTGCTATAAAAATTCTTATATTAACTGTTAATACGTTATATTAACTGTTATGTACCAAAAAAATAAAATGCGAAGAATAATTATTCTTCTCCTAACGTACTAGTATCTTATTTATGACCCGCCAATCAGTTCAAAGAAATAGCACGCCAGGCTCGTAGCCAGAAATTTATTTTGGTTTATTTCTTCATTACACTAGGTGAGGAGTCAAATTTTTCATTTTTATTAAAATATCCTAACGAAGTCAATAATTTACTCAGCCATATACTATCTACTAATATATAAATGCGAAACACGAAAGCATATGTCTGTTTGTTACCTTATCACGACTAAACCACAGAATTGATCGTGATAAAATTTAGCAAGCAGATAGTTTAGATGTCCAGGATGAACATAGACTAACTTTTATTTTTTTTAATGTGTGAAAAGAAAGATAGAAAATGATGTTGAAGATAAATGCCGATGAAATCGAGAGGAAAAATCTCTCGTATTCACTTACGATGTCTAAATGGTTAGAGATACATGACAACTATGAGTGGCATTATTGTTCGACTCGAGGGGTCTACAAAAAAGTCCAGGAGAGCATATGTTTAACTGCTAAGTTTAACCTAAATTAAAAGAAAGATTATTAAAAGAAATCTTATTAAAATAGAAGTGTTAAAATACTTTAATTTAAGTGAGTAATTTATAAAGGAAAAAATAAATCTTCATCAAATTTGATGGGTTCTTTATAAAAAAACGTCTTTTAATCGTAAAATTTGAATGAATAGTTTAGATTTTACAAGAGTTTTAAGGTATGGCATCTCCGAACCGACGGCATGTCTGCATTCTCGTGCCAATTGCTGCTCTGAAAATTCTCGATACAATTTACTATAAAATCCTCTTACGTAAAAAAAGGCTGGAATTTCATAGTTTAAGTAAACATCCCTGGCACCCCTTGGAGAGGGTAACATATAACAGTAATGGAAAAATCCTATAACATATTTGAAACCTTAGTTATCGGTGTCGTTGAGTTGGATAAGAACGCCCCCAATGCTTCGTAAGTTCACAATTAGTCCAAATTGGAAATATTAAACTCCTGACATCCTTGGGTTGCATGTTAAAATGATCAAAATCGTCCGACATTGGTGCTGAATACATCCATTTCGAGGTTGCTGAAGAGAAGAGTCTCACTCTTAATGCCGCTTAAGTCCACGATCACCCCCTATGAGGAAATATAATTTGTTTGTTTTGGGATGTAATTTAAACATAATGGAAAATTTCTTATATTAGTGGTGAGATCATAGTTTTCGGAACCGACGAGATTATTGCTAACATTATCGAAGACCTTAAAGTCCGAAATCAGCCCGTTTGCACCATTTTAACCCCAAGGGTAGTGGATGATATAAAAAAAATACCGAAAATGATAAACTATGACGAGTTCACAGTTTTCAGCATTCTGAGTTGATTGTAACGTCCTGTAATCGTGTAAGGCTACATTCAGCCCCCATTGGAAATAAGACTCTCCTTGCATCCCCTTGGTAAGGGACGGGAATGTGTAGACATGTACAAATAATCGAAATTTACCAATATAAGTGTGGAGATCAAAGGCTTAGGGGTCATTGAGATTATTAATGATATTTCCAATGCTGTTTAAATCCACGATCAACCCTATAAACCCTAGCACACCAAGGAATGGTATAACACATAAAAGGGGTATGATACCTCAGGGAAGGGTATAAGTTCAGAATTTTCATTGTTGCTGTGATGAATGGTATTACCCCTATGAGAGAATAAAGCTGGAGACATATTACAAAATTCACGCGAGCAAAGCTGCGGGCACTCAGCTGGTGTGAAATAATTTCGTAATTCTTGAGTGAATGTTTACTGCGTAAAAGAGCATTTTGTTTGATTTTGGTGGAAGTTTTGTGTTTTTTTATTGTGACAACATACTGAAATTTTCCAAAGAATGTTTCTACACTTCACCGTTTAAACTCAGTTATATTAATGGTAGTATATTCTAAACGACAATGCCTTACAAACGTAGAAAGATACTTTAAAAATAACCCGTTTCCTAAGCAAGGCGTCTTAATTTCCCCAGGTAAATCGATATTTATACAGCAATTTTTTTAAAATATGAGGAAACTTTAACATGGCAAAATTGTCTAAGTATACAAATATGGGAAACATATTCATATACGTCATTCCATTAAAAGTTGTAAAAAAAAATATTTTATGACATTAACATATCTTCAATAATGTACTTTCATAGTGAGAAATGCTTATATTTACGAACGGTCTGAACGTATTGACTTTGTAAACTTCGTCGTCGTAGCTAGCGTACAACCCTTTTATCAGTGAGCATCTTTCATTCGCCGACTTTCTGGCTCCTCAGAGTCGCAGTCACTTCCTCTCTCGCCCCTGAAACCAATACCCGTCTCGCATTGACTAACATTTGAATAATGAGGAAGCATTGAAAAATCTGATACAGAGCTCACATAACGCCATTATATTTTCAAAGATGGCATTGACGAATGTAGATGTAAACTCTTCAAACCAATAGCTTATTCATTGCACTTGACAGCATAAACATTTAACAGAATACAATTGAGAAGAAACAATCAAACATGAATCCTACACGAATTGATGTTTCTACCGAATAATCCAAAAACCAATGCCACGAATATAAATCGTACGTGTCCTGTGAGATTTCAATAGGATTTGAGTAAATATCAATAATGAAATCCATCTATAAATAGGAAATAGATTCATTGAATTTTTTTTCTTCGAGAAAAAAATTGAAAAATGTTATTAGTAAAAGAACGATGAACGAATTTCACAGAATTTTTTACTCATCTGTGCGAAGATTCGCTGGGATGGTACATTTGTATTCTGGGGGACGCATCCTGCTATTACACTCGATTGTATCGTGTCTCTTCTTTTGCATCGCGCTCATGAGTTAATCCTACAACATAGTTTCCAATGTACTAGACCTCGCCGCACCTGCGCAACAGGTTCAGGTTACCTGTAATGAATAATTGCTTATTTGCGTGCAAACAATCTTTGCAAGGTACTGAGAGAAGTTATGATGACATCTTCATTGATTAACAGGAGTTGTGATTATCGGCATCCATTATTAACTAATATGAAATTTGACATAAAACATAAATTTTAGATAGAGAAGTGTTAAACAAATATAAAACTTTCGTAAATGTGGTTTTATAAATATATTCTCCAAATAACAAATGTTTATAAAATATTTTCGTAGTCCTCTTTATTAGCGCAGTTTCCCTTATTTGCAAATGAATTAAATGCCTTTTTGGAAAAATTAATTGGGTTTCATTCATCGCCAGTTCTAGCTGTGATACAAGAAGTTGATAATCCCGTCGTCGTAAACCATGTTTAAGTGCACTTAACGCTTGTAAAAAAAAGTTGATATGAAAAAAACCGTTCTAACACGCATTTCCGTAGTAAAAGCATTTTCTCAATAGGTTTTCTTTAATTCCAGAACTAACCCTTTATGAATCATTGAACCCTATAAAGCTGACTAACTGCTCGTGTTGGTGGAAGAGTAGCCAAACAGCCCAGTAAATCTCGATAAAATTATCATGAATAATCGAATAAACATTTGTAGTCTAGTGCTTTGGAAAAGTTTATACGCCTGTGCATTGCGTATAATATCTATTTTTTAATTTAAATAAACATACATTTTATCTTGCTGTTAAATGTAACAATTTTAGTATTTAAAAAGAGAAATTCAATATTGTTGTGAAAAATTCATCACTTTCCATAATTTTTAATATATAATATATTGCTTATCCACAGTAGTAATGGGACAACTCAAAATAACACATTATTGATGATCTGCTTAAAGAATGTCTTTATGAAGAAAAAATCACTTACAATAATTATGAACGCAATCCTAAAGGTAACTGTAGTGAAAAGTAATTTTCATTTTTTCAATTATTTTAAAATTATGCTCCATGCATTATCTTGAAATATTACTTCATTATGTATATGATGCAGCAAAATAACAATTCATATGCAATTTAGAAATATGTTTCTAGTATGACAAAGTTTGTGTACCACGATGAGAGATAGAAGAAATTGGGTAGCGGGTGTGACCAATGTCCATAGACGTCCTCTGGCAGTCGCGACAGACTGGCGCCAGCAAAGGGTTTGTCTATGTACTCTTCGTTGCCACTAGGGAGTTTGCTCGCTGATAAAGATACAACGGCGTAAACTGTTTATTAATTTAGAGAGAAGTCTGGTGTACGTGCACTATACTATACTTTGTCATATTCCTAATATTTGGAACAAAATTTTGTTTCATATACAAGTTTACTTCTGCTTTACGCAATATGTACACTATGAAAAATAAACTTAAGCATTAAAGTTGTATAACATAGTTATATAACTCATAAATATTTGGATTGATGTAAATTCAATTTTGAGGATTTAGTCGAGATGCAGAAAATTAACTTAACACCTCCGAATTTTTCTAACCTTCATTAGGGCTCGTTATGAAAATCAATCACTGTATTTCCCATCATTTCTCTGCAAAATGCACGACCAATAAGTATTCTCTTTCTCTACACGACATTTCTCCCATCCTCAAACCCATCTGATACCTGAATCAATAGAATTAATATCAAATATTTTCCACAAAATGAGATAATGAAACAGGTATGAAAATTCATCATTGTTCTACGAATGTTTGAATTTCAACGAAATGTTATCATTATTGATTTATATTTTCCCTCCTCTCCCCACAATGCAATTTACTTATGCATGCTTGCTTATATCGTTTTCAATCTAAAATCATCCATTTCTAGCATTTATTTCCAATATGAATATTTTTGGTCATCATAAATTAAAAATTCGAAGATCGCGAAATTTAAATTTTCATGTAAATCGGTTTTATCGTTGTTGATTACAAATAACGATGGCTGCAATTTTAACCAATGAAAATTCAAAGTTCCCTCATTAATTTGATCTATAAAAATAAAAAATCGAGTATTTTGGGAAATCGATTTTGAATTATTATTATTATTATTATTATTATTATTATTATTATTATTATTGCATCTTTGACCTTCGTTAAGTCAAAAATGAACTCCAAATCATATATACAACCCACCTAGGTGGTTTTGGATTTCACATAAAACAATATCAACGCAAATTTACCTTATAAGGTTTCATACTTGTTCATCATTTGTTTATTGAATTAATTTGCACCAAATGCTTACAATTCTTACATCATAAAGAAAAACTAACTTTCAGATGGCCTGAGGGCAAAATGCGCTATGAAAACTAAACAACGGCTATTTATGTTTCTTTCTCACAATTACAAACTTTTAAAATCATTTTCCCCTGATTTGTCGGAGGTCGGTCTGTTTTTAGGAAATTATAGAAAGAATGACTCGTATAAGGATCACCTCTATTCACGATGTAATGTGTTTTCAATGTATTCTACAGATAGGAAGATAAATTACTCTTCTCTGTGACTCTTGTGAGTCTACAATTCCGCGAGCAAGTACATAATTTATTCAAAGTAATTCATGAGTAAAATGAAATAAGTTTGTTTTTTTAATCAATCCTCTCTATAAAAATTAAATGCTATATTATTGAAATAAATTATTTTGCTTCAATGAATGAATGATTTTTCGTCGTCAACTTCCGCGGTATCCATCAGAATTCATCTATCATCTATCAGTAAACATTGGAATAATTAATTGGTTTGTAATTTACATTAACTTAATCATTGTTTTGGTAATTTATATGTTGAAACTCAACACGAATTAAAAAGCGAAATTCGAGCTTTTCGATCTCCAAGCAAATATGGACTTAACTACTAGAAATCTCAAACTCATAGTTTCCAGCGACAATTATTTCTAGATTATTTTCTATCTCTCGTATTTGAACATATTATTTGAATCCTTGGATGTATATTTTTATTATATTACATTAGTGCATTATGTATATTATTATTATTAGCGTCTAGACCCTGCAGGATTACACAAAGCATTCTGTCTCAATTGCTCATTCTTTCTAATCCTCCACGATTCCTTAATTTTTTCTCCATGAAGTCTCTTTCTATCCTCAGTCCATTTTGTCCCAGGTTTCTTTTGAACTTCGTTCTCTGATCTCACATTCCACTTGTGTATCTTATCCCTATATATGTGTCTGTCTTGAATTTCTATTTGATTGATTTGTGCTTTTTTCAGATCGGATTCGACTTGTGTGATCCATGGTGTTGTTGACTTGACCCTTTGTATGTAAGTCAGGATTCTCGTTGTGAGTCTTGTTGGTGGTAGCCTGCTTGTGTCCCCGTAGAACTTCAATCTTCTCTTTCTGATATCCGCTTCTAGATTTGACATATTCTCTGTGGTTTTCCAAGAGTGTAATCTGTATCCTTCTTCTGTCAGTTTGGGTCCAGAAATTTTCTTATTATTTTGCGCTCTTCCTTCAGTATGTTTCCCATGTCACTTTTCGTATGGAGTGTTAGTGTTTCACTTGCATACAGTATTTCAGACTTGATTATGGTATTGTAATATCTTATCTTTGTGTGAATGGATATGTATCTCTTATTATATATGTCCCATGTCCTGCCATATGATCTTTTCATTTTTTGAAGACGAGTCTTCTGTGCAACCTTTTCTCCTCCTGTAGGTTCAAGGACTTCACCAAGATATTTGAAACGTGCGACTCTTTTTATCTTGCCATATTTTGTATCTAATTCTTGAATATTTAGTTTTATGCCAAAAATTTGAGACTTCTGGAAGGAGATTTGTAGATTTGTTTGGTTGCTGTTGCTCCATTATCTGAGAGTATTTCCAGGTCATTTGCAAAAGCTAGGTTAAAGATTTCTATGTTGTCCGAGGAACGCCCTAGTCGCATTGGTTTTCAGTGCACTTGGATTTTCAGCTCTTCTTCCCACTCTCTTATTACTTCGTCCAGAACTAAGTTGAATAACAGTTGAGATAATCTGTCCCCTTGACGCACACCAGTCTTGATCATGAAGGGATCAGAAATTTCACCCATGTTGTATCGGTTAGTATCTGTTTGATTAGTCTTAGTGTTTAGGGTCAAGTCCCGGTTCTTGTAGGATGTTGAATAACGATTTTCTGTCAACAATATCGTATGCCTTCTTGAAATCGATGAAGGTGCAAATGATTGGAGCATTACTTACGTCCTTGAGTTTCAGAACTGTTTTCAGATTGAAGATTTGTTCCGTGCACGAACGACCTGGACGGAAACCTAACTGATATTCACCTATTTTGTGTTCTAATTGTTTTTCAGTTCTATGGAGTAAGCATGCTGAGAGGATTTTGTAGGTGACTTGTAGCAAAGAGATTCCTCTGTAATCATTCACTTTTGTTCTATCTGTTTTCTTGTGCCAAGGAAGGTGCACATTTCCAGTCATCAGGAAGTTTTTCCGTTTGCCAAATGTTAGCAACAATTTTTGTAAGTTCCTGCAGAGACTTATGTCCAAGGTTTTTTAGTAGCTCTGCAATGATGCCATCTTCACCAGAAGCCTTATTATTTTTCAGTTTATGTATATGATTATGGATCTCTTTACATGTTGGTGGTAGTGATTCTGGATAGGTGGCGGGGCAGTCATGTATTGGGAATCTTGTTTGAGATTCAGGGCAGTTAAGATCAGTGAAGGAACGTGCTAGTTCCTGACAATTCTCTTGATTAGTTAGCGCAAGTTTTCCATCTTGTTTCCTGAAGCACAAATTTTGAGGTGTATACCCACGGACCTCCCATGCAAAAAGTCTTGTAGAATTATCTGGTATTGAAGTTGCGGAAGTTTTCTTCTATAGAGTCCAGTTGCTCCTTTATGTACTTTCTCTTAGTGTGCCTAATTACTTTTGCTGCCTGTTTTATGGACTCATTAAAATGATATAGATTTTCTTGAGATTTCTTACTATTATATATTTGAAAAGCCTACTTGCGAGCCTCCAATACCTTTTGCATTCTGAGTTCCACCAAGGATATTTACTGTTCTTTTTCAATGGCATGTGTTCTTTAGCTTTTTGTGTGATCTTTTTATGAAACTCTTACCATGTGCTTGTTTGTTGTTGTTCCTATTCCTGTTTGATGTTGGATTCTACGATCTTCTTTGTGTCAAACTTCTCTATGTTGAGCTTTTTATTTTCTTTAATGTAAATTTGATTTTGATTCGTGTTAGGTAGTGGTCAGAATGAACATTGGCACCTCTACGAACTTGAACAGGGTAGGAAATTACCACATGGTCTATCTGGAATTCCCCCATCTGTTGTGTGGATGATCTCCATGTTTTTCGTGGGGATTTCCTCAAGGATGTTGACATGATCTTCAGGTTGTTTTGCGGACATAGCTCAATGAGTCTCATACCGTTGTATATTTGTGGACAGGAAATTTTCCCATACTTTTTCCCTGCCAATTTGTGCATTAAAATCACCAAGTAAAATTTTTATGTCATCTTCGGGATCTTGGCCATCACTGCTTCTAATGTTGCCCAGAATTTATCTGTGGATTCAGGATTTTTCTTGTTGTCTTCATTTGTCGGAGCATGTACATTGATCATGGTATATTTCTTGTTCGCACACTGTAGGCACATTGTCATTAGCCTATTGTTAACGGGTGTGACTTCTCTAATTGAATTTATTATCTTCTTGTTCACCATGAAAGCCATGCCCAAAAGTGGGACATCCTCTACCACTCGTTTCCGTTTTGGTCTTGAAAATTCGGAAATATCCATAATCCATTGTGTTCTCATCTGTCAAGTGTGTTTCCTGTAGGGTAAGTTTCATTATCTTCTGTTTAGTGAGCTATAATGCTAAGTTGTGCAGTTTTCCTGCTTGGGTTAATGTGCTTATATTGAAGGTCCCAAGGAAAGTGGGAGATTTGCATGTGAGTTTGCTAGAGAACTCTGACTTTCTCTGGAATCGTATAAGACCAGATTCCCCAGAATTCGAACACCTGTTTGCCATCTGTTGATGGGTGGATTGGTACCCCCTGATGTACTATTGTTAGTCCTTGCACGAGTCATGATTACTTGTAATTGTTGATCCAGTGTTTCCACTGGGTTATTAGAACTAGGGATTGTTAGTTCCTGGAACATTCACTTGCAGCTGCATCCTCTGGATGAACACACACACATTTTGATATATATATATNATATATATATATATATATATAAGCATATTTGATAATTTGATAACCAATCCTTAGTAAATGTTTGGAACGCAATTTTTTAAACGGCAAAGTACTCTTCATTTCCCCACCAAAAACGCATATTTTGTAGAATGAGTCTTATAATACTTTCTTCCCAATTCTATCTTCCTGTGCCCCAATAAGGATCTGATTTGATTGAATATATTCTTAAAATTTTAAACGACTTGTTCAGACATATCAATGAAGCATTTAGCAACTACAACTCGATGCTAATGGAGTGTTACATCTTAAACACTCAACTGCTTTGCCTGACCACGCCCTTCTCGCACCACGAGGCGGTACATCCCGCCTCGATCGACCAACCGTTGCGACGTCAAGTCTCGCGATTGGCGCCAGCTCGCACCATCGATGCGTGTCTTCTCACTGCGAGTCTGGCCAAGCTTACTCGTCGCGAGGACTGGCCGACAGCAAATCAGTCTCTCGCCCGCTGCCTTCCAGCGGGGAGACTAATCATCACCGACATCATTCAGTCTCTCGCCTGCTACAGAGCGGGCCACACCTCACTAACCCCCTGCATCTTTCCACACGGCGATACTAGGCGGCACACTCCCGCCGCTCGCCAGAGCAGACGGCGGCACTCGCCCGCCGATCGACTCAACTAGTCAACTCACCCGCCGCTCGTTAGCGGTGGGACTCAGGCATTCACCCGCCGGTGCGTGGCACTCTCACCACACCACACGCAGGCACTTGCCCGCTGCATACCGGGAATTCGCCCGGCCGCTCGCTAGGCACACTCACATAACAGCAGGCTCCCTTCCGGGTCATCACGATCTCTTGGGAAACAGTATAATTTCCTTGCAGTCTCATTTTCATTATAATATCATGTGTTATTAAATTATTCTGTTATTGTTGGCAAAACAGTATTCATATTACTCCTCATTCCTTTCACTCCTCATTGTCACATATTTGGTCCTTTGAGTCATAATTAAAATTTCCGTGCTCTCATTTGTCCTAAGTGACAAATTTGTCCGCACAGTTTGGCCCTTCGAGCCGGATATGGTCAATTTCCTAGAGTTTGGTCCTTCGAGCCGGATCTATTCCTTTGATGTGCTCATTTGTCCTAAGCGAAAAATGTTTGCACACGGCTATTCTCCATTATGTCTGAATATCTGAATATCCTTTGAACTGAATGTCCTTTTCATTATTTTTCTTTCAAATATCAGTTTTTGTGTGATATTCTTTGATGCTTCAGATTTCATCAGCGGATGTTACTATTGGTCTCATAGTACCGTATAACTTATGTTTGGCTCCTTTATACAGCAGTTTACTCAGTTTAATATGCCAAATTATCTATTAGGATGAATGCAGGCTTTAATTCCATCTCTTTATACCTCATTTGAATGCCAAATATGCCAAATTATCTATTAGGATGAATGCAGGCTTTAATTCCATCTCTTTATACCTCATTTGAATCGCTTTCCACAGAAAAGCAACATGTCCAAATTTCATTATTTTATAGTCAGACATTTACACATCTCTTTTGGATGATGTCGGTTTCGAGTGGCTCAATGGATCGTTTACCACAGGAAGGAAAATAAAACGCATGTTAACTGAGGCAGACTCGAATTGAAAAACTATTTTGACCCCGAGAAAAGGTTTAAAAAGGGGCTACTAATCCCTAGACACGAATTGAGAAACTTCAGTATCTATGGCGTACCCCGTTGCTTACCTGAGGACTGGCTCAGGAAATTTCAAATTCGCATTACTCATAGTCATACCATTGTAATCATTGTACTTAGAGACCCAATGTTCGCCTAAAATACTGTAGTATATATAGTATCAATTTTTATAGGTATTAGACACAGTGTATTTGAGATGAGTGTTCAACATAAGTGATAATTTTATTTATAAGGTGTACAGCCAAATAATTTTTTCTCGTTCAGAAAGCACCTCGCAACCACGAATCAGTGTCTGAGTGAAATAATGTCAAATATCATCAAGAGAAAAGCAATAGAATAGATTGTCGAAGTTGCTCTACGGGGAGAAACCATATGCTCTGAACACCTTGACAACCAAGAATTTTAAATGCAATACATCTGGAACAACAATATTTACACTCAATTATTTAACATACGTGAGTTTGTGTTGTAATATAGTTTGATAAATTTATTTAATTTTGCCGGACAAAAAAAAATCTTTCATTTTCAGACCCGTCAAAAAGTACGTGACAATTTGAATTGCAATTTCCAAAGTTTCCTTTACACTTCGCTCTCTAGTTCTAACCAATCAAGAAGGGGCAAAAAAATTTATGAACAAAGTAAAATCTGTATTTCTTCTCAAGTGGAGGAAGATTCAACAACTTAAATTGTCGAAAATATAAAAAGACGAATTATGTGAGTCGGAAATGTCTCCGTTTTTGCTTGTCTTACATATTTACATTATAGAAGTAATGAAGGGAAGGGATTTGCAACCTCATGAGCATGCAGCCATGCGATGTCTAGTTGATCAGATTTGCGGACTACCTCGATGAAAATTATATAGACTAAGAGGAAAATGTTCCATTCGCGCCTTCGATATGGAGCACCAAGTCGGTGGATCTATGGAGAACCACTTGCGAGAGTTTCCATTCTAAATGTGAGTTCCATGCATCGTGTGATTTGTCATACTATACCCATACTTATGGTTGTAAAAACGCCCAAAAGAGGTCAGACGGATGAACATATTCAACAGATAGGAAACCAAAATACGCATGAATTCATAAGAAACAATGAAACGGCTTCGAAACTATAAAATTAACAGATCGAGCTTCACTAAATGTGGTTTGTACAAATCAGCATCAGTTAGTTAGTTTAAAAAATTAGTAAAAGTTATTAGTATTTTTGTTATATTTTTCTTGTCCAATTTTTGTTTTATTTTCTTGTATTATACTTTATTTTTACAATTCTTAATGGTTTACTCGGTGGTATTGTTTAATATTAATGATGAACACATTTTCCGCGAATGAACGCGGCGTAACCCGAAAAATGTGTTTGCCAAGAATATATTTTATTTTGTTGCTAATGTTGATTTATTATCATGACTAATGATTTGTGGAATAAATGCATTTGTTCAGTGAAAGAACACGAACAATTTAATTTAACACCCTTTTATACATCATAATACCAGGTCTTGAAAGAGTGATAAGTGTATATACTACATTAATGTTCTTGATGAAAGTAAGGACTTGGGCAAATGACTACTTGTACTGTTAAGAAAGGTACCTATTGTTTCAAATAACCAGGTAAAAGATTTTCTCAAATCTTGCCCTTGTCGACGGACAAAATTTAAGAAGTTTCTCAATTTGTACCTTTTGACAATCAGTGGCCGGTAAAAGATTTTCGTGTCAGTCCGTTAACTCTAGCCTCTCAACCCTAAAATTGTATATTTATTGACTTTAATTAGTTTGAAGTTTGTTTTCTTCTTCTTACTATTGTAAAATTAGAAAATGTTTTTCCACGGAAGTTCATGTTCTTTGATTGTGACTGCTCAAGTTCCTTGAACGTTACCTATGGATCTCTTTCCATTCTAATACTTATCGGAAAATCATCTGCAAAATGCATTGCATTATAGTATTGATATTACCTGGGACATCCAAATTTTCCAGGATTACTCTCATGAACAGAGGTAATGAAACTTGATTTCATTCCAAATTAAATATTATTCCGTATTCGTTTATTTATTCTTACTCTCGCATGGATGATATGACTCTTAGTTTCCACGATTAATGAAAAAATTCCTCGATGATTTTATTTCATAAAAAATATTTGATTTGGAAACATTAATGCTATCATGAAACAAAATATATGTTATTAACGGATAATTATACTTAAGATGAATAAAATTAAATAATTTGTAGGACGCCACTTGTCTTGTAGCGTTATACGAGAAACATTTCAGAAGCGGAAAGTAATGCTAGCTGTTATCTTTCACGAAGTCAGTTTCTCGCCAACTTTTCATGTTGTTTCTCCCCTCCTCTTCTGCTAGAGAGATTTCATTCAAATGTACTCAGTAGAGAAAAGGACAGCAACTCGTTCAGAGCGTCCTCGCATGCTTTCTGAAGCTGTCACGGGAACTGAGGTAAGAGAAATATTTATCCTTATCAGATGAGCTTGAATCAGTATTGCATCATCCACTTGTAAGTTCTGACTCATTAGTTCAAAAGAGGTCACATTGAAACTTCATTCAATTATAATTTTGTTACCTTGCAAAAATTGAACTGCTTAAGATTTCAGAAATTTCTTCTGCAATAATACATCAAAATGTGGAAATTTTGAGTGTTCTGAATGATTCATATTGTGTCTTCTTATTGATGGCCAAATAAAAGATAAAATTTGAGTAGTTACATATTACACAGCCAGTATTTTTATTAAAATCAAGTACTAATTTTTTTATGTTGTTAGAAATTAATTTAAAATTTGTTTAATCTAAATATGTATAATCTTTAAATAATTAATTTTATTTCGGATATTTTTCAATTAGTTCTTAATAGATACACGATCGTTCATATCACTGAAATAATGATCGTGAAAATTAAATAACGAATATATTGTTTTTAATATTATAATTCCAAAAATTATATTAACTCATAACCGCAAGTTGATATTTTGGTTTTCGAACCCCAAAGGGAAATAGAAATGATATTTCAAAATGTATCTGAATCATTACCACAAAGGAACCCTTATTTTAATAACGATTAACAAGAACCGAAATATGACTATTAGTGCGTGATGACGTAACGATATGTACTTTCCACTAAATAAATACTTGTACATAATATTCTTTATTTAACATATGTTCATGATATATAAATAAAATTATTCATTCAACTTATTCATGTCATTGAGAGCAGCGCTGTCCAATAGTCCGCGGGTTATTTTCTATACATTATCGATCGATGGTGCTGGCACTAGGAGGTTGGCAAAATTTTGCCCGACAAAAAAAACTAATGGGTCATCTTTATTTATTTGTAATGAAATATTGTTTTGTCATCTACTAACTTATTACAAGCTGGAAAAATTAAATATTATATTTCTTTATTTCTAAAAAGTATTTTTAATATTTAGTATCATACTAGAATGTTTTCATATTGTTATGTATGACTGGGTAATTCCAAGTTCTATTTTCTATTTATCTCGCTGAACTTGACATGTCACGTCAAATATTAATTCTGACAGCATAGATTAATAACACAAGATTGTGCTCCCAAACGTTTGATAAAGAATTTGTTGTAAAATGTATTATAACTCGTGTGCCGCAAAAAAAAAAAAAAGTTTCGCGAGCCGCCAGTTAGAACATCAGGTTCACAAAAAATAGTTCTTCATTAAAAAGTTTGCCGCTTTTCGCAATATCCTTCAATATTTTTTTTCATACTACATCAATGGTTTACTAATTACTATATCGATGATTAACGAATTAGGATTTCAAAATAATACAAGTCAATGAACCGAAAGTCTTTAAACTAAAAAAGCGATTTAAGAAGAAACCGACGTCAATGCTGACACTCATTTTACTTTTTTCTCAATAAAACTGTGTGTGTTCAATGGCAAACATCTGGAATCATTGCAAACTCAATGTTGATTGAATTAGAATAATTTTGAATTGTACTTCATGTCTTTTTCCCAAAAGCATCACTTCTTTTAACTTTATCCTACGTGTACATATATACGAAAAATAAAAACGCACAGAGTTAATGAAAAGGAAAGTTTGTATTTTTTGACATTTTCTTTGGGAACATTAATGCTCTCATTTTATAAATATTAAATTAACAAAATATTTTATACTTTCCTTTCGGGAAGACTGAGAAAAAAATACATGCTTGAAACCAATCCTTCACTTTTTTTAGTGCTACTGATGAGTGATTGCTTCATTCATTTTTAATTTTTGTTTCCTTCTTGAAATAATATTTGTGCTATGTTCTCTTGCCCGTTAACTAATTTCTAATAATTATTCAGATAAAAAATGCTTTAGACGAAAGAATCAGACATAGATCTGTAGCAAACAAGAACTTGTTAGAATTTTGGTAAATCAATTTGAAACACATTTCTCTCTAGAGAATGTATTACTAGAGGATGCACACATTTTTATCTTGGTTTATAATTCAGCACCATTTTTTAACATTCAGCACCATTGTTGTCAACGTTCGTAAATTTAAAAGAACTAGTCAGATAATTCGAGAGACCGTACCTTTCAAAGCTGAATTAAAAATATGTCCGCAATTTATAGACGGGAATATGGACATAAAAAGTTCTTCCATTTACACTGACGATATGTTTTTAATTTCAATTTTTACGTGGGAAATGAATGTAATATCAAGGCAAAAGTTTATTTCTTTTCTTACTTCAAATACGAGGAAACCTTGTACTAGAGTTACCCTATTTATTTTGCAGAAAACCTGAGAAGAGGCTTCTCGTTAACGTCATAAATAAATGAAGTTATTAAGAGTGCACCGTATACAAATACCAAACAGATTAGAATTCGATAAATGAAAGCAAATCTTGAACTGCGTGTTAGTGCAATTTCTTTCCGTCTTTGTCATGTGATGCTTCTCCGCAGGTCCGCGTCCGCCAGGAGCGCCGGGCAACCTCTCTGTGAAAGTCCTGGGGAACGCAGCGGCATCGGCGCCTGGTGGCGGCATCTCCAAAGCGACGCAGCGCTGGTTGCTTCGTTGGCAAGAACCTGTGTCCGACTTGCCTGTACAACGCTACAAAGTGTTCTGGAGTCGGAGGTTAGACGAAACGAACGGCGCGGGCGGAGGAGGTAACGGAGCGAATGGTGGATCAGCAGGACCCGCCCACGCACAGGTTTCCGTGCTTGTCAACCACCAGACCGTCGGAGGGGTGAGTGTTTCTGGAAGGGTGAGTGACAGAGGATTTCTTCGGGATTTTAGGTTTTTATGATTTTTTCTCACGTTTAGTTACGTAATTAAATAAAAATCTCGTATCAGAAACTTTCCTTGCAACACCCATTAGAATATGGATAGTCGTTATCATCTGTCTTCTTCTGTAATATTAAATATAGTTTAGATACTTAGTGGTTAAACTAATAGGGTAAACTTGCCTCAAAAATGGAACGATCCACATAAAAAGGTAAAATATTGAGTAACCTCGTTTTATTGATCACCATGTTATTGCAAAAACTTTTTATAACTACAATTTCATATACACCAATTTGAGAAGTATAATATTATTAGAATGCAAGTATTTTCCTCGTAGCCTCACTGTGATTGCAAGGGGTGAAGGGAGAATCGTCCGTCTATATGGGTAATCGGCACTCACAACCCACCACCATCGTCAGTTGTTCGAATCGCCAATCGCTACGGAGATCAGGAGGCACCTTCGAGTCCTCAGGCAGTCGCCCGCCATCTGTACGGCGACGTAGCACATGGATCTGTGACACACAAACACTTTGAGAATAGAAATAACTTGGCGTAATTACCATTTTCAATTTTAAAATCTGAAAAGTATTACATTTGATTTGAGATTTTTTATTCCCTAACGTTTTTGAAATCACTAAAGAATAAGAGTAGTTTATTATGTCATAAAGTTATTGAAGTACAAACCTTAATTAATTTTAATTGTTACCGCATGCAGTTATGAAGTTTTTTCTCAGCAAACGAGCAATGTTACACCAACCGAGTCGTGGTTGAATCGAGTAATGAAATGATGCAGGTTTGGGAATCAGTTCTTCGCCCTCAGATTTGTTCTCAGGAATTATGTCCACTAGCAACCTGCTCGCTAAGCAATGTACGTACAATATAGTGCAATAGACTCCGGATCTTGTAACCTTCTCACCATTAGTTCTTTGTTATTTATTATCTTGGAGGTATGCGGCTGTAATTTTTTTATTTTTATTATTGCAAATATTTTAGTACAGTATTAAAAATAAACATCATAGTTAATATTTTCTGGTGGCATCATTTCTTGTATATTTTGCAGAGGCACAATAATATAAATTATAATCCTATGTCGTCATTAATTTTGTGAGAAATTTATGCTATTATTTTCTATTTAAAATTATTGTAAATATGATTGATTTTCTGTAGGAAAAATTCAAATAACTTTTCCATAATGTCAATATTGTAGAAATACTTTCTTAAGTGACAAAAAAATAGTACATATAACTTACGTTGTATTCTTGTGGAGTACACTGATAAGGCGGGACCCAGCATGGCGATTTAGTACAGCGCACTGCCGGCAATAGACGAGGAAAGTAGTTCTGTCCCAAATCCTTCAAGTAGTTATCTGCTTCACAGACACACGGAAGAGGTGAGATACCGTCTCCACTATCCGCCTGCTGTCCAGTGTCCTCAGTTGGTTTTCGTGTCACTTCAAATCCGGTCGCACGGTCCATTTCCGAGAACACATTCTGTACATGCACAAACTAACTATATCCCTTCCTCTCTAAGAAACCATCGAGATATTGCGTGAAAATTAAATGTCATTGCTAGAGGACCTTGAACGCTACGTTATGAAAAAATAGAAATTATGTACAGTAAAATTAACATTCAAAGAGATTAAAAGATCAGAAATTTATTGGTATTGTCACAATGAAACAAAGTTATTAGGGTAAAAAGTTTTAATTGTTGAACTGTTGTAAAATGTAAAAATTGTTATTATAGTTCTTTGAGAAATTGGACATTGATTAAAAATATGAATTATGATTATAACTCATTGTCAAAAAGACGTTACGGACCGAGTTAGATTATGTGGAGGACAATAAGTTACTTCTGAACGTGAACCTGACAGAAAATTACAAATAAATAAATAAACTTTAGTGTCAAGACCATGTATGGGATAATAAATTAAGTTACTCTCCGAAAATAAGCAAGGGATCATCCCATCAATTCCGATCAAGGGCCAAAAGGGCACTGGCGGATTTAATATTTATAGAAGAATTATATTTATAAAAGAAATGTTTATGAAAGAACGTTTATAAAAGAAAAAGATTTATATTTATATAATGAAAGTACTTCAATGTAACAGGTAGCCTCTAGTATATATTTTTATTTTACGTATGCGTATATGAATTATTATTTTACATATGTGTATATGTAGAGAGCTAGATCAACGTAGATGTATTTTTTCCTCGGAAATCACTATCAATAACCTCATACAATGTTATGATAAAAGAACTCACAGAATATTATTTTGGGAAATCCAGAAACTAGATCCTGTATTCTTCAGGAGAAAATCTGAAGTATAAAGTGAAAGAAATTACTCTCAGTGGAAAAAATTGAGAAAAGAAATGTTAGTACGAACTAAGAAACAGAATTTCAGTTGAGTAGAGCAGCTAAATAGATTTTATTGGCAAAGAAGTGTTGAGAATACGATATCAATATCCATAACTCACTGTAAGATGGGATGAGCATCTTAATACAAATGAGAAATTATTTTGAGTCCAAGGAAACTTATATTGAAGCAACTGAGACACTAAGTCACATGAATGGCAAGAAAATATCACAGGAAAAATATAGTCAGGGTTTAAGTTATTGATTAATTGCATTACTCATTCTCTCATAAAAAATAAAAAACCGTTCACATGGTTTTATCAAAAAGTTCACGCATCCATATGAATAAAGTTTTCAAAATAAGTATAGCATTTTGAAGTGTAATATTTGAAGGAACAAAACTGTAAAGACGCCGAATAAAAAGATGAGGTTTGAACATCTTAACATCATGTAACATCATAAGAATAGAAGAATGCCGCTCTGGAAGGCAAAAAAGTAAAATTTTTATCATAACAATGAGGTCTTTTAACTCAAACATAAACCACAGGACATAAGTCGTGAATCCAAACGAGAACCGAAAATAATTGTGAATATGATGTGGAAATCTGACGAAGAACTGGTTCGGTTCCCCACTCACCTGTAAGAAGATGGCAATACTTTCCACCGCATCAACCACTCTCTCATTGTGCTCTGTCAATTCCATTGGCCACAAGTCGCTCAGAAGCACCCTACCGAGAGAGGCCGCCTCCATCAGCAAGATGAGCGACAGCAGCAACAGTTTCAACTCCTACACAATCGCCACCTCCATTTAACATAGCATAAAGGTGATATTGGAAAGAAATCGCTCATTGTGGAAGTAGAGAGGTAATTTATTCTGAAATGTGGGTATAACGTTAAGTTTTTTTTCTATATACGGATTCTTTACAGAGCTTCGCATTGGCACCATGCCCAATTCTAATGGATTGAAATTTCGCCTCGAAATATAAGTTTAGGTTCTTATTGCATGTAAAAGAGTTCAATATACTTCACAGAAAATAAATTACTTCCACTAAATCCGATTGAAACTACGATTTAATATTATTATTATAAATGAGAAGAAAAAATAAAATACTTGATTAACATTTGATCCATGTATACTTTATGTATACTACTAAATATGAGCATACAATATCCAAATTGATACAATTCTGGTTCTAAACCCAAATGAACAACGAGCCCTAAAAAGAAGAGGTAAGTAGACCCGAGCTAGAGACAGATAGTACCTTCTTACTTAAGTTCAATAAACGCTCAAGATACAATTTTTGCATGGCAACCCTCAAATGTGAAGAAGCTGCTAGGGAAATGAAATAGAGTGAAAATAAGTTGTTTTTCACAAGTAAAAGTGATGAGTGACTTAATACAAAAATATTCTAAAATTCGTACAAATATAATCTACAGAATATATTGCGTAAGATCCTTTTTATGGAACAGAGTATATAATTGCTGTTACGAATATTGCTACGAGATGTAATGATCCGTTCGAGATCAGAAGTAAAAGCACTTTTCACAACAAATATTAGCTCATATTTTAAAGGACTGTTGTTATTTAAGCATTTTGGTAACATTAAATGATATGATTTCTTCCCCACACTACTCTCTTTTTATTTAATTTGAAACAATTTTTGTGATAACACAAGAAAATATTTTCTACGGCAATTTACTTATTTTTCAAATTGAATTATTAAATCGACCTTCTTTTGTAGACAATTATTTATTTCTAGTATTACAACGTTTAAGCAGTATATTGCTGCTAACATCAGGCGAACGTTAGTGTGTGGACATATCAACAAATTTGTTTGCTTTATCTTAGTTACAAGTATAAAAACAAATTAACTACATATACAAGTAAAAAAAGACAGAAAAAATAAATAATTTGAAAACACAAACCTTCAAAGCAGAAAAATCATTGTAAACAACTATGAATGTTTGATAAGTTTTCTCTGTCATTTTGTAATTTTAAGGTGTTCTTCGTAAACTTGATATGTAACATTTCTGACATTATACGTTTATAATAACTTGGCTCCCAATCTAAAATTAAAACATTTTTCCAATCTACTGGGTAATCCAAATTTAAACAGAGTAATGAAATAACATTATGTTGTAGTGTGTTTATGTTATGCTGATGTTCTTTGATTCGCGTCTGTAATTTACGTTTCATCTGTCCGATATAGCAAATAACAATTTTTACAAATAAGTTATTTTATTACTTTTCATAATATGATATGGAATTCTCTGACTGATGGTTAAATACCGTGATACTTCTAACTATTAAAAGCTTTTATAAACAAAATACGTCTTTAAATAAGTTGACGGTACATTTTATTATCACTGCGACCTCTTGAGAGGTTTTTAACAAAAGTTTGTCTATTGAAATTGTATAACCTAATAGTGCGATATTATTCATTGTCTAGTGACAGAGTTGCCGCGTAAATGAAAATATACATGAAAAAAATATTCATTGCACATACAAGATAAAAGCATTAAGAAAATCAAGTATCAGTATTAATAAATCTTATTAACATCCACAATTTAGGTATAATCTTAAAATTTGGTTATAAATCTTATAATTAAAACTACTTCAGCTCTTCAATTGAATGCGTGACTACCATCACAAATATTTTCTCTTTCGTTCATACCACTGTTTGATAATAAATGACCCAATCCATGAATTGTTCTCCAGTTGAACTTTCCCACATTAAAGTAAGTGTGTCGTACAAATGCACCAACACTCTTCATTTATTTTAATACAGCTATTGCCTTCTAAGTGAAGGTAGTTAATGAGGTTAATGTACTCTGAAATTTTGTAGTTTACTTTATTTGTTATATTTTATATGATGAAAGGTGTTAAATGTACATTTATTTGTAAATTAGGTAATTTTGAACATGCACTATGAACACAATTATTGTTGATCCTTAGGATACATTTTGAGGAGAAATAAAACTATAAATTTACTTGTACTGCATGCACAAATAAACGTGGCAATGCTCTGAAATGTATTCCAACCATTCACTTCTTGATCGCTTGTTTCTAGAAAAAATTATTGTCATTCATAGCACAATAGGTGATGAACATACTAATAACGGGAAGTTTCCTGAAGTGAGTAAACTTGAATATACCTCATAAAAATAAGTAATAACACGAATCTCTTCTTAAATGTACTTACGTATGATAGTATTTCCAGGTTTGGAACCTAAAGTATCATTGAACCATACACATTACGATCCCTCCGGATCAGCAGTATTAATAATAATGTATTTCTCAACTATGTGACTCATTAGAACGAATCTCCGCATTTACATTAAGTGACACTGCACTCTCGTATATCTCTAGAATATTCTGCTCACTATAATGCGTCGTCAGTGCTTTATGACTAACGGAAATAATGGTTGTGTTTATGTAAACTCATATTCGTCACGATCGTTTAAAAGAGCACATCTCACTATGTAACAGTTTCTCATGCAATGAGTTCAAAAGGAACCTGTCTTGTCCGTACTGATGAGTGAACTGATACCATGACGTCACGTAGGTCTCGTGACCATATGTTCTACTGCGCCCTAATCACGTAATCAAAGAACATAGGAACCGTCGAACAACTTATTCGAAGAGCATTTGTACGTTCCAGGTTGAGAATTTTTCTGTCGTATCTCAACTGAATGTTCTTTCAATGTTCAACTTATTGAGTTTGTGTTTTCTCTACTATTTAGAATTTTATGTATCTGTATTATGTAAAGTGACAAACATAAGAATATTCTTTAAATTTAGAGCGTTTTTAGAAGAAGAATGAAATGTACATCCGTTATCCTTACATCGTTTGAATACACTACGATTGAAATTTTTTGGTAAGTTGGATAATTATTCTGAAATATTATAATTTAGATTAATTCGTCACAATGATTCACAAAACTGAATGACAAGAAGATTTCATTTTCTTGTCATTTAACGTTTCGGATTAATAATTATTTAATAAGTAAATATCAAAGATAGTACGTATATCTACGAAATGTAATACGTCAAATGCAAATTTCGAACGTGTAATGAAATGAGTTATTAAATCCTTTTCGGGAATAACCGAATTATCATGATGTGTCATTAATAATGTTTACTTAATCATGTTACGTCGAATGAAAATGGGAGACGGGACCGGGGATCGAACCCGGGACCTTGAGCTTTGCGCGCTCATGCGCCTACCGACTGCGCCATCCCGTTCGCCACCCGTGCTCGTCACCATTCTCATTCAACTTGTGAAACCCAAAGACCTCTGAGGTGGCCTCGTAGAGACTAAACTCCTCATCTGAGGCGACTCCCTTAGGAAGTACTTTATTTGGGTAGTATTTTTCCATTTCTGGTTCACAAACATAGAAAGGCGTATGAGCGCGCAAAGCTCAAGGTCCCGGGTTCGATCCCCGGTCCCGTCTCCCATTTTCATTCGACGTAACATGATTAATCTGTTACCTAGCGGTGAGGTTCACCGCAATCTAAGAGATNTGTTTACTTATTAAAGAAAGAAGAAGCATCTTTTTACAGTTTCCTCATAAAATATTCCAATTTTGTGATGAAGTTGTGAATTACCATACCACTTTCAGTTGATAAAATCATTATTATTCTTGATAAATTTAAAATAAATATTACCCAAAAAAATGGATGTCCATAAATGAACTCTTTGAGAGCAATAGTAAAATTGAGAATATATCTATTATCCATGTCTGTATGGTATCTCAGTATTGAAACAGATTCTTAGTCTCAAGTATTAATTTTTATTTATTTGTACACATTGTTACTGAATAATTCTGTACAACAAATTTATATGGTTTTAGATTTTGTACAGGATGGTGATGAGTAGGCTACTTACTGTGAAAAGAAGAATAGATGTTACTTATATTTCATATTGAATTCATTATTATAATTATAGTCTGTTTTACAACTAAATTTGCCTTCTTTTTCCTGCATTGCTCAAGTCATCTAGGAGTGGCCCAGAAATTCATGAATATTAAAGAGTACGAAACTCATTATTTTACCGCATTTAAAAACATAAAGTTTTTTTAAATGTTTATGGTCATTTTAGAACCATTACTATTAATACAGCAATGACAATATACTACAAATCGACCCTTGAAGTAGACTAAGTTTATTTTTCGAGGAACACTGTTCCTACATTACTTATATTATCCTCATTTGTTAACAAATTATAAGTAAAATAGTTATGAGATGAGTATTCTGTTTTTAAAAAATTAGCTCATAGATCAGTTACAAGTAGGGGAGACGTAGAAATGTGTGGCCAGATTATTTCTTAATGTATGTGTTGTTTTTTTATAAATATTGTCATGAGAGTAACATTGCACTAATTAATTTTCAGATACTATAAAATTAATTACATACTTTATTTGTTTAACCCCAAATATTTATACATTTTTAATTATATATTCTTCCAAGAACTGTCAATACGTCCACATTTACCCTCATATTTACCACAAAGTTGTGGACAAGCAGAAACCTCTTCCGTATAATTAAGAATACTGTAAACCTAGAAAATAAATGCGGAAATCTTATACTCGACGATGAGAAGAAGTAATAATTACATTCTTCTTGTTCAATTACTTATTGAAAGTAATGGTGCAAAATCATTGCACATACTTTCTCATATACGTTTCTCCGTCTGCAGCATAGTGTGCGAAAAAATTCTATAGTGATAGGGTCATTTCTGGTGTGGTCCTCTCTATTATGGTCGTCCTCAAGTGCTCTAGCCTTGCTCAATGTCGCTAGATGAACTTATTAATATCTATTACTTGAAATTTGAAAATAAAATAAACATTCAGAATATTATTTTAAAACATATGGCAACATATCAGTCTTATAAACATCGTAAAAGTGTTATGTAAATGTAATTTCGTTGTAGAAATTGATGTACTTTCCTATCTGCAGTGTATTTGCTGTTTATCTATGTCTTCCTATGTATTTTATCATATTATATCTTTCATTTCAGTTGTGTATTCTACACCACACGAAAAGTGATTCTAAACAGTAAACTAATGTGTAAGTGTAGCAGACGGAAATTATTTTTCTGCGTCTATACCAAACTTTCAAGCAAAAAACCGCTAATGGGGATGTAATACATACTAATTGTACTTGAAAATTTAAACAAAATCGTTGGAGTCGTTTTTGAGAAACATTCAAAAGAGTACTTTGACCGTCATGTGAAGTATCCTTTGTTTTAACATAAAAAGAAAATTAGAGCACGTGCATCGACAAGTAAATTCTACCGTAAATACGAAATATGAATTAAATATATTCTTCCGTTTGCTCAGAATCGCAGCGCACAGAGGAACGGACGGGCAGACGGACGTTATTCCAAAAACAACTTTCTCTGAATCAGGGATAACCAAAACGGATATTTCTGTCGAAATCTCACTTTCGAATTTTTTCACAATCACAAAACTTTGTATATACTACGTATATGAGAAAGTAAAGAGACGTTAAATTTATCAGGGTATGCAAACCATAGAGTTAGGATAGCGTGGAGCGAGTTTTGGTCTCTGCGCATGTGTTCCAAGACTGAATCTCGTGGTCACGTGACTAAGGTTAAGAAGCAGTTTTCCTTCCATATGAATACATAGGATTTCTTTGTGATTGGCACAGTGAAATTTCATTTGAAGTTCTCTTAACTTCATATAAAGGAATACAAAGTGTGTGAGGATAGTTTGTTCACGTTTTACACTCCAAATTTGTCATATGCAAGTCCAATTGACATTTTTTTATTAAAAACTTGGAAGCACTAGTCGTCGGGTAATCATCATGATTAGGAGTTACTGTGCTTACAATTTTGAATCTCAAGAAAGGAGGAAAGATCACATTAATTATTTACAGATCAATTGTTTATGTGTTAGATAATACAATTATACATTTGTGTTAATGTATTAGCAGGACGTTTCGACTCCATTTCGAGTTATCATGTGTTTAACAGTGATATATCTTAGTTTAACATCATCTTCATGAAAAAGTACTTGTTCATAACAAGTGCGTACTCAGAAAAAAATCATCTCTGAATAATATTGAGGTTGGGACCGAAGCTTAGCAATATCTTATATTAGCACGCTACTTTCATCATTAAATTATGATATAATAGCTACGACATAAAGTATTAAATATTTATCAAATATTTTCACTAATTTTGATATTTTTATCAGAAATAATACACCTCTGAAGAGCAGAGTGACTTGAGCTCCCTAACTACCTATTTCTGTATCGACAGAATATAATGTCTGTAATTTACACAAGAAACGAGAAATGAATAAGTATGATAATATGCTGTTGTAAACACTTACGTTTTCTGTGTTTGATCCTTAATTGAAACTGTCCGGTGCAGAGGTGCCAACCCTCCCCTAAACCCTATGACGCAGACCCCCCCCTAAACCCTGTGACCCAGACCCCCCCCTCAAATTTGCGTCACCCCTCACCAAAAAAAGTTATTCCCCCCTTCGCTTTGACTCACATCCAAATCACAATCCAAAAATTTTAAAGTATTTTACAACTTTATCCCTCTTATTTACCCTAACTCCATATTAAAACCTGTTTGCAACAATGCACATACTTTGTCATACACTTTTAAAACTTTTATCGATATAGAACGCAAAATAACTTTACAAAGAAAAAAACATCTATTTAATGCATCCTATATTAAAGTTGACAACAGCAGTTTAATCTTCTGCGTATAAAATAAAGGGAAAGTGATTGCTTGAAAATGGCTATTGTTTGGAACCATTTTTCTTCAAATTTTGAATCCAAAATAAAACCAATTTTTTGTATTTTACTTGCACGGTAAAAAATAATTTGTACTAAGAAATGTCCAGGCGAAACATTCCGACCGCGAAGGGTTGGTGTGAGCGAAAGGTTGTGTGTTAGATAGAAACTCACGTTTGGAAACGAAGAAGTGGTGTCAGTGAAGGAGGTAGCCAGCCGCCTTCCGATACTTTTACAGGCTATTCTGTATTACACATATGGTGTTAAAAGATACTTTCGGTATCAGAGACACTAAAATCTAATATTTCCTTTAAAGTCTCCCGATTTCTTATCTTTATTATAATGCTGTCTCTGGACTACGTATAAGAGAAAGTAAAAAGAATGTTCATCACCTATATCCACTTTACTGATAAGGGATAAATTTAAATGAGATTACAATGCATAATTAAGTTTTAATTTACATTTCAGCAGCTAAAAAGGAGGAAAGTAGTAGAAGAGTGTTTGAATATTTTAAATTTCAAAGAACCATACTCAGATTCCATATATATTCAGATTCATATGCGCTTAACAGAAACTTCCAGGTTTCTTACGTTTCATCGCATTATTTCACTGGATAAGCATTCACATCCCCTACTTTACTTGTAAGATGTATCAGCAAATGGATGAGGCAAGTAGCAGATTTGTTATTCGATTTTAATAAATGTTACTGCAAATATTTGTGAACGAAATGTATATTAAAGAATCCAATATCAACGTACAATTCGAGAAAAGACTGTTTTCATTTCATTTCTCTCCTTATCTTAAACCGCACGCAGATACGCTTGACCAGCGCTTGACGCTTTCTCAGACTACAGCTTAGAAGATCCACTGTCATTGCACATCACTTCAAGTATTTAAATTTTTAACGTTTTTTGGCAAAGTACTATCCACTTGTCATATCTAAGAGTTTATGACTCACAAGTATCGCAAAAACTATTGTCAACACAGTGAAATTGATTAATTCCTACAAATCGGGTAGAACACTAATACAAAAACACGCAGGCTTCCGAACGACAAAACATGGGAAAAAAACGAGATAAAAATTATTGTCAATTGATGGTCAAGTACTTTCCATAAATGTTCTGTACCTGCATACAAAATATTACCTACTAGATTTGCGCTTGTAATGTTTTACTAGAATCTTTTATAAGTGTTTTAATTAATTTTTTCTACGTAACCTTTAATATTATTTAGTATTTTCTTAAAATCATGGTTTTCTTGAATTTTTTTTCTAAAAATGTTTCTAATTTCTAATGGATTTGTTTTGTTTCTTTTTCAGGATGTGCAACAATTTATTCTTAAATCATTGGAACCGAATTCTTACTACTTCTTGCAAGTTCAGGGCATTGCTCAATTTGGGCGTGAGAGACTCAAAGGTGATAAAGCAGCCATATTCTTGAACACTACGAGAGCCAGTTAAAGAAAGTCCACGTAATTTGCTGGGGCCTAATAGAGAAATTACTTCTGTAGTAGAACCTCCCGTGATATTTTTCTGTAGAGGTCATTACTAACGTCTATGGATGTAAAAATCCTGACTCGCAGAAGAGGATGTCAAGTTGCGCTCCAAAATCCATTTAACGCTTTAAAATATGAAATGCACTTTTAGTTGAAGAAAGTTATAACATTCTTTAAGCTCAAGCAGAAGAATACAATTAGAAGATACAACAATTGTTTGAATTCAATTGTATATTAACAAAATATTCTTGCATTTCCAAAGTTACTTAATTATAATTACAGGGAATTAATGAGTAGGTTAGAAAAGTATAATGCTGATGAGAAAGTATGAATCGAATTTCCATCCACAAGTTTCCGAAAAAAAACTACAGGAAGTCCGATTTCAATATGAATAGAGTACAAGTAAGACGCACAAAGGATTATCTATCAAAAATTATTCCATTGATTAATAGAATGGTTTCATGTTATTCTTCCTTACATCACAAAGAAAAACTGCTTAAAAATCATTATAAAATATATAAAACCCAGAAAGTAAATATTTGGTAACATCGTCGTAATAAATTGTGACGATACTTTGAGAAATTATTACGACAAAATATTTTTTATAAAAGAATGGTTAAAGTGCCCTGTTATGACGTTTAAACTAAATTCATTTTGTGGAATTAGAACCAAACGCTTTTGGTCAGATAAATAGCGGTCGCTCAAAATATTAATTGTTTATGCATTCGTGCACGTGTGGGCATATGTTCGTTTCCAATCACTTTTCAACGTAGTTCAACTTTTCAAAGTACGACCACAATCGTACACTGGATTTTTATGTGTTCTTTAGATGGAACTTCTGATAAATTTAGGTTTCTGTCCTTGAAGATTGTAGACAAGTGACTCCAGAAGTTTCTATTTACATAACTTTAATACTTGATTTATTTACACATAAGTACATTTTTATTGAATTAGTTGATTAACGTAGTGGAAGAATGGTTTATTTCTCAGTAAAATATTCATAGTTTTATTTTTAAAAATCAAGGAACACAATTATTTCTCTATATTGTGTAAATTATAAACAATTGATAACCTTCTACTCACTCATTTAACATAATCAGTTTTTTACAAAAGCATTAATTGTACTTCGACTTAGTTCATAGACAACAAATATTTGTGACTGTACAAAAATTAATTTTGTAGCATTATAAAAGGATTCATAAGCTGATTCAATAAAATACAAGATTTCTTTTGATGTAACATAACATTCGAACATAGATGTAGGTAGATTTTAATGGCAATAGAGAAATAGTTGGCATCAAAAATTTAATCTAATGTGAGATTACTAAACTCTTCAATTCAGTGTTTACTTCATTTCAAAACACCTTTGTAATAGACATAATATATTCTGTCACATAAAAAATAAAATATAAATATTGGAATTTATTTGTCTTACTCTACAACCAATTTTGTAAAATTCCTTGAGAAAAAATTTAATAATGTAGTTTATCATTTGATTTTCAGAAAGAAAACACCTCCTTTACTCCTACAACAACTTTACAGAAAACAATTTTACAATTTTTTTGGTATAAGATTTATACCAAAAATACGTAGACTAAATTTGTGGATAAAAATTTGTTGCAGATCAAAGAAAAATTCTTCAAAATAGAATTCTTGTGCATCTACACTTCAATGTTAGAACATCCGCCAGTCTCGGAACGCTCCCTGGAGAGAGACGAGGGGACCTCGTTATGACACCTCGTTACAACCTCTTTGAAATAATCCTGCGTTCCAAAATTGTGTCCTTCCAAGCTCCTTTTTATTCTCAGGAATAACAAAAAGGATGGCGGTAACATGGATGCTGTAGGGAGGTTGAGACACTGTATTTGTCCAGGTGCTTGGTCACGAGAAAAGCGGTGTGGGATGGCGTATTGTCTTGGTGCAGCCTCCAGTTGGAAAAGTCTCTTTCCTGACTCGTTGCACTATTTTCCGCAGCATTTCGAGAACTTTCACCGAGTAAAACGTACTGTTCTTTGTATGCCCCTGAGGCATAAACTCTTTGTAGACTATACTATTAAGTCGAAAAGGATGATGAGCATTGCCTTCACCCATTACATGGATGTACAGGGCGCTCCGTGTCGCCAACCTTCTCTCTGCCCACCTAGAACATAATGTACCAGCAGTAAACCATTCATTGGGTCATTGCTACATCTCCCTAAACACCCTTAACCACGGTCATGGTCAACGAATCCAAATTTCCACAATTAATATAATGGCGTATCGTTTCTCCGTTGAACGTGGCTTTGTGAATTCATGACGCGGCCCTCGAACACAAATCCAATCTAGTAGCGATCCACAACCTGTAACGACCCGCAGACAACTTATGAAAGTCGCGTTGCTATCCCAAATCGTCCCACCATACATTTCCCCCTCACTCCAGGCGTCCGTGTCTGCGGGAAAAATCTGTCTACTTTAATGGAACACACCTTATACATCATACTCGAGTGGATGTCGAAGAACCCACGAGTATTATCACGCAAATAACCATGCATTTCGCCATACAATTTGCAAACAGCGAAACTGTGTAATTAGGAGGGAAAAGGAACCACATGTTAGTTAAAAATAAAACCACAATTTCAAACTCAGAACTTTAGCAGCATTTATTTTAGCTTTAATCGTGTTTTCCCAACCTGTGTATCTTTTTGTAAAATGTTCAATGTTTACAAATGCTAACACATGATTATAGCGACCAAAACATGAGTCTGATATTTTACCAACATAGTCTTTATTCCTTTCCACTTATGTCTGTTACAATCTTCAGAAAAGCTAGGATTGGATTAACCTGAAAACAACACAAAGGAGTAAAAATTTTGTTTTACAGTACTTCAATCTCGCGATATTCCCTTTCGAGGGGTAAAACAATCTGAAAACTTTATATGTAAAATAAATCATTAAGGTACACAAAGGATTGGACACAATGACTCGAAGTTAATAACTATGCATATCGTTCATTTTATGCACATAGTGAGTAGAAAGCATGAAAAGAATTCTGCTGATACATTAAAATAGATAATCACTTGCATGAATAAAAGCTGATTGAATAGAAGACCTCTTATAAACAACAGTAGGAAGAGTTTTAAAATTAAAATTCTGAGCCACTACAAGTTTGAACAACCTAGGTAAAACAAATTGTAAAAATTACAAATCTACAAAAGTTTTTTTTTTTTTTTGCTTTTCCTCTTTCCTTCAAGTAAATGAAAGCTAAATAAGGAAGAGTGAGTAAAATACTGCGGTATACTATTATTCTTAGCTTATAAAATGGAGGAATGTACATGCATTTCAACTAGTGCAGTAAAGCGGAATTTAGAGGGTCTTAATCAGTAAGGAGGAACTGATTAAAATAAAAGTGATTGAGAAATTTGCTGGAGAAAGAATTGATCAACAAAATATGATTTGGAATATCTTTGCTGAAATCCATTTATTAATCCAGAAATGAAAACAACTTCATGAAATGAGTTTTTGTTGACCTGGGTATAAAGGCAGCACAACAATTGCGAAGAGTGATTGTATATCTATGATCAGCGCTTCTTTCACTTCCCATCCCAGCATAAAAATCGTCAAGACTGTAAGCGAACAAGCAAAGTAACTGTAGAATATTTGATTGTAGAAACAATGGATACGAAGGTTCCTAAAGTCTTATTTTATAAACCTTATAAAATATTAACGCATAACATTATCCTGTAAATTTGCAAAAAAGTATAACATACGAAGTATATCATATCATAAATGTTTGAGGAAACAAAAAAGTCCAAGTTGGCTAATTAATTTTGATTTCAACACATTTAAATGTATTTCCAATTTATTTCCCTATCCAAATAAACAACCCGAGTAATTAACATTATTGGTTTCTTTGATGGTAACACATAACATATTTAAATTCTCTATAGAGAAACCAAATAATTTGTCGAAATGTAATTTCTACGAGATTATTTTTCTTTAAATATATACACCTCTTAACATATACTTGCCACCTTATACTTGAAAAATGATAATTTGCAAGTCTGTTGCAAATATTAATCAGTATTAAATATTCACAGTATTCGTTTGTTTTTGTAAACAAACAAAATTTTGTTACAATGAAAAAAATGTTAATTTAATTTTTAATATTTGCATTCATTTAATTTTTTTTTATTTTCCAGTATTGGCCAGTATTTTAATCAAATGCAATTAAATACCATAATTTATTACATATTTTATTTAATTACATTGTATAAATAATACGTACTAAAAGATTTTTCCAAGGAGATTTATCGTTTGATAAATGTATGTTCAATGTCTGTCATCATGCTCTCTGTTTCGTTTAACATGCGTGGTATGATTCACAATAGTTTGAAAGTGGAGAACTTGGTTATCTTTAAGACATTCAGCTCTATTTTACGATCCTTCGTAATATTAAAATCAATGAGGATTCAAGAACTACTATAACCGGGGAGAATTCAACATCCTACGCGAGTGAAATATCAGATTATTGAAATTTCGAAATTCGTGATTATTATAGTAGCTAATAATATTATCTACAATAAAATTGCAATAAATTTTGTTTAACATCTTACCACTTAACGTTTTGATGATTGAAAGCATATTTAATCGGCCAGTTTCCTCAATTTTTCTTTCTTAATTCCAGAAAACAGAAATTATTTACTAAGTTTCTTAAGTGGGGCTTTAGGGTTCGTCAACGTTTATGTCATTAGAACGAAGTTAGTAAGAATTAGTAAGTAGTCATCAGCAGTTAGTAAGAAGTACGTACTTTTATGAAAAAATATTTTCGCAGAATCGAAATTCATGCAATAGGTGTTTTTGCAGCATTTTCAAAATGAACATACGTTTAATATGTTTAACTGACCAATGTAACGTTGTGTATTACATAACAAAAGGAGCATCCTTTATAGCCATCGCTCTCATATTGTTACGCCACTCTAGTCAGTTGTAACATAAATATCCTGAAGTAGAAACTTTATTTTTCTTACCACGTCTCAACGCCTTCATAAGCATGCTCTATCGGGCGCCGCCTTACACGGAGGACTTTCTCGTAGGCAACTACATAATGAATATCTACGACACCAGTGGGTATGCTTTTACTCAACAGTGAGTTAATTTGTGAAAATTCAATATGGAGACTTTTCTTCACTCACTAACTTTGCTGCAAGTGGAATATACAAGTGAAAATAAAAGAGAGTTTTTCCTCGAATTATTATAATTAAAAAATATATCATACAAAACACTTTACTTTATACATGGCCTTGAGTTTATCTCTCCGCGCATGTTTAGTTTAAAAAAATTACCAACACCATCATTCGATGCGCTGTATTTTGAATGGAAAATGAAGCAGGAAGAATGACTAATAGAATAATTTCAAATAGCATCTCGTGCAGTGCGTTGTTAGCCTTCATGGCACTCGCTAATCTGTAAGAAGTATTCCAAGGCAGGTTACGACCTTCAACCGCTTCCCATCTGTCTACAGCCACAGAGAATTCGTACGTTTTGGGAGTTGAGAAAAAAAACTTCTCTATCAATTTCAAGTGTAAATATAAACCATTTCTAACGTTTTTAGTGGATAAAACACATCCGCAGACACAGTTTCCAACCATGTGCTGCATCGTAATATTCGTTACAGGGAAATAATCCTGCTTCACTGGCAGGTGTTTCAAATAATTCATTTTACAGCTCTTCGTCTTTTTTCATTCCTTATCTCTCATTCCCATTTATAAGATCAGAATTGTTTTTTAAGTGAGTTCATTGTTCATGCCCCTTCTGGAGGTGGCTCAGCAGGAGCCTCTCCTTCAGCTCCTGCTTCTGCCTTCTTCTCTTCTCCTTCAGCGGCCATAGACTTCTTCTCTTCTGCTCCTGCGACCGTGGATTTCTTCTCTTCTGCTCCTGCGACCGTGGATTTCTTCTCTTCTCCTTCAGCGGCCGTGGATTTCTTCTCTTCTGCTCCTGCGGCCATGGATTTCTTCTCTTCTGCTCCTGCGGCCATGGATTTCTTCTCTTCTGCCCCTGCAGCCATGGATTTCTTCTCTTCTGCACCTTCAAGAGGTTTCGATTTTTCGCCTTCAGCTGGTTTCCCTTCTTCGTCTGGTGGCGCTGCTGCTCCTTCATCTCCCGCCTTTTCTGGAGGTTTGCCTTCAGCACCTTCATCACCTTCCTCTAGTTCGGCTTCTGCTCCTTCTGCTAGTCGGGGTTCAGATCCTTCGTCTACTTCATCTGGAGGTTTCAGGTCGTCTGCTTCTCCTGGAATTTCTTTCCCTTCTGGACCTCCTCCTACAGAAGGAGTTTTAGGTCCTTCTTCTTCAAAACCTGATACTACAGATGTAATTTCTGGTAGTTGATCGCCCTTCTTTGACTCTCTCAAGGCAAGTGGATCATAGTCAGCCAAACTGTCGACTTCTTTTTGGTCTATACTACCTTCATCGTAATCAGTCAATTTCTGAAAATGAAATAATAAAAATATAATCAATATATTTTGTATTTTTCACAAAATCAGAAGTAACAAATGTTCTGGATACATCATTCAAATTAATTTATATATCTGAAGATATTGCAAAATATCCGGAATAAAATGTATCGAGACTTTGTGGTAAGACTTGGTGTTAATAATCCCAAATGTTATAAATATTTTTCTAACTTTTGCTATAACAGTAGATTCTAATTGGCATCTATGACCTCAAGCAAACCTTCTTTACCACGTCACAACAGCGGATGTATATTTGACCAAACTGCTACTATTCAGAAAGTAAATCGTCATAACTTCAATCCTCTCTTTGACTTTGTCTATTGGTTCGTTTGTTAATACATCACGATGTTTGATGATTGGGAATCAAAATTGTTCTGTAGCGTTAAACAGTTTAACGGATAATTTATTAACGTTAACATTAACGTGTATCTAAAATACGAAGAGTTTATTGAAATTCAATTAGTTTATTGGAAAATAAACTAATATAATCACGCACGTTGCTGATGAGTTAAGTGAAAAGAAAATTTTGAACACATTTAATAATAAAATATGGAAAGATTGTTGACGTGATTGAACATAATTAAATGTGATCAAATATGATAACATTGTGTACTAAATGGCGCATAGACTAAAACTTACCCTCCTATAGTTTGTTGTCCTAGAGATATTCTAGAAAGCTTCAGATGAACCCAGAAAGATTTTAAGGTCACATTTTCTCTTTATAAATTTTAACATACGATATTAAGGTTTAAAACGTTTATCATCTTTAATCAGAGGCACTTAACTCGAATGTATCCTAACCGGTTAATCATGTGGGCGGGCTGTGAATTGTCAAGTAACAAACTGTTCTTTCTAATCAAAGTGGATTGAGAAAATTAAGAAACCTTTACGTAAGTGGAATACAAAATATCAGAGAATCTGGTATTGTATATATCACTCACATTTATGTCCGAGTTTTCTCCTGTCACTGATATTGAAGGAAAAGAATGTATTTACAAAATTGGGCTCTGCACTTACAATTTCAGGTCCTTCTTCGGAACCTCTTTCTTTCTCTTCATCGGGGAAGAATTTCATGCAGTCTTCCTTTCCATCTTCTTGGTCTTGGCTCACAAACGTTGGTCCAAACTGCGCAAGTGCGAGCAGGGCTTCACTCTTCGAATTATCCAACATAATAACGAATTGTTCAGTCCTGTAAAAACAAATATCAAAGATTAACATTCATCAAAGCATATTTATTTTAATTTCCTTATGTTCCGTAATAATTTTGAAATCTATTAAAATTATATGTAGTTCAAAATGCAATCTCTGCAATATTGTACACTTTGTAGTCGACAGTAGAATGAGATTCCAAACCAATGACTGAAAAAAAGTTAAAAAAGTACTGCCCAATGAATCAAGTCCTTTTTCTTTTCTTTGTCGTAAACTTTAGAACAATGGCTGATCCACAGAAGCCACAATTAGCAGAGTGATTCTCAAACTGGAGGATGAGACCTCCAAACGGATGTTATGATACGTTAAAGCGATCAGGAAACAATTAGCCTAAACTTACATACAAAAAATAATTTCAAAGGAAACAATTTCAGTTTCAAAGGAAAAAAACTTTTCTTATGATTTTTTTCTTCTCATTGTATATGTGTAAAAAAAGGTGTATGATATGGCTGTTTTTTTTTCATTTATGATTTTCATCTTACGTTATTAAGAGCATACCATGGCAAATAGCTTTCAACTGATAAAAGACAATTCGTGTGGTTTAGTGAGTCACTTTAACTAGTTACTCGTAGAGTTTACTTACTTACTGTGTGATAATAAGACTTTAGGGGTGTTCCTAAGGTTTTATTGGATTGCGTGAATCACGAAATATGTTTTATTTCTTTTCGGGGGAAATGAAGCTGAAAAGTTTGAGGACCAGTAAGTAAAAACAGAAAGACGTACCCTGTTCTCATTATTAGATGTAATTCGTCATAATTATCGGCGACTTTTCTCGCCGCATCTGGATCGTGGCTGTTAAAGAATCCAGACTTGATAACCTTGTCTTCGTATTCACCAAGAGTGTCTAGGATTTCTGGATACGTCTTCGCGTCGAATGCTATAGCTACGTGAGGAGGTAAGACTTCAGGTGGCGGACCAACGATCGTTTCACTGAATTCTTTGAAGAGGACCAAGACAGCTTCTGCCAATTCTCTCGAAGACTTCGGAGCCCATACTCCAGGGATCGCGGTCATCCATCCGTATTCTTCAGTCAGATGGGCGAGTATACTGGAAAACGATTTGATAATATCAGATTAGTGATATTTTATGTAACAGACGACAAAATGTGCGTCTTTAAAAAAATTTAATTGTTTCAAGTTAAAGTTTTTTGATTGTGACTTAGTAAATAACCATTTTACTTCAAGACAATATTCATGAAACTAAAATTATTTTATGCTAAAAAAATGTTATCTACTTGGTTTCGTTTCAGGATATTTTCTGTTATTATGTTTTGTTAATGGAGATAATGGAGTATCTCTCTTCAAAACATTAATTACGAACAGAATTTTTAATTTAGGAATTTTTTTATGAAGGTTCGATTCAAACATTCCGTCTACATGTTTTTCCATGGCATACAAAAATGTGAAGTTTATTATTTATCAACAGTTAGATAAATGAAATCAGATCATTGAAAATTTCTGCGTTTCAACACATGGTTCACTTGGCAAATACTAGTATGGAAAAATATATTCCTCCATTTCAATGGTAAGACTCTTATAAATCGGCAACAACAGAGTAGCAAGAAAGTAGTTTCTTGAAACCAACCGATTTGTACCTAGGTTAATGTGAAAAATTTAAAATAAAAGAGAATACCTGGTCAAGAAATGGTAAATAAGAAAGGTTTACAATGAAAATAAGTATAAATATAAGTGAGTATCAGATACGGGTCTATCACAGAATTATATTTTTGTGCCGCGTAATGAAATTACTTTAAAAAATTTCTGATTTGCTCTAACTCCCCCTCCGACAAACTTGGAACCCAGTATCCCATGAGGTGCAGACCACTTTTCCGGACAATTATTATGAATACACTTTCAACTCCACTTGCTTTGGTGTCTAATGAAACGACTTTTTTTCTTCTCTCATTTGTTATATTTATAGCTTCATAGACTTGCATATTATTGACCGGCAGGCCAATCAAAACATCTTGGTTTTGGCTTACTGATAATGAGTGCAAAAAATGGTGTCTAATAAAATGACAGTCAATTTATGACGCTTCCTCTCGGACTAACACTGTATCCTAAAGCGAGATAAGACTCACTGGCACATTGTGACGAAACGGAGACTGATTGCAAGGTCTGCGTTCACTTAGGCGTTAATGATAGTTAATGCGAAATTGTGATAATTTTAATTAGCAGGTAATCTGATCTAAGGTTCCACAAAGCTGAGATCAATACCTCTCGGGGACGTATCGAGTGTGTATTTCTTATGGAAAGGGATAAAATATTTTTTAAATAACTTTTTCAGAAATACAATAAAAATTGCATTTAATTATCAAGAGCTGAACCCTTATAGTGTTCCTGAATTTGCTACAATACGTGGTAGGAAAAAGTAAACATTACAAAAATGTAGAGTCTAATTAAAATATATTTCATAAGCATCAAAATAAAGTCGATGAAAATCCAAATTAGCTATAGCCAGTCTTTAAAAAAAGATCCTTCGAGTTAGCATAATTCACAAAAAGATTCATCTAAAGAAGCAGTTTCCAATTGGAGGTATCTGGACTCCTAGAAAACCATTGACTGGTTATCCACAGCGCACTTTTAGTATTACAGGATAGTGCCCGAAAACGGACCCCCATTTTTTAAATGAAGGAGATACATAAAATATTTAAAAATTACATTTTAAAAATAAGTAATATTTACTTTATAATGTAATATACCTTTCACGTTTTATTTTTAGAAAACATCATGAAAAAGAAGCCTGAAAAATTTTATAATTATTTTCAAAATCCTTACACCTTGGCGATTTCGAAAACAGTAGCCGAAATCGGATCTCTTGTAAAAATAATGAATAGCACATAGAATTAGGAAAATTTATTAAATCAGAAGAAACGTATTTCTACAATCTTCCACAAAATTATTGAATTTCGGTGAGCTTTCTTTGCTGAACCCAAGCGTTCCTTCTTTCTTTGCTGAACCCTCCTACAGGATGTTTCTGAAGGTTTTGTTTCAGACAGTTTTGTTTAGTGTTTTAAAAAAACCCACTGTTTCCCAACTTTTTTTATTGTGGACGTGGAAGGAGCAAATTTCTCACCAGTGGTCTTAAGATACCAGGATCCCCACCGGTACCGCGCAAGCATTCTTTCAGTGGGTCCTGTTATAATACATGTGGACTCCTTCGGTGGTTGTACATTCCCTACTTCCTCGTCCCTTCGACGTATTACTCGGGTATCAGGAGTCTCTTCTTTGCTCTCTGTGGACTTCATTCTTCTCCGCTTTGCTATTCTGCCTCCTTCCCCCTCTTCTTCATGATAATGTACCGAATTAAACTCGCCTCTTTTCCCCATATCTCCGGGATCTCCGTCATCTGAGTGACAAGGTTGAGTGATCGTCCGAAATCCACAAATGGCTCTCAAAGCGATTTTCCTTTGGACAAGCGCCATGCATCTCTTAATTATTCCTTTATGAGAATGATGTCCCCATATTGGTGAACGACTGAGTTACACGGAATGTACCACGTTGGTCAGCAGTAATCTTTCCGGATTCGGATCGCCTATATTTGACATTAGTTGTTGTGGAGCTGTGTCAATACCACTTGCTTTGACAGACGCCTTCTTGATATGTTCCCGGAAACTCTATTTACTGTCTATCCATATACAAATAACGAAGGTTTTCCTGGAATTTGTTGGCATGTGTCTCAATTTCAAGACGGGGTAGGTTATACTTGCATCTCTTTGTGATTAACACCGCTTCCGTTAACTGATGAGCGAGTTTGAGACCTCTACTCTTTATCCACACAGTAACTGTTTCCAAGACTTCGTTACATTTCCATTCAAATTCTTCCATGGTATTTGTAACTGCTATCATGGCTGCATATCGGTGAAACCCACCATTTTTACCCCTTCTGAAAGATGTAAACGAAGGAGATCATTATATTGACTATTCCACAACGTGCCTCCTTGGACCGACCCTTGCATTCATTAAGTAGTTAATTTTCTTTGAAAGAATGTTCAAAGTTGTTTATTTCTGCCAACTGTACGCTCAATTCCTCGTAAGTAATTTCGAAAATGCTTCCATAGCTAGAGAATAGTAACGTGCGATTTTCGAATCATTTAACTGTTTACTGGCCTTCTTCCGCTCATGTTTTTTTTCGAACTGCATCGATAATTTGGGACATTTTAGACGAACTCCACTCTTGTATCAACATGTATCATACTCGTTATCAATAAGAGTGTGTACAAATACAAACAGACTTAAGACAGGAAAAAATTCGGGGTCCTACTTATGCAAGTGAAGGAGGTCCAGTTTGCGCGACCATAGCCTAAAGTTTGTTAATCCAACAAATTTTTAACCAATCATCTAAATGAAACAGTTTCATGATAAACATAAACCTTATACTTTACCATTTAAGAATATATTTAGACCGAAATGCATATCTGCCAAAATTTATAAGAAATGACGCAAAATGTATCTCAATATAAAAAAACATGTTGGTGGACTGATAAGACACAAGTTACGTAGACGACGAGTGTTCTCCGCTACACAGTAGTAGAAGGCACATCTATTGTTTACACTTGATCCCACTGAAGAGTTAAGGAGGATGCAGAGCCAGGAGACCGGGAGCTCCATTTTGGAGTTGAGTCCGGTTTTGAACACATTCCTCTATATAAACATATTCTAAGTTGGAAAGAAGAACTAAAATACACCCCTCCCATCAAAATAAATCTAATACTATTGCCACAGAATTCGTACTACTAATAACAAAAGTTATGGTGTTATCAATGATTGAAGAAAAATTATCTGAGAAGTTTCACAAATTTCCTCTGGCAAAAAAAGCATGGTACGAAGGAAATCTTAATATATTATCAAAAACATGAAAAAGATAGAGTTCGTAAATCTCCTAGGATCATCAAGTAGTTGTCGTGACTACGTAGCCAGACCAATGTAACATGCTGCGCGGTTTTCTTACTGTGCAAACACAGAAACACGATTAATTTGAGAAAGAATTGAGGATTTATTTTATTTTTATTGTATGTTACTGCAAAGAAAAATATAAAAATTAAATGCAAATTTTTATATGATCAAGTTTGATTTGGAAAAATGAAGAGTTTAGCAGAAAGAGAGCAAAATCACATTTAGAAACTAGTGGTGCAAAACCATTGCACATACTTTCTCATATACGTTTCTCAGTCTGAACTAGAGAGCGGCATTAAAACATTCTATTAGGAGAGGGATGATTTTCACATGTTACTCTATATTTTGATCGTCTTCATTTTACCCAATTTAAAAAGTTTATTAAAGAAATATTTTACTACCATTTATATAAAAGAATCTCTAATATACAAATTTCTTTTCTTTGTTTCTTGGGGATCAGCAAGATTTATATTCTATTTCAAAAGATAAATTTATTAATAAACATAAAGATAAATAGGATATTATTAACGCGAGAACAAAGCCAGCAGACCATAAATATTCTTATACAATTTAATCAGGAAGTAAATTTTTTTTTTCAATTTGAAATTTCAAAATTATATTAATAAACAATAATCGTATCTATTAATTATTTCGGTTAAATAGGTGATACTATTTGTTTTATTTACTTCCTGTTATTTCGTAACGCTCCTTATCTATCTCGTCAAAATATTCCGTTAAGTGTTAAAATTATTTTTAACAATAATACTATTTTTAACGATTGAAACTGCTATAAAGCATTGAATTAAAAATATCACAAAAATTTAAAAAAATATTTATCAAACATTACCTTCAAAACAAAAAAAGCAAGTAGCCAAGTTCATTCATAAAACGATAAGAAATAATATAAAATAACATCCTCACGCATCAAATAATATACATAAACATTTAATAAAACACACAGCATGTACCAATTAACAAGAAAATCCGGCAAAAGGAGCAGTGGACACATCTGATGCGAAAGCTTACGCAGCAAAATGATGCAGCGTCACCGGATGAGAGGTTACGACAAGTGCATAGATATCGCGTGGGTGGAAGATTCACGATACCAAGAGAAACATAAGATGCAGACATTCCTCTGTTCTCCTTTTCAAAGTAACATATAACAAATATTTTCGTCGGGCTCAAAGCCAATGATTCAACTTCTTAGTGTCATTTATTAGAGATTTGATAGTAAAATAAATATTCAGAATATTAATTTACTCTACCTCTGCTTCATCCATGCTAAATAATATTCAAGGTTCTTGAAATAGAAAACAAATGCGTTAATGTAGCATATAGAAATTATTTTACTGCGTCTATACCAAAGTTTCAAGCGAAATAGCGCTAACGCTGATGTAATGCATACTAATTGTACTCTAAGTACATCAAATTTAAGGAAAATCGTTGGACCAGTTTTTGAAAAATATTCCAAAATGTACTTGACCTTCATGTGAAGTGCCCTTTATGTTCGAGTAAAAATAAAATTGAAAGAAAGTGCAGATGTGAGAAGTAAATTCTACTCTAAATACGAAAAATGAAAACATATTTTTCCATTCGGTCAGGAGTGCTGTGCACAGACAGACGGACAGACGGACAGTCGGACGAAACGGACGGACGTCCAGTCAAAAACCACTTTTTCGGAATCAGGGGTCTCCAAAACGAATATTTGCGCAAAAATCTCGTTTTCGAATTTTTTCACGATTACAATACTTTCTATATACTACGTATATGAGAAAGTAAAAATTTTAACAGGACAGTGACTTTACTACAAGAATACGCCATGTTCATTATATTCTTTCAATATAAAATATTATTGTAATTTTATTTAATTTGGTTGGGACTGTACGTGGTAGATACTGAGATTGGCGGGGATCCACGACGACAAGTATTTGGGAATCACTAATCGAAAGAGAGAAAATCGCTCGCTGGGCGAATCCCTCAAATAAGTATCTGAGAGAACAGAGATGAAAATGAACATAAAAAATTAAGTACTTCGGGGATAAATAACAGATCATAAGGTATCTGGGATACTTAAATCAATTGAAATATTTAGAACGACCATGTACGTAGACTATTTTTTATTGAAGTTCACAACGTTTTAACCGTTACTTACTGTCATCATCAGGTGATTGTAGTATATAAACAAATAAGTTAATTTCGTCTAGTTAAAAAAATAAAAAACAAGTTAACTATATTTACAAATAAAATAATAGAAAAATAAATAATACGAAAACAAACCCATCAAAGCAGAAAATCAAAATAAATTATAAATTTTAGATAACTCTCTATGTCCGTTTGTAAATTCAAAATGTTTCTAGTAAATTTGATATGACAGTAAGCAACTGTTGAAATGATGTGTACTTCAATAAAAAAACTGGTTAATACCAGGTAGTTATAAATATTTCATAAAATAATTTTGAGAACAATGCCCATTCTTAAATTAAAAATTAATACATTTTATAATGCTAAAAAAATCTAAATAGAGCTCGGAAAAGATGGCATCGCTACAATTGAAAAGGGAACGCATCAATATCTTCATATGATAAAATAATTTGAAACAAAATAAAATTTCGTTACAATAGGGAAAAGTATTCTCCTCCCTATACACGATAAGGGAAGCGTTCCCATCTTTCAAGAGTCCTGATGAAAATAAACAATAAATGTTATAATGTAGTTACCTCATTTGAGCACAAGAACTATGAATAAAATATTTTTAGGCTTTAATAATCATGGAACATGTACGATCGGACCTTGGTTTGCTGAAACGAAGCCAATCACAACCAAAGTAGTACTGAACACGAATTTTTAAAATACGAAATATTAATAAAAAATATAAAATAGGAAATATTTTGGCCAACTTGACAACAATGAAACGAAATTAAACTACCCTAATAACTCTACTTAATAGCGACTTACGCTGTTGAATGCAGTTCTAGTTCTCAGATGTACTAAACCAAAGAGGAATAATTTGAGAAGAAAACCTTAATAAAATATATGAACATAAAATGTAATAAAGTTGAGAGCTGCATGATAATTATGCGAAAAAGCAATACTGACTCCAGAATGAAGCCTCAAATGTTAATGAGAGAAGTAGACCAGGACACAAGGGACTGGATGATATAAAATGATGAAACATGTGGTAATAAACTAGATAAGAAAAGGAATCTGACGGAGGTCAAGATTGAAAAATAAAAAAGACACCAATAAATTAGATAGTATGTTTATCCCTTGACTGCTTACTCAATAAATGAACAAAACAACAAAAGGATTCTAAAAGAAAGTTGTTTTGGTGAGGAACATTCTGGCGATTCCTAATGTCAGGTCAAAGGTTCATCGGAGTGGTCATATAAGCTTTGCAACTATTACCAACTATTTACAATGAAAAGATAAAAAAGGAAATGATTTAATTATTTACCTATTTTTTAGTGATTCAAATCGTAACTAGAGTTGACGATAAGACTATTTTTAGCGTTAAAAGCTGATTCATTTTTGGGAACTGAAGAGTTACAAATGATTGAATATAATTAATCATATTCATTGTTTTTTATTCTTTCTCTTTAGTAACTTAATCGAAGTACTAGCAAAAATAGAGGATATCGATAATCTTACAGTCACTTTATCGTAAATGATATGGAACCAAATGCATTTTCAAAAACAAACATTGCTATCATGGTAACTTCCAAATAATCAAATTTAGACATAATTTTTACCACTCTCTTTGAAAATAATTTATCCACGTAGAAAAAGTAAATCATTACACGTTAATGTGAATATGACCACAATAAATCCTCATTAAAAATATTTGATATAGTACAATTTGTTAAAATCTAGAACAATTAAATGCAGTTAACGAAGTATATATTAATGAAATTACATATTTTAATACGTACTAAATAGATTGTAAATATTTTGAATAGTCTGTTTAAAGATCGTTTAATATATTTAATTATTCAAAATTTCAAAAAGGAAAACTCTAACTCACGAAATAATATAATTTTACTGAAATAAATTTTCAATTCTATGGAATATGAAACTGGAAGTACTTTACGGATGTTGAGCACCAGAAAGAATACAAAAAATATTCCCTCAATTTTTATATCTTCAAGGGCTTTTATGAGGAACACAACGAACTCTCATTGAATATTAAACGTTCCCTGCTCTTCGTAAACTCATCTGAACCAATCTCATCATGACCTTGACAACACGACACCCATAAGATCTAGAGTGGCATTACTCGCGCCAGCCATTTCTAGAAAATTCTGGCGGAAGAATTTGACGCGCTCTGGGTATGCGAATTTTATAACTCCAAATATTCTTTTGTTCCAATATAGAAGATAGTTTAATCTCTTACCTCCTCGGTGCTTCGTCACCTTCTTCGAATTTTTCTTCTGCCTCTTCATCGTCGTCCTCCTCTTCTTCTTCATCCGGAGCTCCATAGACTGCTTCATAAATTGTCTTCATTACATTTACTTTCTCTTCTGGTTTCTCTTCTGGAGGTGGCGGAACTCCGCCTGCAGCTTGAGCCAATAATGGATCAGAAGGTTCGCTCGTAGGAGTAACTGCACCCATTATGCTTATTAGAGCGGCTACAGATTTCCCTTTCTCTAATTGTTCCTTCAGATCGTCAATAAGATCATCTTCTTCCTCGTCTTCCTCCTCTTCGTCGTAAAAGATATTGAATATCTGAAAAGGAAAAGTTTACTGCAATAATGTTCTTACTGACTTCCAGTGGCGGCGATTAGGGGGGGGGGGCACCCCATGCAACCCCTCCCCACTTTTTTAAGGAAAGATAAAAATTTCATTTAACTGTCTAAATCTGGGACCATAAAAAAATTACACCATCCTTGATGTGATAATCACTAACTGTCTTTCCTTATTTCATTATTTAAATCATACTTAGTGGAAATATGCAGAAAATGTCAAGATAATGAAAATTGGAATTGTTTTTGCCCCTCCCCCACTTTTGATTCCCAATCGCCGCTACTGCAGACTTCCTCTATTTCATGTTATATGCATTACTCGTAGTATAAAAAAACTAAGTAGGAATTAAGAGGAATATAGTTTCACGACTAATCATAAGTCCATTACAAATTAAGATTCTCACAGAAAATATATAAAAAAAGACTTTTATATTGAACTTGTGGAACCTAGCAAAGATTTCTCAGTCCTCAAAAACAGGACTTACATCAGATCATAACAATTCTTTTCTAACAGAAACTTTTAGTATGATATTATTCACATAATATTTATCATATCGCTTGTTTATTTCCTTGTGAAACTTTCGCTAATAATTACAGAATAATCGACAGTTTGAAATTCACTTTGATCAAACACCTTCACATCATTATTAGATTCCAGGCGGTTGTCTTGATGCATATCATTACCTTCTGGGCATCTTGCACAGTTAGATCAAGCTCTTCTTGCTGTTTTATGTAATAATCTGGACCTAAGATATCCATTAGGGCATTTAACGATGGCCAATCCTTGGTCTCTTTGTCATAAGTAAAAGGAAGTAACAGCACTACAGACTCATTCTTAAGGTCGTGAGTCATTTTAGCCACGTCCTTCTCATGCCTCTCTCTGCGTTTTTGTTCTAAAACAGAAAAAGATATTCAATGGTTTTAAATTTATAATATAACGCACAGATATATTTTTTATGTGGAATTATATATAATATTCCACTTGAAATCTGTTTCGTAATTTAATTTCCCATCATTAATAAAATTTCCTGGGCTTGAACTTGGAAACGTCTTACGCATTAGCGCAATCAAAGTAAACACATATTTACTGAGAGGATAATAAATGAGTCAATTTAAATTATTTTCTTTTCATTATTTTTCAAATATTAGTTCATCTTAAGTAAAACAAGTCAATAAGTATCTAGATTTACTTTCTGTTTCTTCGCTTTTCACTTTTCGTCCTTCCTCCCTCGTCTTCTCATATTCGTTTCTCTCAACTTCCGCGGGAGTGACGACATCGAAACCAGTCTGTAAAAGAATTTTAAAATGATAAATTAGTAAATGTATGAAGACATACTTTTCTGGGAACACGAATGAGAAAAATTGTATTTAATTCGGTGAGATTCAACAAGTTTCAAACTATTGGATGATAACATAATATCAGTTAAATATGAATATGCATATGCAAATATTCCTTCTCATCGTAAAGTTTTGTCCTTGATTGTTTATGTCCTTTAGTATCGTGCAAGAACATTATTTTACTTTCTTAAATATTTTAATAACGTACCCCATCTCGAGGTCGACCCGCTTTCATCGCAGCATTTTCTTTGTCAAGTTCATTAGTGATTAGTTTCATGAGACGAGGAGCGTTTGCACCAATCAGCAAATTAACAATCTTCTTCCCCTACAATAAAAAGAAGAACGAAATAGTCTATTCGAAGTCCAACTATGAAGGAAGTTACTGTATTATATTTTGAAATGCATTCAATATTCACTCACAGAAATAAACATCCAACAAGGTTCACTTCTCTCACGGAATCTCTCCAGAACGGTAATTTTATCAGATTTGATCTGAAAATACAAACCTATATACTATCAAGTAAAGAACAACGAAGGAACTCTAGTTTAAAGTAAAATTAATACAATTTTTGACTTAACAAAATTCTAAGAAGCGAACGATCCAACTCACACGGGAATTATTCATTAGATTAATTAGTTTTGAACGTCATAAAGACGTAATTCTTGAACGTCTTAAATCCATTATGCCATTATTTCACTAAAATGTCGAAAGATGCATTTAAATTTCGTGTAGCTTAAAGAATGTAGCAGTTTACTTTTAAGGTAGATCTATCGTCTGAGAATTAAATGTTTTAAAAATATAATTTCGTTTATAAATGGGACAATAATATATGGTGTTTTTTAGATTTTAAAATACAACTTATCGACCATATTGATAATAAATAACCATAAAATACAACTTGAAATATGTTGTATCTATTGCGAAAAAAATTTATGTTATTTTATTGATTCCTTGTATTTGTAATTCATTGTAAATTCCAATGAGATGATCGAGTTTGTCAATAACAAATGGTCGCTTTCTTTCTTCCTTCTATTTTGACTTTTCAAAGAGAAATTTTACCCGTAGAATAATGCGTGCTAAAATGTTTCTAACACTAAACACTTGACGTAATTTTTAATAAATTGTTACAATACACGATGCAGGATAAACGTTTTACTTTATCATGGCTAATATAGGAAAATATCTCATACTATCTGAGTATTCGTAGCTTTGCACGTGAGAATTCTTGTACAATATTCTATTTAAACCACCATTGATTAATGAAGGAAACAAAATGATATCGATTTTTTTAATGCTGCGTAAGCACTTGGACCAATCCCGGAGAAAGAGTCTACCAAATGTATGTCTAAGTCTTTTGATCCTGTCTCACCAAGGTTGACACCAAAAAACGTTTGAAAATTAATAAAGGAAAATCAAAATCTAATAAAGAAAAAATCGTTCAATAATTTACGCGAACCAGCCCTGGAAAATATCGCTTAGGACCCTGAACTCTCTGCGTTAAGCGAGAAAATTAATGTATATTTGTCGTTCAATAAAGAATTACAACCAGATTCATCAGACGAAGGTCCAAAAGTAGGTCTGAAACGTGTATTTATTAAATTGCGTATTCATTAAAAAATCACAAACAATTGTAAATAGTCCATTTTCAGGTAGTAAAATATATTTAATAATTCTAAAAAATAAATTTGGGCCCACACTGGAAAATGCGAGTGCCAAATTCCGAATCTGCTCCTATCCATTTTTCCTTTGTAGTATTTGTAAATGGGAAATGTAGCGTGCTATTGAAGTGATTACTTTCATGGAGCGATAGGAGGCAGAAGTTGGGCCGGTTGGCTAGGTGTACCAATAACTTGGCCCACGTGGAGGGTTTAATAGAAGTGGTTAGTAATAGTTGGAGTTTTGATATTAGCAGGTGGAGGATAGAGGAAGGATGGTTCGCTTTTCAGAAGTCAAAGCTATATGAACCGTGACATTCATGTGAAAAGCTACAAATTTTTCTGGCCCCGCCGGGAATTGAACCTGGGATGACTTCGTGAAGAGCAAGAACGCTACCACCTGAACAGTCAGACGGACTGGACCTATCCGAATCCGACCCACGCGGCAGAATAAAAGCGAACACCTCAAATATGCTCTAAACATATAAAGATATCGATATTCAGTTTCCCCTCATTTAAGTAGTGACATGGGACTAATCATTTCACGTATTCAAATGATTCGTAGTTTGTTTTTATAACTGCAGAGAAAATAACACAAAATATATAGATTTTTTAAATAAATCTATACATTTCCTAATTGATCTATATACTATTATATAACTGTTTCCTGAAAATAAAGTTTCCCGATTTTCTTCAATCACTCCATTATATTTCGGAAGGGTATTAAACAAGGGAGCTGTGAAAACCTAGCGACATTGTTTTTTTTCGTTCCTTAAAAATTATTCCAGATTTAATGTTTGAGGTTCATTTACATAATGTTTTGAGATTTTGCTGAGGAAAATCACTTGGTGGGAGATATATAAATAAAATATTGATGACTCACTGTTGCGAGTACCAACGTATCGCCTCCTATTTCCAGCTTAATTTTCTTCAAGTTCGCCACCATACCAACACAAGGTCCACACCATCCTGAATATATATCAGCAACTGAAAAAAGTTTGGGAAAATTTAATGAAATATTCCTTTTCAAGTAGAGCTTCATTTTCCTGAGAGCAATTTATAAATCGCAACGTAAAAGGTATTACGCGTAGTTAGACCTTGCACTTTTTTTTGTATGAAACAAACGATTTCCTCGATCGTATTTCAGAATTCACTTAAAACTACTAAAGAAAAACTAGTGCTGCAAAACCATTGCACATACTTTCTCATATGCGTTTCTCAGTCTGTATTAGAGCGATATTAAAGCATGACAGGGTTGTTTTTAACATGTTTCTCTATATTTTGGTCGTCTCCATTTTACCCTATTTAAAAAGTTTATCAAAGAAATAATTTTACGAGAATTTATATAAAAGAATCTCCAAAATACAAATTCTGTTCTTTTGATTCTGAGAGAAATAAGATCAGTAAGATTTATATTCTATTTCCAAGATATATTAATCAATAAATATAAAGATAATTAAGATATTATTATCACAAGAACAAAGCAATCAAAACATCAATATTCTTATATAATTTAATTAAAAACTACAAAGTTAATTTCTATGCAAATTGAAATGCAAAATTATATTAATTAATCGTATCCATGATTAATTTCTGTGAAACAGGTGATACATTATGTTTTATTTGCTTTCGCTTATTTCGTAACGCTCCTTTTTTATCTCGTCTAACAATTCTGTGTGTTAAAATATATTACTTAATATAATATTATTTTTAACGATTGAAACAGTTACAAAACATTAAATTTTAAAAAAACATGAAAATTAAACAATTTTTCATCACACGTTGTATCCAAGATAAATAAAACACGTAACCAAGTTAATTCTTCAAACGATAAGTATAATGTAAAAAACTTCTTTACGTAACAAATAATATGCAAGAACATGTAAATATGACACACAACATGCACAAGCTGACAACAACATCCGGTAAAAGAAGCAGTGGATACATCTGATACGTAAGTTTACGCAGGGAAAAGATGCAGCGCTCCTGGATGAAAGGTTACGAGTTGTACGTAGGGGTCGCGTGGGTGCAAGTTTCACGATACCAAGAGACACATAAGATGCAGACATTCCTCTGTTCTTCTTTTAAAAGTAACATATTAAAATGACACATTATCAAACATATACTCATTGGATTCACGCCATTGGAAAACTTAAAACTACTCGTATATTTTCGGAGTGTTAGGTAATTTGAAAATGGAGGTTGTCTTGCGACCAGAAGCGCGTCGTCGGGTAACCTGGTTTCCGCAATTTAAAGAAGGTCTGGCGTGTTTTAAAATAATGGCCATAAGGGATGACACTAGGGAAACAGTATTTGTTACAAGCACTCTTTCAGGCGGGGATAAATATTTAGAGGTATTTCGTAGGCCCGTGTTAGGGACAAGAGAAATCGTAATTTCTTAAGTCTGAAGAGACTTCAAAATTAGATATCCTCGGAAATTGGAGTGTGCTGAAAAATGAAAGCCAGTTAAAAGCAATTTTCGAACGGAGGAGAGGATACGAGAAATTTTAACTTCATCAGTTCGGAGAGTCGACCAAGATAACTATCTTTAGGAAATGGGACGCACTGAAATATGTACACATGTCCTGGCAATTTTCAGAGGAGATGGTGGTATGTTTGCGAGACGAAAGAGGAAAAGGGGGGAGACGTCTTGTGAAAATCCTTGAGAGAAATACAATCAGACTCTGTTTCGTAGAATTAAGAAGACGGGAAGAATAAACCTCTTGTAAAGCAACACTCTCACAGGACGGAGACTCACTTAGGAAATTTTGTGGACGAAGGGTCTGGTTTTTAAAAACTTAAACAAGAGAAAAAAAGAGGGGAAAGGAATAGTGTGCCCACACGGACGTTAATTTGAAAGGACATTTGCTATCGTCTGGCAGAGTGAATGAAAGGCGACGCAAGTGTTTTGATATGGGACGGTATGTTAACTTTTGGAAAACAATAGGCCACCATGGTCGGCGTTTAACAACTATACTAACATCAGCCATTGGTCGTGAGGTATTCATATGTCACAGAGAGTTGGACCAATTGTTGAAAACCACGTGAGTGAAAAATTGTTAGAGATTGGTTAAAATTTTGCAGTGACGTCAGAGTAAGGAGGGGGTTTCGTTGCCCAGTCCCATCAGAAGAGTGGGTTTTTTTAATTTAAGGTTGCACAGAGACGCTCCAGAGTTTCTTCTCCATGGTTATCAGATTTTCATCAGAACTATTAGTATTCGCACTATGGATCATCATTATCTGTATTATTCTTATTACGAGTTCTGACTTCGAGTTTATTATGAGCATTGTTACGAGATTTCTGACTTTCTTAAGAGTGGCCAAATCAATTATTACGGGAGTAGGAAGTACGCTCACGTATTCATTAAGTTTGCTTATGATGACGTAAACCGACATTCAACGTCCTGTGAGGGACTCGAACTGGTATGGTGACTGCTAGTCATCGGGACGGGCTTTGGTTCGGACGGGACCACTGCGGAGAGATTTGGAGTCAGGACATCCACGGTTTCCGCAGGTTAGCGGTACTCCACGACGTCTGATATCTCACCATTTAAGATAATTCTTTGGAGGGCCATTATGGGTCCCTTGTACACGTAGTATTTATCATTTCGCTTCCGTAATGTGTATTTCACGGAAATTATCAGCCGAACCCCGATCCTATCTTAGCCATTTTATAGCCGGAGCACATATATAGTCATTGAGTATGCTGGCCGAGTGGGCTAGGTAAGTGTTTCTTGTGTTGTTAATTAATGGTATGTAGTAGTAACCCCCATTAATGTCATTATATTTGTCGCTTTAAAGGGGTTATTGCATATGGCAACACTTTCCTTCAATCTTTTGATACTACAATTGACTTTTCCAATGTTGGTGCTAACTTACCTGAGCACTCCCAATCTTTTTTATGTTACAATTGGCGCCGCAACGTGACGCTTGCATATGTTAATCCCATTATTTTTTATGTTATAATATATACATACAAGAAAAAAACATTAATTTAAAAATGAACATGATAGTGTAATAAACTATAACCAACATCTTTGTCGGGCTCAAAGCCAATAATTCAACTTCTAAATGTTATTTATTAGAGATTTTAAAGTACAATAAATATTCAGAATATTAATTTACTCTACCTCTGCTTTACTCTAACAAATGCGTTAATGTAGCATATATAAATTATTTTAGTGCGTCTATACCAAACATTCAAGCGAAATTCCGCTAATGCTGATGTAATGCATACTAATTTTACTTTACGTACAGAAAATTTAAACAAAATCGTTGGACCAGTTTTTTTTTAATATTCAAAAATGTACTTAGACCTTCAAGTGAAGTACCCTTTGTTTTAAAACAAAAACAAAATCAGAGCACGTGCATCAACAAGTAAAATCTATCGTAAATACCAAATGTGAATTAAATTGATTCATCCATTTACTCAGAATTACTGCGTACAGACGGGCAGACGGACGGACGTTGTGCCAAGAAACACTTTTTCGGAATCAGGGACCTCCAAAACGGAAATTTCCGCGAAAATCTTGTTTTCGAATTTTTTCACGATTGCAATACTTTCTATATACTACGTATATGAGAAAGTAGTAGTCTCCTCATTACCGATATGACAATTGACGTCCGATCCTTTGTCTTACAAGGAAAAATTTCACTTACCCAGCAAAGTCATTATTGCTTCCATGTCCTACTTTTTCCCCACAAGAAAATAGGTCAGAAAATATGAAAATTTTCAGAATTTATTTTTGTACTAGTTTCGGTGTAAAAGTGGCCAGCAATCATATTAGTGATCGTGAAACACAAATTTTATGTGGAAAGAAACAGAATGCTACAATACAGATACCTCATTTATTATTTATAATTTTATAGTCTAGAATTGCGTTCATAGGACTACACGTTTTGTAAAGAGGGAGAGAATGTGGCGCATCGGATTATTTATGTTTTTGAACGAAATTTTTAGACAATAAGTAATGAAATTATAGAAAGTTTGTAAAATTTGCAAAAACCATGAATTCAGAAGATAAAAATTCGAGCAGTGTTTATTAGCGTCTCCCTCCACTCCTCCTGCCCGCCAATCCAACTGCAATCAGTGATTCACTATTACATCCTGAACCTCTTACTATTCACGACAAGTTTAAAAATAAACACTGGGAACTATTTCAATAATTTACAGAAGAAAATGGTTTTAACTGCTTTATTGGCAATAAATTACTATTATTTAAATCAGTTCATGAGTATCTGACAACTTTAATCACGATAACGATTAGATTAATTGTTAATAATATTTTATCCAAAATACGTAAAATATATCATAATGTTATCTCAATTTTTAAACTGTAAAATTTATTGGACGTTCTTTTCAAAATCATCAAATTATTTCGTAACTCCAGAATAATGAATTTTAAATATAAGTATGGCAAGGCACGTGTCATCTGGAAGAAACTTTCCAATGCATTGCTTCTTTTCTTGACTGTTCTTCATTTAAAGTCCAGTTACCAATATTCTTGTGAATGAAAACCCTGGCACTTACAAACAAGTAGCTGCTGCCTCGCAAATCAAAGTAAGTTTTAGACTTCAATCTCGTTGACTACAGAATAAATGCGTACTTTGAATCAACGACTTCTCGTCATTTTCACCTCATAGTTCTCCCCTTCATTAATTTTTCAAATGTTCTTTCAAACGAAACAAAGGAACTATTTTGTGGAACAATATATGTCAAAATCAATTTTGGTATTATTTTCAAAAATGTATAAATTAAATGTATAATACTTGAACAATTATACAAAATTATGAGAAATCTATTTCTTTGTCTTCAAAGTGAAATTCTTAATTTACCGATGAGTCCTGGTTTATCCAAGAGAGCTTCCCACTCTTCCTCAGTGTTAACTTCAATCTGCAACTGAAGTCCACCGCCCTTCCTGCCTGCCATATTGAGAGCACGACATTTGCTCTGCAATTTTAAAATAATGCATATTCATAAAAAAATACAGTAAATAAAATGTAAATCGGTTTTTTACATTAAAACCTTCAAAGTACAAAAAAATTTGGATTTTAGGAAATTATTTAAGGATGAATAGAACTACCATAAAGATAGCATTAGAGTTTGCATTTTTTTAAATTTGAACACAAAATATAAAAATAAAATTTTAACATGTCATATTTATACAAATTTACTTCTCAAAACGATAAGCAATAATTTTCCTTCAAAAATTCCCCCAAATAAAGATTACATTTAATCCAATTGAAAATTGATTATGTTTAAGTTGTGAATTTTATGAAGTATAGCACTTCAAGAACTTGCAATTGAATTCGCATAAGGACGATTTCGAGAGCTCTTGCTTCCATCATTAATCACTGTGGCGACCCTTTCTGATGAATGACTATACTTATTGGAATTAAAAATATATCGAAAAATACTCAATTCACCAAGAAAGAGATAATACTTTCTAAACAGGAATTTTTTTGCATTTAGACCAAATAAAACAAAAAAGATTTTTTTATTCCTCTCTTTTCGACCTTTAATATTGGTCATCATCAGAGTTAGACTAACAAAAATCTTGTAACCCTAATGATGACCAAAATTAAAGGTCGAAACGTCGGCATAATTATAAAAATTCTTTTTTGTTTTATTTGGCTTAAATGTAAAGAAAACATCCCTATTGATGAATATGACCAAAAATTATCACATAAATAATTTCTAAATATATTGAACATCCTCCAATTTCTTCAGCCATTTGCTCATTGCCGGAGACCAAGAATAACCCGTAGTTTAGCTCTACTTTGTTGGTCTAAAACTCCTTCGTTGGGCGCAAAATGTCTTAGTTAAAAGCTCAAGTTCTACTAATTTGCAGCTTCTAATTCAATATTAAGTGATTGAATATTTGAAGATCCAACAAATCTATGACAATCCTCATTTACGGAATTTTAAAGTAAGTTTTGTGCTACCATCTCTGAAAAAACCATTGCCGTGACCTAAGTGTAGAGACTTCGCTCCATACGCTGATCCCGCCATTAAGCCGATTAAAGTGAGGTTTCCATCTGGGATTTCCCTTAGCTAATCCTGTTCATTTCGGCTCGGCACCTTTCATTCCCCCGGCATACCACCATATCTCCTTCCCAACTCCTTCGACCAAATCATGTGGTTCGGGGGAGGAACAGGCCTGATGGTCTGAACCGAACTACATAAAGTAAGACATGAAATAAATAAGAATATAAACAACAAATATGGTAAGAAAGACTAAGGAAACAGTCTCCAGAAAACGTGTGAATAGTATACAGGTTAAAATTCTTAAAATGTTAACTGAAAAAGTTATCTCGTTAGTTCACATCATTCTTTGACAATAATATTTTAAATGGAGTAACAATTCACAAATTTTCGAAATACTGAAAACAATTTGCAACAGATTATAAGAACTATTTTTTATCCAGATGTGGATCGATGTGATTGCTATTTATATGAATGTAAAAAATTTATTTTCGTTTGTAAAAAACATGAGAAATGTAGGGAAATAATATTGCCCAACTTGTGTAATTTAAAAATTGACGCAACAAATAAAATATCTGGAAAATAAACGACTCAAAAAGCAATTAATGTCGATCAATGGTAAAGTAATTGAGTCAATGAAATGTGTGTATACGTGTGCTTCAAGAAAACAACTCCGTGTACAGTACACTAACCAAAAGAGTAACTGCTCAGTATAATTTCCTTCCAAGAGTTAAAAACGATATCACTAAATCGAATCTCTTAAAAGCCGCGGTTTAGTGCTTCTCACTACATATTTACCCCTACAATTTTAAGAAATATTGATATTAAAAACGAAATTAATTATCCAAATAAATATTTTATATTGCAGTTAATGTTAAGTATAATAACAAAAATTCTTCAAAGATTAAATTCCATTTTTTTTAGCTGCAGTTTTGACAGTAGGCAAAATTATATTTATTTAATAATGAGATTAAATATTATGTCAATAAATTAAGAAATATTGAAGGCGAGGACACAGAATAATTGTCTTTTGCCAATTATATTTTTCATATAGTTTTGTACACTTGCAAATCGTCCATATATAACGAGAAGTCCCAGAAAACATTAACAATGTCAACAGACTTGACATTTAACGCAATATTGCTATAAATAATACTTTTAACGTAAAAATTAAAGTTGATTAAATATAAAAGATTAACTAAATGAATGGTTTTCTTGCATTTGGCCAGAAAATAAGAACACATAAATAAAAGATTAAAGAATAACTTTTCGACAAGACTTGGTGCACTAAACAAAAACCGTTCATAGCTACAAATGAAATTCGCGAGAAGCATGTATTTCCAAATGGAAGAAAAGTTCCATCAGATAAATCTACTAATGAGTGATTAGTATATTAAAGACAAGAGGATTGAGATCTAGAACTGAAATGTGAATGATCGCTTAAAGAGATCTGTGACGGAGCTGGAAACAATTATAAAGCTTATTATTCGGTTTTAAGGTTGTTTGGAATGATCCTATTACAACGTAGGCTTTCCCTTTTAAGGTATGAATAGGTTGAGGTATAAATAAACACGAGAAAAAAGAAACGATGGATAAGACTCCAATACATAAATTACAATGATGATATGGTTTTTCTTCCTAGTATGCAATAAAGATAGACTATTAAATTGTGGGCAAAAAGTTTCGTTCACATTCAAATGACAGAAATAAAATTACCTAATAATGTAGAAGAAGAGCTCCAGTGAAGGCTGCACTAGCTTTCACATGCTGAGTATCACACCACACCACAACACAGACGCACAATAAATTAAGCCATCCAGTACACCTCCCACTGTATTCATATATATGTTTACATACAACGTTGCCTTGACAACATAAAAAGATTAGAACATTATTTAATCAAATTTATTTAATATCTTGTATTGCATTGACGTACTAACATGAAACAACATTCAACTTCAACCTTTTTTCTTTTAATGAAAATGTTGAGTCATAGAGAGATTTAAGTAGTTCATACGCAATACATGGGAGGGAGTTGATTCAGGAAGCTAGAAGGAGGGAGTATAAATGCGTTTTAATGTTTTCTTGTATTTCTAGACCCTCCGCATTTTCGTCCAGCCACTAAATTCGTGGACCCAAAAATAATGTGTTTCAATTGTGAAAATGTCCTGCAACAGTTCACAATATGCCTGTGGAGATTCTATAACACTGCATTAGATAATTTAAATAACACACAATGCAAAAAAAACATTGAAAAGACTTGGGAAATAAATATGTCGAAGATGATTTCGTCTTCCCCCTTTTCTTCTGGTTGGTAAGAACTTAGTTAATACAAAACAGAATGAGAAAGGAATCTTGCGCTCTAGTTCAGTGATGCCAGATCCTGATCGCTAACCGAGAATGAGACGAATGCATTCTTATACTTGATGAAGTAGTTTATTGTGGAAAAAACTATTGTTTTTTACGCGTCCCAAAAACATGAAAACACGAATTCAGTTTTAAATATCTTAAGAATTGATCTTATATGTTAATCAACAAATACATTAAAAAATAAAATTAAAAAATTATATCACTTTGGTTGACAGTTTGTCGTCTCAATGTTATGCTATTGAGAAATCATCCGTAACATCAAATGTTGGTTATGCGAAATTTTGAGCTTAGCAATGGAAGCTATTTGTGTACTTTTCCCTCTGGTCAGTGACGTAGCATGGGAGGGAGGAGACATATACGATGTCATATCATATACGATGTCATAGACATATCGTATGTCCGGACACCCTCCGCATTAAAAAAATATTTATTATTACTTGTTTTCATAATAAATAACACAAAACATAAGATTGTAAGATAAAATTAGGTTATAATTTTTATGTTATTCTTTTCCAAGATTTGAGTCCGGATCGTTAGTTGATCAAGAGGGTGTAGTTACAAATACAATGAATATTTAAACTTTTTCCCATAAAAACATTGTTTCTGTATGTGGTTTTAAGAGTTTTCAGGTAGCTTAAAACGTCTTTCCAAGCATTATATTTTCGAAAACTTTCTGGAAACGAACTCATAGACGGGCCAGATGCCTTAGAAAGATCATTTCATAGTATTTATTATCGAGCTAACTTGCTGAACTACGAAAGGGGACTGACCGCGATTAACTCGCTAGCAATCTAGGTCGAAATGAACCCTGTTATTGCTCACATCATTGAACCACCTGAGATAAGTTTTGCGTAATTTACTCACAGAGTAAAAACGCAATATTTACCGCTCACCAAAGGGCGGCAAAAAGATATCTTCCACGAGGGAGTCTTAAATACTTAATTGAAGGCGCTCTGCATCAACGCAAATTTGCTAAAGACGCGCCTGTCAAGGATATTCATTCGATGACTAGTCATATCATATCAGTAGACTCCTTTATATATAGAGAGACGATGAGTTGAACAAAATTCCAAGGAGTATCGAGTAGATTCTCTTACTTCGCAGGATCTTCTGAGCGCGTAATCACCACCTAATAGGCACACAGGCTGACCAAAATGGTCGCCCTTTGTTTTTGTTTGTGTTGAGTTCTCATGAGAAAGTAAAATGAAATTAGTAATGTCGATTCAGTGAAAATGTTAAAATAAGTTCAGGAAAACGGTTTTATCAATTTTGGTCGAATCATGAAGTCAGACAACTCTAACCTATCCTAATTCTTAACACTACTTACGTTTCCTGTCTCACGGCGAGGAGACTATTGTGGCTGGCATCTTACTGTTCCCGCAATACTGGTGGGAGGTGTTTCAGCGAACCCAATCAGATGACACGACGCCCATGTCGCTTCTCTCACAATATAAAGAACTCTGTATCAAGAGCTTGGAGGAAAAATGGCGAACATGAATAATAGATTTGACTAGTTTCGCCCTTGATATCTATGTATTTCACATTTGAACGAAAGAAAGTCTATTTCGAGTTAGGAAACAATTTGCAGATTGCGTAGAAGAGCAAGGGTGAATATCCCATGGCAGTTGAACAACTTTTTCGCGTTTTGCCAAATCCTCGTGTTCGGGATTCACCCTTTCTCCTCCAAGCTCCTGATATGTGCTGTCATATGAATCATGATAAAAGTGTGCTTTAAACGTAGAAATCGAAGTAAAGCTTTATCATAGTTCAAAGTCATTGAAAGTGGACAATAATTGCTCATGAATGATATGTGAAAAAAAAAAATTGATCTATATTAAAACTCTTTTTTTATTCTTAAAACAGATCTAAATAGAATTCAATCCCTACTTTCCACTCAGTTATCCGGCTTCGTGCTCGGCAATCTCAGCTACGGGAAAGGACGGATATCGAGTGACATGTAGCTCATATAATAACAACTTATCTGACGGTGGCGGCTGGGGTAAGTGCGGTGGTGGGTTATTGTAGATGTCGCAGACCGCCGACAGTGAGGGAAGGAAAGCTGCGGTGGCTGTTTGCGCCAGATACCACAAACCTCTGCGGGAAAGGAATAAGGTCGCAGTGGTTGGTTGTACCGGACATCACATACCACCGCGGGGCTGAGAGTTGAGATAACTGCCAAAAACAGTCGATATTTATACGTATTTGGTGGGGGAGGAGGGGAGGAGACCTCGGCGCTCTTGAAGACGCACCATAGATGTGTCACTTTCTGGCTGCCCCGCCCTAAATTCGTAGTCTCAACGAGCGTTGGCGTGAGAGAGAGAGAGAGAGAACGACACACGAAGGTTTTGCTGCACAATGTGTTCTCGACACTGGCGTCTTTGCACTTGGTCAACGAAGGAATTTTATTGGGTCATCCTTCTTTCCTTCCCCTTACATACCCTCGAGGAAAACGGGTGAGCGAAACTGCACATATATGACAATGGAATGTTGTATAATTTCGAACTTCATTCAGATTTTTTTTGAAACATGGCCAAATATGTGGGTTTTTGGAAATGTTATTCATAGCAAGAGCTGTGAATTTTGTATTCAGTACCCTCTGTCGGGGTTCCCCTCGGGTAGTCACTCTCTCGAATGTATAATTCGTAACCCGATTTTCTATTACAAAAGGTTTTTCATATGTAAATGTTTCCATGCTGCTCTACTGTTAGACAGTTTATCATTCTGGGATAAAAATAACTAAATACTTAATTCAATTATTAGTACTTGTGCTTTAGTATGAAAGATTATGTTATATACTCACGCGAAAAATCCGATCAAAATTCGTGATAAAAATCTTTAAGGATAGAGTACCCAATATAAATATAAAAACATAGAGTACCTAATATGCCCTATTCCTGAGTACTGTCTCTGAGAATACTTAAAACTATTAAAATAACATTATTGGGAGGGGGTTCGAAAAATGGAGGTTTCTTTGGAAGTTTAGAATATTTAATAGTTAAGTAATAAATATACTTTCAAAATATCATATATACAAATCAAAATCATAACAATGTCGTTTTAATTTTTAAACTTTACGGACATTTTAACATGGTAAATAATTTCAATTAATTTTCAAAACTGATGAATAAATCGTAAAAAGACATGCTGTGCAGAGATCTGGACCGCTGAATAAGCAGACGCGAGTGTGGGATACGGGTCAGGAGGTCATCTCATGTCTAGCAAAAGACCGAGATACTCATCGCCTTCGCGTGAACGAAGAAGTGACAACAGATACCTGCCTCTCCATCTTGCAATGGTAAGATTACGCAGTAGACAGTCGATCTAGAAAACAGCGTTGCACTGAAGATTCTTTGCTGTACCTCTAGTATATAAGTTTACTGTGGGTGATCAAGGTCGGGGCGAATTTTGTATCTCGTCTCTTTTTCCCCTGTATCGCTGTTCGGGGACCTGCGTGTTTTTTATTAGTGTTTTACCCGATTTGTGAGGAATTATCAAATTTACTGTGTTGACAATAGTTTTTGCGTTTCTTGTGAATCATAACCTCTTAGATATAAGTGAATAGATCTTTGCCAAAAATATTTAAAATTTAAAAAATAATGTAATTATCAAAATACCTTAAATGATGTGCAACTGTAGTGGATCTTCTCAGCTGTAGTCTAATAAAGCGTCATGCGTTGGTGAAGCGTTACAGTGTGCGGTTTAAGGTACGAAGAGAGGTGAAAGAAAAACTCGATTCTCGAATTGTTCGTTGGTGTTGGCTTCTTTAATAAAAATTTTGTTCACGAATATTTGCAGTCACGCACACCTATACCCGTTACAAATTATGCAACATTTTTCTTGACGATTTTCATGGTCTGCGTTTCTTAATATCGAGTAACAAATCTGCTAATTGCCTCATCCTCTTGCTTTATATATCTCACAAGTGAAGTAGCAGACATGTATCTAAGGTGCTTATCCAGTGAAATAATTCGATGAAACGTAAGAAACCTCGCAATCTCAATTTAGCACATATGAATCTGAATATATATGCAATCTATGGTTCTTTGAAAATTTAAAAATTCATACTCTATTCTTCTACTTTCCTAATTTTTAGCTGCTGAAATATACATTAAACCCTAATTATGCATTGTAATCTCAAAAAATTAAGTATAAATTTAAATTTATCCTTTAACAGAAAAATGAATTCAGACGATGAACATTATTTTTTCTTTCTCATACACGTGGTCAAGAGACAGTATTGTAACCAAGAAAAAAAATCGTGAGATTTTGACGGAAATATTCGTTTTTAGTGTCTCTGATACCGAAAGTTTTTTTAAGACCTTTCCCTCAAACCAACCCTTTGCGGTTGGAATGATTCGCCTACTGGTTATTTCTTAGTGGAAACTACTTTTTACCGTGGAGGTAAAAAACAAAAAGTTTTATTTTGGATTCTGCGCTAAATTTGACGAAAAATTGTACCAAACAATAGCCTTTTTCAAGCAATCACTTTCCCTTTTTAAAGTTAGTTTGCGAACTATATATTCTCCTCGCAGCAAAAGAAAATTAATGAGGGAGGATCCTAAAAATTACGTGCAAGTTCAGAAGCCAATGCTAGCATGGCGAGATTGCCGACTCTTCCTCTCGGTTTAAACACGTAGCGTTCGACTCGTGTCAGCAGAATCTTACGTTCGGATGCTGTCGCCTACATTAATTGCTTCGTACACAACCGGGGAAAGAGGGTCAATGTTGAAATAAAATATGCTAAAAGTGCTCATTTTCCATCGAGGATTAAAAGGAAAGGCGTATTCTTTGGGCGTTGTTTTTTTTTCCTTTTAATAAAGTAGTAGTTGACTTTTGTCTTTGAATTCTATTTCAGAATTAAGTTAATTGAAATTCACGAGTTGAATTAATGAATAAATTCAGGGTGAAAATTACAATTTACCATAAAATGTATAAATTTGTTATGGGGAATTAAACTTCATAAATTAATGTTTTTCTCAATGTATAGCACATATAACCGCTGATGATCCATACCATTTAGTTACGCATAGTTAATAAGTAAGTGCATTTATTATTATTATTATTTTCAAAACATTTTAACTTTGAAGTGTGTTACAGTAATTTATTTCTTGGCAAATTATTACTTCTTTGACCTTTACATGAATTCACGGGTTCATATTGTGTTATTACAGCTAACTTTCACACCATATGACTTTTTTATTACTACATCACATCAAATTCACTTGTGTCTGATTAAAATGAATAATACTGATACTTTTATGTTTTAGGTTTGATAATATTAATGTGCTGTTTTTTCTTACTATTTTATGTTATCAAGACACGCAATATTTTATTATTAACTGCTTAGAATAATTCAGTGTTTCTAATGGTAGACTGTGAGAAACGAGTTAGAAAATATTACATGAAAAACATATTTTAGAAATGTTAATACGTTACGAATAGGATGTCTATTTGTGAAAAATAACTTTTCTATTTTTTTCTTCCAGGTTTTATTTAATATTGCTCGAAAAGTTTGAAGTGAATACACAAACCTTGCCTACTGTGAAGAGGTAATGAACAATAATGTAATATGTGATTAGTGGCACCACACAAGGTTAATTTTAAAAAAGTATGCAGCTTCTATACTGTGAACAAAGAGTTTTTCGGAGCGTGGAGATTTAAGCGATCAAAGAGATGGATGAGCATGTGTGGCAATGAATCTAATTTCAAATGTTAATTTTCGTATTATTACATTAGAATGAAGTCAAATAATANATATATATATATATATATAAAAGTTAATAATTCGGACTTACTTAATATTTTCCATATTGTGATAAAGAAATCCGACAATGAAAAACTACTAATCTATCCGTTAGTGGTTTCAAGAAACCGTAACTCCTTTATATCATGAAGACCAAGATATCAATACAGATGTGTTTTTTCCTTCATATATCTCATTATTCACGGTGTTGCGAGCAACTAAGTATCCCATTATTATGCAAAATAGAGTTAATACCTATTTGAATATTTTATGAAGTTTACATCCATTTTAATATTGTATGAAATTTATTGTATAAATCAGTTCCAAAGTGTGTACTTGAAGTCTGCTAACATCTATTAACACGTGAAACGTAAGGAACACGTAACATTTGCACCACATTGCACTGTCGTATTCACCAAACTTTCATACACATTTTCTTCTTTTCAGAAAGAAATATCTGTCTGAAAGAAGCTTGGTATTATCAAAAACCAAATGAATCATTATTCATAGTTTTACACAAAGTATACGTCGAAATACAGCAATATCAGAGAAATAACGTGTATTATACATTATTCGCCAGAGATCAAATAATATTTAACTTTATTCCCGCGTTGTCAAATTTAATTGCTTTTCATGTTAAAATAGAACACTCAATGTCATCGCACTTCCTCTGAATGGGTATGACAATTTGAATGATCGTGCGTTAGCGCGCTAGCTTCGGGTCTTGGAGTCGCGGATATGGGCAACCAATGAAAACGGTTTGTTCTGTCCGCTGTGGTGGGAGGCACAGTAATGCGTTAAGGTTTCGATTTACGCGTCCGGAGGGGAAAACGATGTGATATATCTGTCTCTCTCGCACGTCGTCTTAGGTAGAACTCGATTCCCCTCACTGACTGCTGCTCACAAGTCGTTGCACAGTCCCTCCTCCCTCACGCTCCAAGCGGATGTGGAGCGAGAGCGAGTCTTCTCTCAGTATCTTCTGTCTCATGTTATCAGGGACAATCTGCAGCAGAGACGGTTTATATTTAACTCTATGAGTCAAATAGTTGTATAACCTATAATTTCTGTATAAGTTGTCCGATTAAAATACATTTTTAAATCTGTATAAGTTGTCCGATTTTTCTAATTTTTTGGAATTTGACTTTAAAGTGAGTCAAAGAGAAGGGGGGAAGTTATATTTTTTTGGTGGGGGGGAGTCTCGCCTATTTCTTGGGGGGGAGGGGTCTGCGTCATAGGGTTTAGGGGGGNTCCTAACAAACCTATGTTCACATTCCTCTAGCCCCCTCCCATAAATAAATCCTGAGTGTTCCCCTGCTTACGATACAGCACATACTCTAATGTGACCGGCCTAAACGGTATCTTTGCCCAAAGTCTTGTCAAATTGAACACTGTACTTTTTCAGAGTGTACTCAACAGTCAACACATGGCACTCTTGGTCTCACCTAGCATCATACTGGAAGGTAGCGTGTGGACAGTTCCTTCGTGTATCAATACTTCTTGGCGTTATAATTCGAACATCAGGCGATGAGCACCAAGGGACACACTTTTAAAGAATAAATTCTAAGTTTTACCGCAATATTTTCAATCCAAAGTTGGTCAGTATGGTACAAAAAAATCCCTACTGAAATGGATAAAAAACATCAAATCGCTGAATTGGCGTTTAATCGGTTTCTTATTCTTGTGCGAATCCAAAAACGTAGTTTTGGGAACACAAGGATCAATTATGAGCTCATCAATCAAAAAATTTGTAACCTTGTTTCCAATGGCGGATATAAGGAAGTTGTAGCNGGAACTCTTAATACATAAAACGGAATGAAATTTATGGAAGGCATACTTTGTAAGAGTATTTTTAAGAGGCAGTTTTTTCGCACACTAAATTTACATGTTATAGGCAAACGTAATTCAAATCTGAATTATAATTTCTGCTTATTACATGCACTGGTTGAGGCGACTCTCGACAGGTTAAACTCTGCAATACTTGTATATGCGATACAACGCAACCGCATTACCTTTTTTTTTGTGTGTGTGGGTCTTTAGGGCTCGTCAACATCGAGGTCATTAGAGCCCATAACCGCATTACCGACAGCATAACTCACGGCTCGTCTCCCAATGTTATTAACGCGTCGAGAGGAGGCACTTCCCAAGGTTATAGAATATTGAATTCGCAGTCTACAGTTCTTTTGGTTCATTTTTCATCAGTTATTATATTATTGTGACTGATTAACTTTCAGGTCACATATTTCAGTCCCAGTTCGTCGCCATTTTCTTCTGTCTTGATGTTGTAGTTCATATATGAGATTTAACGCAGAATTAAATATATCACGGTCTTCTTTCTAAGAGACGTATATCTTCTTTTTTTTCGTCAAAATAAGAAATCTGATTACTTGCCCACGGCTTGAAAATATCCATACCTTGTTTATTTATGTCCAGACCTGATATGAATAATAAAAATGTATTTAGTGGCGAGACTCAACCATAGGGTCTGCCCACGTAAGAAAAAAATAAAATTCATACAGAAGTAGAAAAATTAGGGAAGAGTAACGTTTACATTTAAGCCTGGGAAAGCAAAGCAAGGGACAACCTGAGAAACCTTAGGCGATTGAGGAAAAACCCCAGCAAAACCCTCAATCAGGATGGCAGCTTAATATTCCTTTTTGTTTATTTAAAAGCCAAGTACTCATTTTTCTCAATTAATCAACTTTTTTTGGTTGCACATATTAGTTTTTCTTCGGCTAGTCCTATACCTGGGACAATTTTTATTCATTACCATGACCTCAGTAGTCACAGCCATTTGTGCTGTTTTCACACATTTAATTGCATTCTCTCCCATCTTAATATTTAGCGCACCATTTCACTCTATTCTCTACCACAAAGTTACAATTTCTTACTTGCCAAAGCAAAAGTTAAAAACTGAGTAATTTAAATGAATAGTTTTTCTGAAGCACACAGGAAACGATAGGTAATTCCTGACATCTTACTTCAACAATGATGGCAGCATTACCAAGAGGAATATCAGTGCATTTTTAAACAATAAATCCAGTTATGTCACAATTTCTTGCAATACAAAGCATAATGGAACTGGTAGAAAAAAATACTACAGCATGTTCCAACAAAGAAATACGAAAACCTTTGTTTATTTATCAAAACTATATGTAGCACATTGCATTTGAAAACTACCCTAAATAAAAATTGGCTTTAAGGCCCCAATTTATTGCAAAACAAAGTATACTGGAACTGGTAGAAAGAAAAAAAAACACTGCATATTCCAATAAAGAAATATGAAAAACCTGTTTATTTATAAAAATTATATGCAACATTGCATCTGACAACTACCCTAAATGCAAAATTGGCTTGGAGGCCCCAAATACAATTATAATTATTGATGAAGACCTCATTACACAGGGACCCCAAGAGACAAAATTCCAATTGGGGCCCACAAAATTCACTAGGTTTCAAGAAACCAACACAACATATCAGGTCATTCAGTGTAGTTACTTTCATTCAATATTGAGCTGAAAGTGCAAGTTAATTCATTTTGACACTAAGTCAATAAAATTAAAATAAGTTTCACATAGATACTTAATTTTTCCCTTGCCTGGAAAGCAGAACTGTAACTATATTCAGTTCACAATATTTCTTCAAAAGTTTTTGATCAAAATATTTTACTTCTTTTACACCTCTATTTGCCCTTCCGTAGACATGTAACAAACACATGTTACAATTTCAAAAACTATTTTCTTGCATGGTTGTGTTGCCGTATTGCTCATATTAATTTAGTTTTATGTCTACTCAACTTTGGCACGGTTGTGTACATTAATTCTGTAGCCCCATCCTGGCCCGGGTTTTTCTCCGTTTTTCCTTCGGGTAGAGGCGGATTTCTTATACAGGTTCTCTAGGCTTTGTCTAGGGGCGTGTTTATTGTAACAATAAATCGTGAATTTAGTGTTTTTTCAACTCTTATGATTTTTAAACACTATACTCAGAATAATCTATAGTTCGATAATAACTTTTACATGTAAATTTACAAACATATTTGCGTTAAATTACAAACATATTGACATTATATATGTATTATAACTCACAGCTAACTTTTTATCTTATCTAGGAACTTTTGCTGAAATTTTTGAATCCGCCTCTCCCTAGGACCCTTGATCGGAATTGATGGGATGGTCCCTTGCTTGCTTCCGGAGAGTAAATTAGTTTATTGTCCTCCACGTGGTCAAACGCAGTTTGTACTGTTTTTGACAATAAATTTATTATAGATGTAAATTTATTACACCCGTAAGGGGTTTAGGCACCACAATCCTTCAAAATTGCATCAAAATAATTGATTTTTTTTTTTTTGGGGGGGGGGGGCTTTAGGGCTCATCAACATCGAGGTCATTAGAGCCCATGCAAGTAGGGAAAAATGCAGTCTCACACAGTTGAGTTAAATTTGGACAACTGAGAGAATTTAAAATAAAAAAAGCACCTTAATACCAGAAGTATCACATACAATTCAAACTGTTGTATTTTCACAGAGGCACATTATTTGTTGCACGCATTGTAGTTTAGTTTTTATCCACTTCATCCTCTTAAAAATAAGCAGAGTATGCATCATATTTAAGAATATAGTCTTGTGTGTTTGTGTAAACTTCATATGTATAACTGACATCTTTAAACTTCTGTTATCTCCAAATATTCTTTGGCATAGAAATTATCTGAAAAAATTTTACTTCTCAATATTGCAGCATCAGTAGCAACACATTACTGTAATCTGTCTCATCATTATTTTGCTATAAAGTGATTATGAACTAAAAGTAGTCTCTCTTTCATATCAATCATTTGCACCTGTTTCATTCTTATCATTGCATTAGAAGAAAATCTACAAAAATAAGAATTTAATTGTTCGACAATGTAATTGTAAGTATTAAAATGTTCAAAATGATAAACCTATGCCAATGAACAATTAAGATGTCACAAAGTTACCTATTTTATTTCCTTATGAACTCATATCCAAAACAAGTTTTTTTCTCAATGCATAACATACAAAACTTCTATTTAATCAAGGTTTTATATTTACTTCTGGAATTCACAGTAGTCATTACAATGAATTATTATAAAAGTTCATTGGCCACACACTCCACTTTCAAAGTAAGTAAGTGGACTAATTTTTACAATTTAATTGTGTTTGACAAAATTTAAGAGAAAAGTTTTAGCTGCATGCAGTATACTAAAAAAAACCTTCGTTTTCACAATGAATAAATTTTCATATCACATTTAAAGTTTGTTAGACAATTTAAAAGTGTTATTTTAAGTGTTCTGGTATTTTAAAATTAATAAAAAGGTATGAGAAATTAAAATTTTTGCCATCCTGACCTTTGCCAAGATCATAATCGCAGATCATGAATCACACTGTAAAATAACATCTCTTCGAAAACCCTCATTTAGGAGATGTGTACAAGCGGAACATGACACATCCAACAGTATAAATTCTATTTCTTTAAAAGATTCTTGTTGCACCCCCTCCACTGCAGTTAGAAGTCAGGCCTCCATAAGACGTTGCTTGTATCATCTCCAACTGTTGAATGACATGTGGCTGTTAAATTATAACTTGTTCTCCAAAACAAAGTACATCACAGCAATTATGTACAGGGAAAATTTTATATTAAGCAATTAACTTACATTACTTCCTGTAAAGGCAATGACAATAAATACATTACCCTACAAACACTATATTACCCATTTTTTTATGAAAGATGAATCATTTTCTGAATATATCATGATTTACCTACACCAGTCCAAAAACTGAATATTCTACGAACAGTGAGCAAGTACACAAGTTTTTACTTCAGTGAAGGATAAACTTAGGGACATGAAAAATTAGATTACTATATAACAAAACACTGCTATCACTTCATTTTATTTTCCAGCTTTTTTTACAATTTACTTTTGTCCACCAGCACTAGATTTGGAGTCTCGCAAAGATGCAGAACGACGACGCTTTATCTCTTCTTGACGGCGGACCTTAGCTTCCTTCTGCCGTTGAGCCAGCAATTTAGCATACTCAGCAGCTTGCTCTTTGCGTCGCAGTGCGTGCCTCTTCTTCAATGCCAAACGATGTCTCTTGCGCTGTAAAATTCATAGTTAAAGAAACAATTTAACATGAAACTACAAGCTCAATGAATGAAAGGTTATGTTCCCTAGGACACTAGGGATGACAACAAAAAGAAGCCTCCCCAAATCACACTAGGATTTGATTTGCCACACACATACTTCTACAAATGAATTAACATTTGAAATTACAGTTGTAGCATGTGGCAATACAAGGTATACAAAATAAAATGCCATTACCCCATGTACTGCTCCCTTGACTTCTCAAAATTTGAAGGAGACAAGTTTCCTTCAAACTTTAGCAATGAGAGATGTACCAGAAACAACAGGGGATCATTAAAAAAATGGTCACAAACTGTATTTCATGGATTTTCTCTACCACACTTATAAACATTTCCAGATGATAATCACTTGAAAACTGCCATAGTGTGGAGGAATGATTAATGTAGAGAAAATATGTCTATTTTTATTCCTTGTTTAATATTTTGGAGAGGAAAACTCACCTCCTTACCACAACTGATTATGCAAGTACCTAAGTATGAGGACATGCATTGAAGATCCATTTAAGCTTTATGAGTAGAACTGCATTAAAAATACAGTAATAATATACAGTTATCATACTGTAATATTTTCACATTTTGGAGCAGCCTTACACAACCAACATGATTATTTTTTTTTAAAAGAAAAACAACACAGAGTTCAAATGTTATTAACATGAGGTTTGGTATTTTAAACTGGGTCAGTTGATGTCGGACCATCTGTCAGTAGAAACTGTATATAATGCTTTTTCCTTTTCATCCACAATACTATACCACTTTTAACCAGGTTTTATACTGCTTCGTTGGGTGATTAGCAAACTACCCTCAGGTTTATTCCTAATCCCAAAGGCAATTAAGATTGCACAACTATCAGCAACACACTAGTTCTTTCCCAGCAATGAGAAACACAGCAAATTGAAAGCAGTTCCCAATACATTTACACTCAGTTTCATCACCTTTCCATCATGTGAGTTAATAACTCAGTACTCACAAGCTTAATTTCTGTTCCTGAAATCACTAAGGAGAAGCAATGAAGACAACTCCTACTCTCTTTAGGATTTAATTTCCCACACACTTGAACGTCTTCAAATGACAACCATATGAAAACTGCATGAGTGTGGCACTAGAAAAATAGACCTGACTTGACACGAATCAGTCAATACTGAAGAAATATAAGAACTTCACAGGGCTGGAAAAATACAAACTACATTGCCCCAACTTCACTGCAACCAAATAGAAATTAATTATATAACACATTGCTCATGCCCCTGGCAATTCAGACACTGCAATTACTGTAAAAATCCCTTTAAAAGACACCATGGAAATTTCTCTGATGTGGGAAAGGGATTTTTGACAAATTGAACCTAACTAGAGAAAATGAGGTTTACCTAGAAACAGGATAGGCCAAGACAATAAGGCTCTCATAAATTATATATGCAGCCACAAAAAATATGAGCATTTAGTTACAGCAATCATGACTAACAGCATACCAGGAACCATCCCATTAAGTCCATTTATGATTTTCAATCCTCCATAGCGCAAAAAAACCCTTGTTCTTGCACGTAATACTCTTACAACTAGGATACTAACTTCTCAAATGTAATTTTTTTTCCCACTGCGATCTTTGGAAAAAAAAAATTGACTAAATGGAAGAAAATAATCCTTAACCAAGTTTCACTTCTAATGTATTAAATGACAATCCACATTTAGTGTTCAGTTTTATAAACAATGAAAAGTTAATCAAAGTTAACCAAGAGTTAAACAATGAGATAAATTGAAAAAAAATCTTATTTGGAAGAGGGGGTAATACAATACATTACTTTTTGTTATAAAGTAAAAACCTTACTGTTTCAAAAGCACAGGCTACTAATTGTTGAATTTTTATAACATTAAATTTCCCTAAAAGTGCAATGCAAGACAAAAATAGTCAACAGAGAAACAGAACAAAAAATGCTCATAAATGAAAATGACAAAATCTAAATTTCAAGATGATAAAATGTGGTCTCTACTATCTCAACTAATGCCTAGTATGTGTAGATCNTATATTTTATTTTTCAAGACCCTGATATCCACCATAGATGGGAATCACTTATAACCAAGTTCCACTGTTTCTGATTCTGCATTTAGTCCTAACCCAACTGTGTCCAGCCATAATTTGCACATTAATGGGACATTTTACATATTTTGGAGCAGCTTAAATTAGGCACGAACAATGCAATTCAAATGTCATTAACATAGGAGGGGTTTGGTATTTTAAACTAGTTTCATTGGTTTAGAATCATCGCAGTAAAAACCTATTCATTACACTTCTTTCTTCTCAGCCACAATTCTATACCATGTTTACTGCTTCGTAGGGTGATTAGCAAACTACCCTTAGGCTTATTCCTAATCCCAAAGGCAGTTAAGATTGCACAACTATCAACAATACACCTGTTCTTTCCCAGCAATGAGAAAAACAGCAAATGCAAGCAGTGTTCCCAATACATTAACACTCGCCATGTTTCATCACCTGCTTTCTATCAGGTGACAGTTAATAACTAAGTACTTACAAGCTTAATTTCTGTTCCTGAAATCACTAAGGAGAAGCAATGATGACAACTCCTACTCTCTTTAGGATTTAATTTTCCACACACTTGAACGTCCTCAAATGACAACCATATGAAAACTGCATGGGTGTGGCATAAATTAAAATTATGACTAACAAGGTTAGCACACCAATTTTATACACCAACATTGATACAAATGATGCATTTCTTCATCTACCATGAGGATTTGATAATTTCTGATCATTTGTTGCCAAGAGGTTCTAATGGTGTGTATGGATTTATTATGGACTTAGAGGTCAATGGGAATATCACTACAAATTTCAGAGGTCCCGAAAACCATTTACATGATCTAATATTTTTAATTTTTTTAAACTTTTCCTCACCTTCTTATCCCCTACTTAAAGGAAGTGTATTGCCTCAGAGTTATCATAGGCTTAAGGGGAATTGAGAGTAACAGTTCTCTCCTTGCAATTGCAAAAATGGATTAAACAACAATATAGGTAGTTTAAATATTTTTACTTGACCCTTGTTTCTACCCCAGGGATACTTACTAAGCATCAGAGGCGTCCTTATCCACTGCACCTAAAACTTAGGTTTTCAATCTAACAGATTTTCCATTATTTTTACACATCACCCCTTTTCTACCCCATCTCTAGGAGTGCCAGGGATGTCTTACTCCAACAGAAAATGTTCATTTGATTTATGTATGTATCAGGTTAGGTTAAAATTGCTCTCTGCATTCCAAAGTTGTGGTGGGATAGAACATTCCAACACCCATTTTACTGACATATCAGAAATTCAAGTTGAATATTTAAATTAATAACTAATTATTAATGGATTTGTCAAGTTGATATATTGTAAAATGATGTTCCATCAATTTTAAGTTTCTATAGTAGTGTATGTTATGCTGATTGTGTTGATTATATAAAGGTAGGAGCTTTTCACTGCTAATAGATCATTCCAACTTAGTCCTCACCCTTTCTTGTCTGAAAAATCATCCTCATCCCAAGGAGAGGGTTATTTTCAAGAATGGGATGTCTAGTTGCTTACAGAAACTTTGACATGAGCCAGTAAAGTAGTTTACACAATAATGGAGTGCAGGAGAATAAATTAGAAGCAGGACGAATATATACCGCAATAATTTTGATCAACTTTAGTAGCAAAGTGGATTTAAGTAAAATGAGAAGCAAAGCAGCTGATGCCAATCGGAATAAGTTTTTAACAACCAGAGTCAGGATTTGTCACCCAACTCTAACAGTTTGTGTCATCTGTCTTAAGGCACCTCCACACATTTTCTATTAGGCAAACCCCACGCGACTAGTGTAGATGTGTTGCTCGTTATTCGTCGCATCACAAATACCGGTGCTCACCCTTTTCCATTGTGTCAGTATTTTGAGACACATCAAAGGAAGTCGAGCATAGGCGAATATTCACGAGTGACCTGTTTATGGTACTGTCTACATATTCATGCTTTCACAAATATCAAGGATAGAGAGTATAAGAGTAATATGGTTTCAAGTTATTTTGAGTAAGTAATCGCTGAAAAAACTAATTATTCATAATTTATCTCCTTATCATACAAAGTAATACATTGTTTCAGAAGTGATAAAATAGAGAAATCTGAAGTAATAATAGTGATGGAGTAACTTCATTTATTATTTCCGTGATCATACACCGTTTGAAACTGCTTTTCAACTATTAAAGTTGATTTGATAAGAGATATTTAATCCACAAATATTTTTATTCACTTTATTTTACTATTTTATTAAGCGTCTTAAAGTTTCACAGTATTGAACATGTATTGACATTAGCATTATCAATTTTTTAGTAGTAATTAGCATACATTTCCTGTACATGAAATGTTCAGGAAAGAAAAATTGAAAATAAAAAATAATATGACAACAAATAATAAAAATATAACACTTAAATGTAATGAATAATATTTGAATAAATAAATAGACGTTGTGGAGAGACAAATTAAGATAGCTATATAATATTGATTCTTCGTGGATAAAAACTATAATGAATTTTAAATTTGAGATTACCAATTACCAGAGCTCAATTCATATGTAATAAAGATTAATTTCATTGACTGAATTAAGATGATATAAGACCCATTTACTTTACTTCACATTTTACAAGACACTACATATGCAGCAGAATGTGTGATTACTTCAGCTTCATTCTCCATAACCTGTAATCACCAACACAAATATTCGTAGTTCCCAGAGTGAGCACATGCTCTGCAAATTGCCCATGTCTGGATCATTGATAGGCAAATACTTGGAAAATACCCCAAGCAAGTCGCTAGTGTTCGGGATTCAATGTGCAGTTGCTCGGGGTTCGTTGAATAACAAATGTGTGGAGCTGCCTATAGGCAAGGTTAAAGTCGTGCAACAGAATGATTATACAAAAGGCAGTGATGGTGGATTAGATAAATACTTGGAGAAATGAAGAAATAACCAATTCTTACAGGGGACAGATCAACATTTTCTGTAGTTTCCAAATTGTAAATGAACTATTTCAAATTGTTTCAATAATATACATGCCTGAAAGACCTCAAAACTTAGATATTATTATGATTAAAGATACTAGATGAATTGTCTGTAACTTCCAAAATCTTTAAGATCATATGTGCCAGAGATCACTATTTCACAGGGAACTATGCAAGAGAATTTTCCTTCAATAGTCTTCAATTTAATCTTCTCTTACTGTAACCAAATGAGAAATGGAACCGTTTTTAAAATATGGAGGGGATTAAACTGGTTATGTTATTAGTCAATTGACTAATCTTGGAACACATTTTTTGCATTTTAGCATTTGTAAGTAGTTTGCTAATAAGGTTTGTCTACATGGGTCAATAAGAGGTGGGAAATGGGTGGTAAGGCTATTGTTAGCAGGTGGGTCAGTTGGCTGGAATTACCAACAACTTGACAAGGTGGTGGTAGTACCATATTTACCAGAATATAGTCCAATTTTTTTTAAACAAATCGCCCAAAAACCTGTGGGGGACTATAATTGGAATTTAGGATGGGGGAACTGCTAATACAAAGTTCCATGGATGAAAATGAGTTAAGCGAACACAAGCTGTGTACGTAACATAAAACCAAGAACATCAATCTATGATGGCGGGATTTGGCACTCATTCCAAGTGGAAACCGAATTGGTCTATGTCGTCTAGGAATGACTGATTGCCATCACCGTGCCAACAGTTGATGCCATATTGTCAAGAGGTTGGGATCTTCTTTGACAGCTCAAGTTGAGTGATTGAAGATGCTTTGATGCCAACTGCTAGTTCTAAATAATGCTCTGATACTTGGAAATAAAGCAATGGCTTGAGAATTCAAGTAGTGTGGATCTGGCGATATCAAGAGAAGTTGAACTGCACAAGTTAGTTTTTCATGATTATAGAGCCAACCATTTCACATGGAATTTAAAAGAACATTTCCCTCCAGGAAGACATTCTAAAGTTGATTTTACTTAACTTTATTTATCCCCCTAAAATAAAGGGGGGGGGGCTATAGTCAGGTAAATACAATAATAGTTTGTAACAAATGAACACAAACTTTCTGGGCATTTAACACAATGACTCCTTGGCAGGCAAGCATACTTGCTACTGAGCTACCTGAAGGATTGGGACACTGCAGAATAGTCATTTAAATATAACTTAAACAATATAGTACACTAATACAAAGAGTAAACTATGATTTTAATCCTTTGCGAAAAACTGAAGGTAAAAATAATAAAAAGTTACTAATTGATTTATAAGCAATTGAATACCCTCAAAGTTAAGGAAAAATATTTTACATTTCCAACGAAATGGATGAATAATTGATAGTAATTCATTTACCACTAAATATAGAAATTTAATCTTACAACAGTCCCTCTTTCATGTAAAATGGAGTAAGAAGTTACTGTTCCTATCTTTCCCTAAATTAATACATCTTAATCAGAATTGATGGGATGTCTCTTGCTTGCTTGTGGAGAGTAAATTAGTTTATTGTCCCCCATGTGGTCATAAGTAATTTGTAACTGCTTTTATAACAAATTTTCAGTTATTATTAAACTTCAACACAAAAATGTCTTACCTGCAAAGTAACTGGAGTAATCAATCTTTGAATCTTGGGGGCCTTGTGACGTTGCTTCTTCCCATCTTTAGCTGGCAGAGGACGTTTAATAACAAACTGCCTAACATCATCTTCCTTGGTGAGGTTGAACAGCTTCCTTATTTTAGATGCTCTTTTGGGGCCCAGGCGTCTAGGAATGTTGGTATCAGTTAATCCTGGGATTTCCTGAATAAACGAATGTTAAAATCAAATTCTCTGAAACTTGCATGTAAGTGTTGATAAAATTTAAAAAATATAGAAATCAAACTGTTCCACAACCCTCCCCCCTCCACAAAATACACTGGTAGGTTCAAGGAAAAAGTTCTGCAAATTCTTAGTGTCAGCACTTGAGGAAATGTAGCCAGCATAATGCTCCAACCATTTTGATCCAAGGGATAGACCAGGACCCACCTTATCTCCAATACAGCATGCTCTTCAATGTCACATACAATGCCACCTCACCGTGTTGGGCCAACGTGGACTAAAACCATTAGCAGTAAATGTGCCATCGACAAGTTAGCCAACATTGATTTAAATTTAGACTCGCGGAAGGATACAGTAAGAAAACAATTAGGATTCTGCCATAATGTTAAATTTGTCCATTAGTCAGGACAGGAATATATAAACATCTTATGACCTCATTTGTAGGGTTCAAACCCCAGTAACTCAATAGTTCAGCACACTATCCAGACCCCCACTGACTACTCAAGACTGTAGCTGGGAAGTTTTCAATGCAAACATGCATGTTGCACGAGGTAAGTACCAGCATTTATCTCCACAGATTAATAATACTCAAATTAATCTCTATCAATTTGAGGAGTCTCCTGTGGCTCATAATATGCATAAACCCATACAAGGGAAACAAACCTGTTCTCCTTTCTTTGTTATCACAAGAGCCAGGACACTTAAGTTAGAATCCACAATGCATCCACGAACAGATTTCCTTTTCCTCTCACCATCCCGACGAGGTCTATAGCAAGAATGGCCCTTGGACAAAAGTAAGCGGACACGACCTAAACAGCAAAACATATCTCTGATTTGGTACACTAATTATTAATCTATTAAGACCAATTTACATGAAATCTCTTTTCATCTGAATAAGAAATAAAACTACGACTAGCAAGCAAGCTTTGGTACAAAATACTTACTATTCGTCAGAACACCTTGTTTCATGGGAAATCCTTGTTTATCATTTCCTCCCGCTATGCGGACAACATATCCTTTCCATTCATCACCTAATGAGTCTGCCTCGACTTCAGCTCCCATACGCTTCTCAAAGAAAATGCGAAGCTTATGTTCATCAGATACTTCGAAAAGTTTTTGACAACCCGTAGCCGGGTAAGACACGTTAAGCTAAAACAAAAATTTCACAAAATCGTGATAAACACACCATGCAGCAGCGATCCCCCTCATGATGTATCACCGATCATCCACAACTATACACTTTCCCATTAATTTAGAGTACCATAAAAATTAAAGGGAAAGAGCTAAAATTCAAAATGCACATAAATATCAACTCGGCTACAACCTTTACTACGAATATCGTACCTTCATCGTGGATGCGTCTAGAATACAACAACAGCCATATAGAAAGAACTGCCATGCGCTCCTGTGGCAATAAGACGAGAACACGACCTCTACTTCCGTTTCGATTGTAGGCTGTGTTCCTTTTAAAAAGTCAAATGTATATTTACATGAGAGTAAAGCGATTATTTTCATGTTGAATTCTTTTGAATCAAAGTATTTGTGTAATATAAGTTCGCTATATCCCAATAAAATTACAAAATATACTATTTGCAACCAATTTTTCCGACATGTTGTATAGGTACATGGAATGATATTGCTTTATTTTCACATTAATGTCTGAAATTCGTATGAAAATTAAACTATAAAACTAAGAGCTTAAAATGATAGCAAATCGTATATTTTATTCTTGGAGAGTGAAAAAAATATTTTAGGACATTCTACTAGAATCTGATAGACAAGTTCCGGTAAGCCATCATTACCAACCTATGATCGTGATCTCCTCTGCTCAAGCTCGCATTCAAGATTCACGGTTAACCTACAAATTTTGAAGTACGTATGTAATGGGTAATACCTGCTCAGGATTCGAGCTTTAACTTTTTTCCCCTCACAATCGAGATGAAAATTATACGCCGGAGATATAATATGAAGTTTCCTGTGTCGTAATAAAGGGTTTGAAAAGAAACTGCTGAAGTAGTGAGAAGTGACAGTTTTAAGGTGACGTTTGTGACTAATTCATTTCGCTCCTAGATTCAGCTATGGCTAATAATGGTTCCTATAGCAATGACCGCCCCTCGTCTGGAGGAGACGCTCCAGATTATGCTGCTGACCCTGCGTCAGGAGGATTTTTCCATTCAGATTATAAGAAGTAATGTTATTTTTGGTTAATCTGCATGTGATGCACCTAATCCCTTTCTTCAATGACTGAAATGTCGTAGCTAATATTCTTATGTCCTTTTTAAAGTGCCTCAACTAATATTTATTAATTTTCCATATTTAGGCATGATGACTTAAAACAGATGTTGGATAGCAATAAAGATGGATTGAAGTTGGAAGCTATGAAAAGAATTATTGGAGTAAGAAAATGCCATAAGATAATTGCAGTGTTGTAATACTACTGTATATTTGTAAAATAAATAATATCTTTAATTTTATTCCAGATGGTTGCAAAAGGTCGTGATGCTTCTGACTTATTCCCAGCTGTGGTAAAAAATGTGGTGTCAAAAAATATAGAAGTTAAGAAATTAGTGTATGTATATCTTGTGCGATATGCTGAAGAACAACAAGATCTTGCTCTTTTGTCAATTTCTACCTTTCAGAGAGCTCTGAAGGTAACAGTTATGATTTTGTCACATGTCGTATTATTGTTTATCTCCATTGAGGTACTTACCTTGCTTATTACATTAAAACCTTGGATATTCTATTTCTAGGACCCTAACCAGCTGATAAGGGCAAGTGCTCTTAGAGTTTTATCGAGTATTAGAGTTCCCATGATAGTGCCCATCGTTATGTTAGCAATCAAAGATTCTGCTTCTGATATGTCACCATACGTTAGGAAGACTGCAGCTCATGCTATTCCAAAACTGTACAGGTATGAATAACATCTTTTAGATTTTAAATCATTGGGAAATAACTTAACTTGTTTGTAGTGAGCAATATAAAAAAAATTTAATTCAATCTTATATTTAAAATAAAACTTTTCTTTATAGTTTAGACCAAGACCAAAAAGATGAATTAGTTCATGTAATAGAAAAGCTGTTGTCTGACAAAACCACTTTGGTTGTTGGTTCTGCAGTTATGGCATTTGAAGAGGTATGTGGTTAAAATAATTTTGTGTGTGTTTGATTACATGTTATGTTATTAATTGTAAACTTTTAGGTATGTCCTGAACGAATTGACTTGGTTCATAAGAATTATCGAAAATTGTGTAATCTTTTGGTTGATGTTGATGAATGGGGTCAAGTTATAATAATAAATATGCTGACAAGATATGCTCGAACTCAGTTTATTAACCCTAATGAAGAGGTAAGAAATGTCTCTAGTATGTTTATGTCATCTGTTTTGTCTCTAGTATGTATATGGTTTGTTTCTTTTTGAGTTTCTTAAGTTTGTCAAGTGAATGATTACTAATCCTTTACTTGTTTTCCCCTTGTCTTTTAAATTTTATTGTTCTTTTATGATTACAAGTATTTGATAGCACAATAACTAATCAAGTAGAAACTATAAAATTTTCTTTCCTTGGAAAATCATATTTATTTATCAAAAGCAGGAACTTGAAACTATTCTTCTGTAACATAAAATCAGAGTAAGTTTTATGAAATATAATTTATTTTTACCATGATAAACATTTACCTTTACCCTCAATTTTTGGCCTGACAATTATAAACTAGAAGATGTGGCAAAATTATTACGTTCCCCTATCAGTTGGAACTTAATGTTAAGACTTACTTTGCAGAATTTAAATCAAAATTGTTGACTTCAAGGTCCATCAGAGAAAATACATCAAGTCACCAGTCTTTTCCAATATAGAGATTCAGTCACATTTGGTTGAAGATAAGAGTGAGATTCAAAATGTTTCAGACCGTAAGATAAATTGAATTAAGTTGCATCATAAAAACATAATTTTTAATTTATTACATTATTACTGGTTTTTGTTTTCTTCTACCTTCAGTTTTTTTGTTAACTATTTATCTTTTACCTATCTATTATTCACCATACAACCATGAAAATAATTAAATTGGTTAATTGTGTGTTTTTTTTGTTTTTTTTTGTTTTTTTTTTTTGCTAAATTAAAATATTTTTATCAGCAATTCACCACAAAAGTAATTTTAGGATTCAGAAGAGTCTGTGGAAAAACCATTTTATGAAGATGATGATGAGGAAGAAGAAGAAGAAGAAGATGATGTGGGGAAAGATGAAAAAGTTAAGAAGTCTTACACACTTGATGCTGATCACAGACTGTTGCTTAGAAATACTAAACCATTGCTCCAAAGTCGTAATGCATCTGTAAGTAAACATTTTGGAAGTAGTATATCTATTTTGTAGAAATGAGTTCTTTAATTCTTATACTAGAACTCTTGGGCGGGTCAATTTGACTCGGGATTGTCAAGCACCGATGGGTCACATTGACCCAATGCTGCTGCTCCTCTTAGTACTTACTTTCCAACTATGTAAAATTCTCTTCTTTACAAAATATTTTGACATTCTTTGTAATACAAATATGTTAACCATTTCATCACCAAAATCGCACACACAAAACATGATACAATAAATGTCCAGAAACATATTTTTAGAAGTAATAATATTTTTACAATGTGACATGAAATCTCCTGGATTACACCATATTTTTAAAAAATTGCTGTATTTTCAGAAATCTGGAAACAATTTGTTTAGAATGTTTTTAATATAACAATCCTGGTGAAAATATCATAACAAATACCAACTTTTTCCCCTGCAGACAGTTCATTTATGTTATTTATGTCCTCAATTCCTAACAAAAATGGCTGAACATATTGACACTATGTTCTGAGTGGATTTTTCTATTTTGGAATGATGTTATTCTCCCTGGAAACAAGAGGGTTTTAAATTAGTAGTCATGCGTTTCATGAAGTTATTTTTATTCAAAGGAAGAAATGTAACAAAAATTATTTTGCATCTCTTGATGGGCTGCAAAATTGACAGAAAGAGATACAACAATTGTTCAATTGCTGAACAAGCAAGTAGAAAAGTACAAATATTTATTGTCTATGAAATCATACTTGTATTCCACCAATCTATATACAAATGGAACAGCTCCACACACTGTTTATTAAGGTAAGCAGAATAAAAATGTACTAATCATGAACTCTCTACACTATAATGTAAGTGTAGGTACAAATGAGAAGAAAGCACTGGAATCTGTCACATATGAATGTTTATATACTGAACAAAACACCAAGCAAAAGTTTGGTAAAGTCTCATCTTGAAGGTGGCCAATTCATAACTTTTCTTAACATTTTGAATCTGGAGGATAAGGTATAGGAATATGACAGAAAATAATTTATCAGATTATCTGGAGAGTAAATTAGCGCATTCACATTCAAGCAAAGGAACTTGAAGTAATCAGAAACAACTGCCGAAAGGGCAAAAATGTGATGTGTTGAAAAACTGTAAAAGAACAAGACGTTTGTGATTCTTGTTACTACTTATTATTTTTCCACACTATTATTTTTTGATAAGAAAATAAAGTGAAAGTGCCGTATCTGTGCAACAATTAAATTGTATTTATATATCTGACTTTTTCGTTCCTATAAATCTGTACTGGCTATGAAAACAAAATATTATTTTTTGGTAATGAAATTCACCAATTCTTTCTTGTAGATGAAACAACAATGCAACAAAATTGTTCCTGTGACTGTAAAAATATTAAACAATATCAATTAAATTCATACACACTTACACAAAATTGGTATTATGAGCTAAAATATAATTGGGTCAATTTCACCCAAGCTGGGAATTGAAGGGGGTCATAAACTCTGGGTGTTCTAGTGTTAAGGCACTTGGATGACAGTGTACTCTTCCTCTTCATTATATTTCATACCATAGACTTTATTTGATACTTTAAAGAAAGTATAAGTAAGTGTTATATTAGATTTTTGTGGTACTTCTTCCATTTGTATGCATTGAGGTACAGATAGAATGGAATTCTTTTTATTTGTAAACTCCATATTGTTTTTATAATATAAACTGCTTATTGAGATTGGGTCGAGAGAAAAAAAGAAAAAATAACACTATTCCATACTGCCGACGTTTCGAAAATTTATATTTTCTTCTTCAGGGCTACGCACAACAAGGTCTACAATTAGCCGATGTTCTAATTTTCTAGCAATAAGTTAAACACTAAATAATAAATTTAAAAAGCACAAAACAAAACACACCTGTAAGTACATATTTCTTCCGTGTACCCTACACGTGGAGAAGATATGTGATAACTTTCAACTTTGCACACAGCATAGTGTGCTGCCTGGTTCACTCATCTTCTGTATGGGGATGTGTCTCAGGTCTTCCCGGGTTTAGGTCAGGGTGGAAATGGTGTACAGTTGTGGAAGGTGAACGGGTGGTGTAGTGGTTAACACCCCTGCGATCAAAGCAGGTGTCCCAGGTTCGATTCCCAGCTCGTCACCATTTTTGCCTAACCAAACGTTATCACACCTGTATAAATTCACAATACAACAACTCGCTCATCACTCATCAATCACAAAACTTTCTCATATACCATCTCGCATACCATAACATTCATAACTTCCCATCTGCATACAGTGTCTCGCACTCATCGCCAAACCAAGGTTATAAAGCACCCTTCATGGTTATAAACAACGGTGCATGATGCATGCTCCACCACTCAGTGACTCAGTGGCTCATGCACAGTTTTTGTGATTGATGAGTGATGAGCAAGTTGTTGTATTGTGAATTTGTACAGGTGTGTTTTGTTATGTGTTTTTTAAATTTATTTTTTAGTGCTATTTATTAACTTATTGCTAGAAAATTAGAATATCTGCTAATTGTAGACCTTGTTGTGTGTAACCAGTTTATATTCTTTGTATTATTATGCTTATTGAATTTTTGATCGTGCCTTTAAATTATGTGGTCTATACATCAGAATTAAAATATTTGTTAATAATTTGTAATTTCTGTTGATTGTACTGAAAACAGAATAGATATTTCTGTACAAATTAAAATTTATTGTATATATTTAAATATTATATTGCTCATATAAAAATGGAGTATTATTAATAAAGGGTGACCCATGGCTTAGTGGATAGCAAACTTGCCATCCACCTCTGATGGTGGTTTGAACACCCCGTTTGATTCAAGTAGAATTTGCATTAGTGGACAAAGCAGATTTGCGGCAAGTTTTCTGTGGGAACTTCAGTTTTTACTGCCTTATATTACGAATACTGCCACCACTTCACTTGCTCATAATCATTAGCTCCTTACATCATTCATTACTGGTGTTGGGGAGGTGCATGGAAGAGCATCCAACACCCTTGTATTTCCCCAACTACATGAGTTATGAGACCACATTTCATCCTCCATCTCACACACTTTGTACAATGTAACACGAGTGAAGATAAAAAGAAAGAAGTATTATCAATGAGAGTTTTTGAAAATTCAACTGTTAGAACAGAATCTGGCTTCAACATTTCTCCAAAATTCATATTAAACTAAAAAATATTTATGGGTAATTATGTCCATATAGCGTAGAACTTTTTCTGCTTTCCAGAACAAAAATGTGGATTGAATAATACGAGGTGCTTTCCATACCAGCTTACGGAACATTATTGTTGTATATGAACTTGTTTGTCCAGGACAAACCATGTCTTAGTAAATAAAACTACCAATAAAACTATCTACTAAGACAAACAAGTTCATACTTACTCCGGCCACGGAAACCTACGTTTATATTATTGTTGTACAACAACAATTCTAATCTTACTAGTATTTTCCCATGACGCTACACAATGTATTTTATATGATTCACTAAGAAAATAGTACTCATTTTGATATTGATGATACTTAACACTCCATAGAAATTGATACTGGAATTTGGAAATAAATAAAATTTTAATTTTAAAGTATATTTTTGTGGGACCAGTGTTTGTCCCTTAGGAAAACAGTGCATTGCCAATAAAAATTATTCATTGTTGATGCATTCTGGATGGAAACAGATAGAGGATTTTGTGTCTATTGGTTCTATTACAATGCTACTGTTGATCTTAACATTGATTGTACATGACGACTACAAGAATGTAAATATTTTCGATGGGAGTGATAGAAGAATATTCTCTTAGTTTTCTCTAATGTTGCTTTATTTCTACTCAGAGTAATTATGATGATTAAATGATATGAAATTTCACTTGAAATAAATAATCATATGTGTAGTTCTAAAAATTATATTCAAGAGAATGTTAGTAATTTGAACTTAAGAAACTTACTATTTATTGTAAATGCTGCTCAGCATGAAATTGAATTCATCTTATTTTAATGCTAGAAGTAGGACTTGCCGAATATGTAAGATTCACTTATTATACTGTAACAAAGATTCACGGTATAATGTCTTATGTTTTGTGTAAGTTGAGTATCACTGAAATGGGGAAATTTAAATTTATTTGAAGATCATGTAAACCACGTACTGCTGCAAAGCACTGGCAAAATACTTGTTTCAGTCATATCTGTATCTAATAATTGGTCCTCTGCAATAAATATAAGACAATTGCAATAAACAGTATTTATTATTCCTTCTTCATCTCTTCTTTCTCCCACTTGAATTTTGTTTCATTGCACATTTTGTTGTATTGTTGAAACATCATGTTCATGATATTGAAGTAAATATTTTCATTTGTGTTTAGGTTGTTATGGCGGTAGCTCAATTATATCATCATTTAGCTCCACGATCAGAAGTTAATGTTGTGGCCAAAGCATTAATTAGATTATTAAGATCACATCGTGAAGTTCAGTCAGTGGTTCTTAATTCCATTGCTTCAATTTCGACCATGAGAAAGGTAAGCTTATTTTAAATTGTTAACAATGAGTTGTATTGCAATTATGATACATTGTTTTTCCATAGGGTATGTTTGAACCATTTCTGAAGAGTTTTTTTGTTAGAACAAGTGATCCCACTCATATTAAATTGCTGAAGTTGGAAATTCTCACAAATTTAGCCACTGAAACTAGTATTTCAGTCATTTTAAGAGAATTTCAAACATATATATCTAGCAATGATAAGGAATTTGTTGCTGCTGCAATTCAAGCTATTGGGCGGTAATTTAATGCTTTTCCCCTATGATGTGTTTCTGGCTATATTTTTCTTTCACTGTATTTATTACATTTGATTTTTTCATTTTAGTTGTGCATCTAATATTAAAGAAGTGACGGATATTTGCTTGAATGGGCTTGTTGTACTTCTTTCAAATAGAGATGGTAATTTTTTTTCCACTTTTTTGATCTGAAATATTAGAATGTATTTACTTCTGAAATAATTTTCATTTTCAGAGGCTGTTGTGGCTGAGAGTGTTGTTGTAATTAAGAAATTACTTCAGACACAGCCAAATGAGCACAAAGATATTATAATACATATGGCGAAACTGGTAGATTTCATTACTGTTTCCCAGGCCAGAGCTTCTATTTTGTGGCTCTTGGGAGAATATTCAGATCGTGTGCCAAAGATTGCTCCTGATGTGTTAAGAAAAATGGCAAAGTCATTCATAAATGAGGTTTGCTCTATTTTTTTATATTGTAAAATTTTGCAGATAACCAGTTTTATTGATTCTATGTTCTGTATATCACCAAGTTTGTCCTACATGGTTCATTAAATTCTATCCAAATAATTTTTTAGGATATGATGTAGGCCTTTGTATAGGTAATTCGTCTTGAAACACAATTTTTCTATTTTGATTGCCAACATGCTATAGTCATTGTTGAGCTCCTTAGAATACATATGCACCAGTGTGTAAGATTCCCTAAAAAATTATATTTTTATTGTTTAACCTAGAGAGATTAAGTGAATGAAAAACAAAATCTACTGATAGAAAAGTGTTTAAATAGGGTTGTTGTTCTTGTTTTTTAAAATGTTTTTTCTGGAGGGGAGGGGAAACTTGTAGACCAAAATTATCATAAAAATATCAGGAATTACCATGGAGTCGCTACAACAAAATATTCCAATTTTTTTACTTCCTCACATACGTTAGTACACAGAAGTTTCCCATCACAGCTTGTCCTTTTGTCGTTCCATCAAAGTGAGTCGTCACCTTTTGCTGTTCCGTCCGTTTGCCATTGAAGTGAGTCGTTCCACATCCTGACGGTGGGATACAAAGAAGGCTCTCGAGTACTTCATTTCTTTTACTTTTCTTTTTCTCTTATTTACCTAGTTTTTCACTTAAATCGCTTTTATCTTCTTTACTGATGTTCTCTGTGTGCTGAACGCTTACCCATGTGTTTGCCGTGCATGGCGACCCATATTGGAGGGAATGGGAATCCTGGCGAGTTGAGGAACCATGCATACCTAGAAGGAAGCATGCCAGTATGCTTGCTTCGGCCTCGGCCTCTCCTAGACGGGCGATCGGGGGCTAACCCACCCCCAACCAATTGGCTCGTACTAGGTCTTCGACTGAACTCCATGGTGAAAGGGGGCGCGGGCACAGGGGGTCCTTCCCGCTGGTTGGCGGCATTGGAGCTACCCTGCTTAAATAACCCTGCATGCCCCCACTATATCCCCGTGTCAACCCTGACACCCCAGTGGGGTGTCCCCTTGTTGGACTCCATGGTGGGAAACACAGGAATGAAATTTAAATCTATATGCATGGAAAAACCTGTCCCCCTTTTGTCGCT
>NNCF01126193.1:1403084-1438251 GCA_002313205.1 Laupala kohalensis
CTCTTGGAAGAGGCGACTTGTTGGTGAAATTGTGGATTTACACGGGTTTTTTTGCAAGGATAGTGACAAGCCCACGAAACATCGCTTCCTTTTGATGCAATGTGTTGAAGAGGGAAAGCCATTTAAGTCGATTAGTTCCTGTCGTCTTGCTACAGCAATAGTCAAACATTTTGGTCAGTTACAATCTGTCGTGCGCCAGCGAAATGGTGAAATTTTGCTGGAGGCACGGACAGATAAGCAAATTGAACTGATATGGTCAATGGACTTTTGCTGGCTCGAAGATCAAGGAGAGCACTCATCCCAGCTTAAACTTGTGCAAGGGAGTCATCAACTACGACGACTGCACAAGAAAGTGAAGAAGAACTAAAGGCATTTTTTGAATCTAAAGGCGTAGTAAATATCCACAGAATCAGGAGGAAGGTGCAGGGAAAGTTTGTCCCCACCTCCACACTGGTTCTGACATTCGATCGCCCGTCTCTTCCAGAAACCATAGACTGTGGTTTTTATTCCCTGTGTATCCGCCAATATGTGCCGAACCTCCTGCGGTGCTTCAAGTGCCACAGGTTCGATCACACATTCGACTGGTGCAAATCATCATGCGATGTATGTCTAAATTGCGGTAAGCCATCCCACAAGTTGTCACCTTGCTTGTCGCCTCCATGCTGTGTTAATTGTAAGGAGAGTCAATCCCTCCAATTCTAACGCATGCACGAAACATTTGATGGAGAAAGAGATCCAAAGGATCAGTTACGGATAAGATATCTTTACCTGACGCTAGGCGCTGCTACTTCATTAAACATCCGGTTAGCATGGTTAAAATCTTTGCATCAGCGGCAAACACTTCAAAACCACCTACAGATTCTTTTGGCTGTCAGGTGGATTTGGAGGAAGTAATGAAACCACAGACGTGCGATAATGGAGTACAGGCATCCTTGGATGACCCTGTCACTTTCAAAGAGGCAATTGTGGGATGTACAACAATAATCCCAACAAAATTTAAAGGTGTTTTAAAGAAAGTCACCATCGATCTCAACGTCAACTTTGATCTCAACAGAAACATCATCTTCAATGGTAAAATCAAAACCATCTTCACCAATCACGTCCTCCAAGGAACCGAAGTCTGCCGACCCACGATCCCCCCGACGTCCATCTCGGGGACATTATTTTTCTTGAGTACATTCTTTTTTGATAGAGCAATCAATTTGCTAACAGTTTGTATAAAAAAGTTAGTGGTTTCATTTGGGTTTTCAATTTTAGACACTATAGACCAATCCTCAAGGGAACAGATTTCTTGCAATTTCTTATAATGTATCAATTTGATACATTTTGTTTCTTTTTTTGAGTCTAGCAGTCCCAAAATTAATGCTGGAAAATGATCATTAAGTTGGTACAATAACCTAAATGATTCAATGTTCAAATCAGATTTTACAAAGGCATGTACCTGTGCCAGGAAAAATTACCTGAGTAGGTCAAGTTACTTTGTTTACACCAGATTGGAAACCTTTCTCAAAGTAGTTACTGTAGTATTTTTCCTTATCATTGCTATTTTTCAATAGATCTATGTTAACATCTCCTAGAATTAAATGGTGTTTGAATTTCCTATTGGCTATTAAGAAACTATTTAAATCATTGACGAAATTACTGGTTATATAATCATGACATCTGTAGATGCCAGAAATCTTAATATTTTTCATTACATATTTATTCACAATAATAGAAAGTACATTTAGGTTATTAAATTTTTCTATAATACTTTTGGCTCCTAAATTCGTCTTAGTGTACATCACACCCCATCAGCTTTATTTATCTTGCTGTCATTAGTGTGGCAGTAATATCCAGGAACATTAACAAAACAAAGTCCTTGTAACAGCCAAGCTTCTGAACAGACAACAATATCAGGTTTTCTTTGTAGTTTTATAAGTAACACTTTCAGAAGAGTAATGTTACAATCAATGCTTCTGACACTTATGTGTAATGCAGCAATGCCATTCACATTTAGTTTTTTTGTTAACAAAGTCAATATCACCACTGAACTCATTCAGATTACTAGTTTGAAAATCAAGATCGATTATGTAAAAGAACACAGTGTTCTTGATCTCACTTTGTCCATTTAGAGCTTGTAGTATCCACACTCAGTAGTTTCAGTTGCATGATGACAGACATCAAAATTTCTACCTTGTGAACTATTAACCAGAGTACAATTAATGCATTTTTATTTCAACACTAGTACAAGATTTAACGTCATGGTCTGCAGCACATTTTGAACAAGACTGTTTCCTGACACATTTTTTTAGCATTATGCCAATATCCATTACATCAGTAACATCGGTGCAGGTTTAGGTCTTCATAAACTCTGCAGTAGTCAAAACCAATAGCAAGTTTTTCATTTCTCATTATTGTATGATAACTCTTAGGATCCATTTGAGCATATGCAGTTTAGGTATTGTAGCTTCTGTTTGATTTTTTGTTAATCTTATATACTTTTTTAATATGATGTACCAGTATTATCTAGGTAGCTTTGAGACTGAATAATTTTGCATAATTGTTCTGTGTCATATTTCTTGGTGAGATTCACTATTTTCATGTGAGGATTTTGTAATGTTTCCATTTGTACATTAAGTTCACCATGAAATGTTTTCTCAATTTCTTGTAATAACTTTTTATCTTCACTCTTACTATTGCAGGTGAGCTTAACTATTCCTTTATTTTTAATTGTTTTGAAATGAGTAATGCCAATTTTAATATCAGCAGGAGAGTTTTTATTTTATCTGCAATTTGATCCTCTGTTAGCTGGTTAGTACTTTTTACAATAATAGCAGAAGTGCCTTCAAATGGCTTTCTAGATGCTGAGTTATTATTGCCACTTAACACTTGTGCATATGGTACTTTGCAGAAATTCTGAGAATTTATCTTATTATCCAATAGCTGCACGTTGCTAAACAGAACCTTATTCATGTTTTTCAGAAGTATCTTTTCTTCCCAGACTGCACTGTATTTATCTAGTAAGGTTTCATATCTAATTTTGCAAATTCATAATAATACAAATTTAATACTAAACACTACACAGTTTCACGGAAACAACACCGGTCGAATTTTTGCTTCCAAGGCATGATGCGACTGCACAATTTTGTTAAAATTCTTTTGATGAAAATTGAAATGCAATTTTGATGAAAATTTATATTTTGTAATAATTTATGTGTTTACTTACTGACTAGAGCTATTGTATTTGTAATGGGAAAGAAATATGTGCAATTAACATGAATTACTGCATGGTGATTGCCCTGAATCTTGGGGAAATATTTCTTAAATATAAATCATTCTCTTTAATTTTGAGTTTTCCCAAGAAAACCTGAGTGGTGTTGCAAATAATGAGGGAAACTGTTGACATTCGATACAACAAATATTTAAAGGTGAATAAGACTTCTAAGAATATTTTCATATCTAAGTTGACCTGGGTGAAATAAAGATATTTAAAGCAAACGGGAGTGGAAAGTATGTGTCTGAAATTTATACATACAATGTTACAGCACCTTCATATTTTATTAAATTAAATGATTTTTTAATCCACCCTTTTTATGATTTCTTGTTATTTATAACAATAGTGATTGTGTATATTATGTGTATGGCTGTGTACAAAATATTTCTTATTGTATAGCCACAACTCAGCTGGGGGTTTTCTCTGGTTTTCCTCTGGCACTTGCTAACTTCAGAAGAAGCTGCTGTTTGGCAGTAAATTATTTATTTATTTAATCCTCTTTTCAACGAAATGTGGTTGTGAATACATATTGCAGAGAATTGTATGATTGGCACATTGGTAAAAAAGAAAATGGGATGATAATAAACTAATAAAAATTTGCATGACATTCCCCTCTTATTTATTCTTAGCAAATGCATTAGGCAAATCATTTTCTTTAGAATTGATGGTGTCAGATCATCAAGGAAAATCATGAATGGACAAGCAGTGTTCAGAAGCCCAATGAACATTTTTAAATAAGCAAATAAATGAATGATACAAGGACCATAACAATATCCTGGGTCTAATAATAGACAGAAGTATTGAGTGGAACTTCTCTCAGTTTTGCATACTTTGCATGAGTAGTTAATACACAAGTTGACACACATGAAAACATTTGGCCAGCAATAACAAGAATGTCTGAGAACATATTTTACAAGATAAACTGGCACCTTTCATAAACATACCAAATAGCCAAGTTGGATCTTGTCACCTATCTTGTTCCTCGTTTTAATGAACGGAATCATGACTAGACAAGGAAGGCAAAGTAAGAGACCAATAAAAAAAAACTAAGCCAGTTGTCACAAGAGATCAAGTGAATTGTATACAAAATCAATGAACACCTTGGTGTGATAGAAACATTTGCACTGCAATAGATCCATTCTTTGGCTAATTGTGGAACACAATTAAATCAGCAGCTGTGAATCATGTCCAGTGAAAAATTCTCCTTTACAGAATGGATTATTTTGTACTCCCACTGGAGTGACTGACTTTCCTCCTTCATATTCTAAAAACTTTGCCCCCCTTTGTCCTGTAAGTATGATGTCATACCCTAACTGACGATAAATATTTGCAAAAATTATTTAACAGGAATCATGTTGACTGACTACAGTTACTAGAGTTTGGGCTGTATAGTACAACTTTCTTACCATAATTAAAATTTAGATAAGCAATGCATTACATTCAATTGTATTCAATTACTATTTGAAAAAATCATTTAAGTTTTGTGTGATAATTTGATAATTTTTCATCCTTTTTTAGGAAGATATAGTAAAACTGCAAATTCTAAATCTTGCAGTGAAGTTATATTTGACTAATCCAAAACAAACAAAGCTTCTTTGTCAATATGTATTTAGTCTGGCTCGATACGATCAGAACTATGACATAAGAGATAGAGCAAGATTTCTTCGCCAATTTATATTTCCAGGAAATGGTACAGAACAGACAAAATTATCTAAACACGCTAAGAAAATTTTCCTTGCGACAAAACCTGCACCTGTTTTAGAATCAAAGTTTAAAGGTCTGTATATTTTGCTTTTGTCTTGTACAGTAGGGTGTATGACAAAATATGTTTAATATATTTAAAAAATATTGTATTTCAGATCGTGAGCAGTTTCAGTTAGGATCTCTCTCACATTACATCAATGCTCGTGCTAATGGATATCACGATCTACCTGATTTCCCATCTGTTGCACCTGATTCAGGGGTAAGAGATGTGGAACCACCGCCTGTCTATCAAGAACCCCGCGCCAAAAAACCTCACACTGTTAAAAAGAGATCCTTTTATTCTGAATCAGAACACAGTTCTCCTGCAGATGAAGGTAATTAAATGTTAATATATACTTCACATATATGGTATTGGTATGTGACACAATGCTTTTCATGCAGATTCTGATGAAACTAGTAATGGAGATAGTAGTGATGATGAAAGCTCTGATGAAAATAGTGAAGAAGAAAGTGGATCTGAAACTCGTAGTGAAGAAAACAATAAAGTTGGTAAAGTAAAGGTGGGAATAATTTTGTATTTAAATTCATTGTTATTATTACACAGAATTGTCTGCATTAAATTATGTTTGTATTGAAATAAACTTCCTAATATACTTTGTTCATGTTGGTTGCTTGTATGGATTTTGTTGTTGTTTTCATTAGGTGAAATCTGTTGGTTCTGTTCCTGAAAAGAAAATTGCAAAAAAATTGGAAATGGACTCCCAAGAAACGAGTTCTGATGATAACGAAGATTCATCTTCTACTTCATCATCATCATCATCATCCTCTTCAGCTGATGATGAAAATGGAAGAGAGAGTGATTCATCAGAACAATCAGATTCATCTAAGGAAGAAAAGAAAGAGAAGAAAGTGAAGAAACAGAAACCTGTTGTAGTCTCCAGTTCAAAATCTGAGAGATCTAAGGAAAGTTCTGGAGCTTCTAAACCTAAGAGTAACCTGGATCTTCTGCTAGAATTGGATGATGGTAAGCACACAAGATTTATTAAATTGTATTTGTAGAATTGATGAAAAGTTTCTTAGGGAAGTTCCAGTGCTTGTTCCAAAATTTAGGGGAAAACCTCATCTTTCTTCTTTTTTTCCCCAAGGTAATTGACAAAAAAAAATCTGATTATGGGAAAGTGAATACAACTATAAAATATATGAATATATAAATAAAATCAATTAACAAATAAAAAAACTAAGAAAGAAATGAATAAATAAATAAAATAAGGAATATTTCATTGTGATTTCTTGTTTAAATAGTAGTGTACTATTATTTTAGCTAAATAATTTTTGTCTTCAAGTAAGGTTTCTGTTTGTAGAGTGTTTTCTTGGAGTTGCTGTATTTATTGCACGGTCTTCTCTTATTTCTTAGATAAAGTTCTCTCATATATGAAATTTCAATGAAATTTTTATTAGGAGGGAGGGAATAAACAGCAACTTTGACCGTAGTGAGTGGAAATATCTACAATGTCTTCATGTATCAACTCTCTTTAAAAAACATTTTTGTGTGGGACACTAATTGTATTTGTACTTTATGAAAGAACAGATTTATGGTATACCCCAAGAAACTGCAAAAATAGACTATGATTCAACATGTGATGTCTTCATGATTTTATCGAAGTACAATATATTTTCCACTTACATCTTCACTGAATTAGATCATACCTTTCAGTTTGGATCAGTTTTCAGGGGACCTTATCTCTAACATTATCCAAGCATGACAACTGCTGATCTTTCAACAACATGGTGGCGGATGGATGCCCCTCCCAATTAAATTATTTGACCAATGGTATTTCAAAATTCAATCAGAATTTTAAGTTTCCAAAATAAAATTTGTTCGAAAATGTTAAGTTCTCTGTTGGTGGAATAGTGGTAATAATTTTGCTTTAATTTGAAGGTTTGCTAGATATGTGCTACTACTGATTTGAAGTATACAAAAATTATCAGTAGCAGCACATTATGAGAAAAACTTATTTTGCTTTCATGTATTTGGTAGCAAAGAGGATATGTTGGGAGGAAGTCACAATTTTACTTTTTGGGACTAGAAATTATAATGTTAAACCATGATTTACAGGCAGTGAGTGGAAAGTGATTGATGACAAGTTCAATTCCAACTTCAACTCATGCATATTCTTTATTATGTTCCAATTATAAATAGCTTATCTAGGAGAAGATGTTTTGGGGACATTTGTTAAGGTTAATTTGTATGAAATAAATTATATACCTTCCATGTTTCGAATAATTTGAGATTTTAACTAAAGGATGATCGAGTTATTGATGTAATAAAAACTCAATTATAACTGTTTTACGTTTTATGAACATATTTGCAAATTCCCACTAAAATTACCTCTAATGTAATGCAAAAGTATTTCACTTATTTCTTAAGCCAATTTCATTGTATCTGTATGTACTGAAAATTTACTGGTATTTATTTATTTATTTGCATTTCATTACATTTCACATCGTATTCCAAACTTTTCATGGAACATGGTTGAAATGTAGCATCTTTTGTTAGTATTGATTGACTTGCATTGATTTGTACTAGTAATTATGCTCAATGCTCATTGTATATTTTATTGCAAAGTAAAGTATTGTCTCGATCATCCAAAAACCCCAAAAATGTTTCCGAGACAGTTCTCAATTTCATATTCACAATGAACAGTTTATGGAAAGTATATATTCACAATAAACAGTTTACTAAAACATCCTAACAAGTCATATGTCATTTCCAGGTTATAATTATAAAATGTAGACTATTTTGCAAATGCAGATTTTCTTTACAATTTTCTCTCTCTCTCTCTCTCTTTATTTAATCTTTCATTTATTCTTTGTATGAACTCTGTATCTAAATATTGTCAAGATGTGATACATCCTATTTGAAATGTAAATTTCTGCTTTGTTTATCTTTCATCCAATTATTGTTGAATACATCTATTTTCATTTGTAATTCATCATGGTGAAAATTTCAATTTTGCAGTACCCCCAACAATTACACCTGTGATGACTCCATCTTTAGGTGGGTTTCTAACACCTTTGACTACACCAGTTACTCCAGTCACAACTACATCTATCCAGGTATAACTTTGTAATAAAATTTTTTAAAAATTATTTTCATTATACATATCAAAGGAAATGTACCATAATTTCCAAGAATAGTTAGCTATTTTGTCACTCGGCAATCTTGTTGAGGTAGTATTTTATCTTCATGTTTTCATGTTTTGCTTGCATGGATCTACATTATATCATGAAATATTGACTATTATAAAATTATTCTTTTATTGACAACTGAAATTTTTGCTAGATGTATATTCTGTGAGTCAGCCAATTCTTTGCTGTTTTTTTCATCTTATAAAATAGTTATTTTTGTTGCTTTACAAATTGGTAAAATCAATTCAGTACTCTTTTGAACTATACATAGAACTTAATAATAATAATAATAATAATATAAAGTCTTAATTGCCATCTTCCTCTTTGTCTTCTTGGAGAAAAAATATAGTATCATACATACTTTTTTACTTTCACATAATATATAGAAAGTATTGTAATTGAGAAGAAAATTAGAAAGCGAGATTTTGATGGAAATATCAGTTTTGGCGATCTCTGATTCTGAAAAAGTGGGTTTTTGTCATAATTTCCATCTGTCCGCCTGTGCAGAACAATTCTGAGTAAATGAATGAATCAGTTTAATTCGCATTTTGTATTTGTGATAGAATTTACTTTTTGTCGATGCACATGCTGTAATTTTTTAAAAACTTTAGAACAAAAGGTACTTCACATGAAGGTGAAAGTGGTCTTTTGAATGTATCTGAAAAACGATACCAATGATTTTGCTTAAATTTTCTGTATGTACAATTAGTATGCATAACATCTGCATTAGCGGTATTTCACAGGAAAGTTTGGTAAAGACGCAGTAAAATAATTTCTGTCTGCTACACTTACACATTAGTTAACTGTTTCAAGATGCTTGAATAATATTTAGCAGTGTATGTGGACCAAGCAGACGTAGAATACACTTTTCGTAAACTGAAATGAAAGAGATGATAATGATAAAATATATAGGGGGACAAAATGCACTGGAAATATGAAAAAACATCCATTTCTGTCTACAATGAAATTACATTTATAACACTTGTATGATATTTATAAGACTGATATGCCGCTATATGTTTTGAAATAATATTTGGAATATTTATTTTACTTTCAAATTTCAAATAAAAGACAATAAGTTCATCTAGTGAATTTGAGCATGAATAGAGCACTGGATGACCAAAATATAGAGGACCACTCCAGAAATTACCCTTTTTAGAATTTTTTCTCACTATGCTGCAGACAGAGAAACGTATATGAGAATGTATGAGCAATGGTTTTGCACCACTAGTTTCCCCTTTATTTTACTCTTTGTTATCATTGGAAAAATATTAGAAGTTCATTATGTGTATTTATGATCTTGAATAATTTAATTTTTAATTACAAATTTAGTCTCAAAATTTTATTTTTCACTGCTCTGTTAAGTAAGTTTATCATAATGACATTTGCTGTCCCTATTGAAATATGCAGTATGGAAGAAGAAGAAGTATTTAGTATTTGTGGTTTCTTGTCATTTAAGTCTTGCCATTTTGTGAAAAATATCGTTAAAGTATTTCTTAAAAGTTTAACATGTGATAGAAATAGTTAAATTTAATCTTTAAAACTTATTGAAAAATTTTCAATGTTAAATCAGTCAACTAGTCAAGGATTCTATTGTTAGTTAAACTCACCATAATTCATTATTACATAGGTATAGAATAGGTAGGGTAGGCTGTATAAAGAAGGTATATAAAAAGTTAACAGAAGACAAACTGTTAACTTTATTAATTAACAATTAATGATTATCTGTCCAGCTATGCTTATAACCATAAGGCATATTTCCCTTGTCAGTCAAATGTCTTAAAGATTTTCCGATCTGTGTATGCATTTTAAACAAGTAGTTATATTTAAGTGAAGGTTACACTTAAATAGTGGAAAAAAATTCATGAATTTTTGTTATTTATGAGTGAATATTGTGACATAATTATGTTACTTGGTGACCTCAGTTTTGTTTTCTTATTTAGAGGGAAAGAAATAATTTTATTTTGGGGTAAGTGGAGGCATTATGTTTAAGATCAAGATCTTAATTTTTTGCTAAATATCACATTTAATATCAAAACATGATATGATTTTTCCTTGAAATGTTATTATATTGTATCAGAACAACATAAAATTTGATAAAATATAATAATGAATGATGTCATCCACACACTCCACTTTCATTATTGATATATTTCAAAAAATATGAATAATGTAATTGGAACATGTAGCCATCATCACTCAAGGAATATTTATCCATTGTAAGTCTCGAAGTATTTTTCTTAATAAAATTTAATGTACTAAAATTGCTGAAAACTTGCTGTAAAGAAAATGTCAGCTTTTATCTCACAGAATTTTCATATTTTATGTATTATCTATTTCTTACTAAGAAGTAACAAAGAAAGTTCTAAGTTTTGTAAAAAAAAAAAAAAAAAAAAAATAATGAAAATCAATCTCTATTATGAATGAAAAAGAGTGTTTATATATCATTGTATTTTCCTTTCAATCTGTTCCATGGTTAATGTAAGATCATGAATTTCACTTTTAAAAAATAGTTTTTGATATAATTTTTGAATCTCAATTTCAGATAATATAGTCCTAACTTAAAACCTGTTTATTTGTCTTTTGGTGTCCTTTTGAAGAAACTGAGAAGAATTGATTTTTGTTCAAGAATCTTTTTCTTGCTTTGGATTGTTTTTAATCTTTCTAGCTTTTTTGAAAATATATTGCTTTGTTTAATTCTCCATTTTTTCTATACATTTTCTTCCCTTTTTGGTAAGCTCTTACCTTGAATCCTCCTAAATGAATTTCAAAAATTTATTTTCCCGTTCCACAGTTTTTGTCTATTGGCTTTTTCTAGTCTTAACTAATGCTCTTAGATTTTGATAAGAAAAATTTTCTTATATAATATCCGACTAGAAATTTGGTTATAAAATTATAGTGGGAAAACAACAAAGCCAAATAAATAGGCAAAAAAGTGAACTGCTGAACTTCTTTGTTGTACATTATAGAGTAAGCAATAGAGAACATTATAAAGCAAGGGTACAGTGACTTTTGTGACTGTAAAGTGAGAAAAGTAAAATGTCACAAATTATTTTTTCTGAGGTCAGGTGTGAAAAATTATGCTCATTTTTTGTTTAACAAACAAAAATGTTTTAAAATTCACACATTTAAGTGTTGTAATAGTAATCTTCTATTATTTGATAAAAAATAAGCTTAAACAAATATTTGAAATTTTTTGAAATATCCCCACTATTGATGTATATAATGTATGATTCAGTTATTTATGTTATTGATCTTCAAACAATTTCTGTAATAGTTGTCTTAATCAAGATTTATTTATAATATTATCTGTGGGTGTATTGAATATTGTTTAAACTCTTTTTCTGATACAAAAAATTTACCCAACAAAAAAAGTAATGATAATTTTATGGTTTATCGGTCTTGTTTTTATTTTTACTTCAGAATATTGTCTTTCCTAGACTTACATTTCCTCTTGTTTTTCTGGTAATTCTTACTTATTTGACTGAAAAAATGAAAATGAGTCCTGCTGTACATGTTTTTATTTCAAGAATTTGTAAACTTTTTTTTTTTTTTTTGATAATTCCTTCATCTTTCATTACAAATTAATTTTCTTAGTAAGAAATGATTGTTAAAATAATTGTTTTACCCTAGAATCCAACATATTAAATCCTACATGTACTAGTCCTTTTTTTTTACCAGTGTTTAACTGAGTGTTTTTTACAGCCTGCTAGTGCTAGTTTCATCCCTATGAAAACAACAGAAATATTAAATAGGGTTAGTGGTGGTGGATTGAGTATTCTTTCAAGATTTACACGCTCTCCCCATTTATTTTCACCATCAATGGTATCTATAGAATTAACATTTACCAATGTGGGGAGTTCAGAACTTGCTGATATCCGAGTAGGACAAAAGGTATGTCTTTCTACAGTGTGTGATTATTGGAAACCAAGAAAAATATTTTTTAAGCAATAATTTCTGTAGGTTTTCTATGCTTTATTTGTCCAGCCGGTCTTGAAGGCATGAGTCACTCAGTCCAAAGGTCTCTGCAGCAATATGTAGTCACTCATTTCTGAAAATGAAGCTTGTGTGATAAGTGATATCATTCAATTCTACATTTTTATACAATCTCGTAATTGATTTTATGTTTGGATCTTTCATGTAACATTTATAATTCATTATTATAACTTATATTTGGTTGGTCTGGACATTTCCTTATTAGATCTGTGGTCTGATCCCAAGGAGTCCGAACAAGAGGGAGTCAACTGTAATATTTTAATTGCTCTCTTTTTTAACTACAGCAAGAACTCAGGCTGAAACATTGAAGTTGAAATTCTTCAAGTTTAAATGCGTAGTTTGAGGAAAAAAATTATGAGCGCAAAATGAGTTATATGAAATCCTGCAATGAAAATTTGGGGATTGAAGTAACAATTTATATACATTAATAAATTGTTTATGCTAGCAAATGTGTATATATACATTTTATTTGGAGGAAATGTACTACTCATCAAATTATGCTCTTTGTGGCATGGAAAATCTGCCCATCTGGTTAAAAATTGTTTGGGTGTATTTTGACAAATTCATCATGCATCTTTGAAACATCTGTTGAATCTTGGTTCTTCACAAATTTCAAGCTGGCTGTGTTTTTTTTAATGAACCTATTAGGAATTGATTGTATAGAATACAGAAATTATTGCAGATTTTTAGTCTATTACTAACAAATTTGTCTATTAACTCATTTTGTTGTTAATTTAATATTATTCTTGCTCTTTACTTTAATGAATTGTCTTAATCTGACATTACAAACAAATGACAAAAAATCTGTGAAGTTTTGTCAGAATTCTTTAGATGTTTAAGTATTGTTAAATGAATGAATTTCATATTTTAGAATCTTCCACCTGGCATAGCTATGCATGATTTTGCTCCTATTGGAACTTTACCTGTCGGTGGGAGTTTGCCTGGTACAGTTGGTGTTGACTTTAATGATTCAACTCAACCCATTACATTTGAAATATTAATTGGAGAGAGGTCAAGCAAAGTTAGTTTAAGAGCTACCGTGGGTGAACTCATTCGTGCTGTTACGATGCCTGAGAATCTCTTTACTGCAGAACAAGGTATACTATTTGTTTACCATCAAGGATTGTATTCCATTCATTAATATTAAAAACTAAGTTTTGCAAGTATATCACATGATTATGTTGAAAATTTCAGTATTTCGGCCCATTAGAGCCTCCTTTTAAACTGAGGTCACATTAATACTTTTAGGTGTATTTAAGTACTAATGTATTTAGGTGTATTTAAGTATTTAGGTGTATTTAGTGTACTCCAGTGTTATCCACATGTGTTTTATGTTTGTTTCTGTTTGTGGTAAAGGTAAATTGAAGGGTATGACTGAACATACTACTACAATACCTTTGCCTATTATTTGCAACAACTCCAAAGCTATTTGTCAGAGAGTTTATGAAGCAGCAAATGTTGCATCAATACCTTGTACTGACCCCAAAGTGCTGAAGTGAGTATTCTGTCAGTTTTTTTCCTTATATAATTAATTTGATTAAAAAAGAAATCAGAATTTATCAAGAAAGGTTTTAGTGTTTTTTGTACTTTATTCTTCAAGTTACATTGCAACTTATTCTGCATTCTCTCCAAAATTTCCATATTCAATCTAAAAGTCAAGGGTGGATATATATGATTTTCAAAAATAATACCCTGAAATTTAAAATGTTGAGGATAATGAGGTTGCACATAACATTGAACCTTTCATTTACTAATAAATTTAATTGTTAATTTGTAGTTTGAACTCACTCAGATATTGTTTGCAGTTCAAATGTAAACTTGACCAGTAATTTATAAATATTATTATTCCAATGATTTTCCAGCTTTATTTTGTGTAAATTATTTTTATCATATTCACTTTTTATCTCAGGTTTGCAGGTCAGACGTTGTCATCAAAATCATTAGTTCTCATCATTATAAGACTTCTTGAAAATGATCAAACTAGTATATCTGTGAATTGTGAAAAGATGGTAGTTGGATCTATGCTCTTAAATGAGATCAAAAGTCACTTAAGAAGTTAATATTCTTTTAATTTCATCTTTTTTACTCCAAATGATATACACATAGTGATAATATTTTTGTATCTATATACTGAAGAAGATTCACTCTCTGAAGTATTACATTCCAGAGCGCATGGGAAATCAGAATTTTCTGAGTGCAGGTATTTGCTGTATGTGTTAATACCATACTTAGTGACATAAGGCAAACTTGGAATTGCTGGTGCTTTCTAAGTTTTATAGTTCATTTTCAAGTAAATAATTGAATTTTGAGTGACTTCTGTCTGATTTCTTGTTAAGTATGATGTGGTTTTATTTAAACGGCATTTATAAAGAGTTATAATGTTTTCAATAATTTTCTAAAATGATAAAATGAAGTAATGTGTGTTTATATTAGAATTATTAAGTGTTTCTTATATTTTGTTTTCTTGACAATGTTTCTCAAATTATTGCATTTTAAATCTTTGGAAATCTGTCTTTTCAGTCATGAGTAATAAAAGAAAATGTGTATTTGTTACTATATGGGTGCAATATGAATTGTTCTGTAACATAATTTATCTAGAATATATTGTGTAGATGGATGTACAAAATACATTGATCCTGCATGTCAGAGTTGACAAGATTGTGTTTATTTTTCTTTATCCTGTCAATGTTTATTAAAATCATGAGTTGCTGTTAAAAGTAAACTATGGTTAATATTGTTTTTCGATGAAGTTAGGTCAATAGTAGGTAGTTTTTTTAAGGAAGTAGAAGAATTTTTTTTGTTTTTTGTCAAAGACCATATTCCCCGTGTAGAAACCCAGTCTTTATAAAAATTTGTGATGAGTAGTGTTTATGGTATAGTAAAGAAAGAAAAGAGTGGGAATATTGTTTTGATTTATCTGACTCTTTATTTCATTTTCTTTCCTTTCCTCTTTTTTTGTACATGGAAAGGCAATGACAAACCATTAATATTATAAATTATAGTAATAATTCTTTGGCCACACACTTATTTTTTAAACCCGAACTAGTTTCAGAAGCTGTTGTCTTCCATCCTCAGCTACTGTCGTCTGCTGATCAAACTCTAGTGGTAGGCGAATGGATGAATTCTGAAATCAATTTTTTTTTTTAACTGAGCTTGAAATCTAACAACAAACACAACCTTGCAATATAGTTTGTAATAATATTGAACAAACAAAAAGAAATTTAGAAATTAGAAAAATATAACATTTTTGTGACATGAAATTTGGACAAATTGAAAAGTCAGCAGTAACGGCACTTTTCTGGCACAAAAAAAACAAGAAATTGATGAAATTGTAAGATGGTTGAAGAAGATTGGTGTTGATTTTGAACTATTGTTTTGGGAACGACTATTCAGCTATTGAAGAACAGATTGTTAAATGTTGAAGTTAATTTGAAAATAATTTGATATCAAGATTCATCCGCCTGCCATCAGATCATCAATCCAGTTTAATCAGCAATTGGCAGTAGCTGAGGGTGGCTTTTATTGGTGGATATATAACTCCCATGTAATACTGTATTTGAAGGCATTAGGAATGTTGTTTGCTTTTTGTGAAATGTGGGGACAAATTTTGTACCTCATTGATTTGTACCATCAATAAGTGGTTGAATACATGGATTACAGTAACAAGCTTTAGGGTTAAAAGTACACAAGAAAAAATTCACTATAAAATTGAGATAAATAAATAAAATATCACTTAAAAAGGTTGTAAGTGATAACTTTTTCATACATTATAAAATTTAGTATATTGAAACACCAAAGATAACATCACACCCACTCCTCCGTAATGCAGTGTAACCATATAAAAATAGCTACCACCCAGGGTGTGTAATGTAATTCATGGACAGTTCCTTATATGTTACGTTTTAAAAGTTTTTCATGTGGTTTAAATTGAAGTAGTTGTTCAACCATTACAGATTAGTTTGGGAGGGAAATGTATGCCCAACACACTGCAACCATTGTTTGAACTATTGTGCTTCCCTAGGGTGAATGATGTGGTGAAATGAAAGGCAGGGGAACGGGAGTACCCCGAGACAACCTGCAACTAACTCCACTTCATCTACCATTGCGAATCATACTTGAATCGGACAGCGTTTGACCCTGGTTCACCAGAGGTGGAAGGCGAGTATGTTAGGCACTACACGCTAGTTCGACTGTTAAATTATAACTAGTCAGTGTTAAAACCTGTGACAGTAATTTTCCTGTTTAAATTAAACCACTATCTATTAAAAAATTATCGTTATTATGACTGTCAAGGTTCAGAGTTAAATACTGAGAATTGGTTGCCTGATAACAAGGGCTACATGTTCCAATTTTACTGCATTTTGTTACAGTTCATTCATTGGACCTTAAGCATGGGGGCCAAATATAAGAATATGGTCCTATCAGGGTTCGACAAAATCATAGATGCCATATTACTACAAATACTATTGCGGTTCCAAAAATATAAGTCATACTTCGCTCTTCATATTTACAGTAGTTATAAAGAAATATTGTTCCGCACTATTTTCTTCTCTCCGCCAGCGTTTATATTAGTGTGTTAGGGCATGAAAATTATAATATGGCTCGCTGTCGCGATTGTTCGGTCACAGTCGGCGATGTTAGGTTTGTTAGTCCCGGCGATTCCGTTTTAAGAAAATCTGTTGAAGTGTGAAGATGGAGGCGATGGTGGAGGTAGCAGCATTCGCGGAAGGATATACGAAGAAAAAGGTTAGGATAGGTCCATAATGTTNACTCCATATTAAAACCAATGTGCAAAGCCAATGCATGTGCTTTTAAAACCTTTCTATATTGTGACTTAACACAAAACACCCGGTGTAGCCAGCTAGTCCGTAGAACTCCTTTCTGATTTAGGGAGGGGTCCGCTCTACAGGGGAGCTGAAGGAACTACTGATGGCCACAAGTGAAGAGACCGAAAAAAAAACACTTCAACACATTATTCAACAATTAATACACGTTCACACCACAAGAAAATAATACAAAAAAAATTGAGAAAGAGAAAATAATAATAATAATAATAATCGTGCCGCAGAGCATGTTTGTGCCGACCAGTCTCTGACGAGAGAAGAAAAGCTCATGATCGGACAAGACGAGTGACCAAAAACATAGGTATGTAACGACCTGCATCTGGCGAATGGAGAAGAGCATGTCCGTGCCGACCATCATCTAATGAGTGACTCTTTCTCTTCCCAATCATAGACTATAAATAGAGTGAACTAATAATAAATTTATTGTCAAAACAGTACAAACAGCGTATGACCACGTGGAGGACAATAAACTAATTTACTGTTCGGAAGCAAGCAAGGGACCTAAGGTAGAGGCGGATTCACAAATTTCAGCAAAAATTCCAAGACTAGATAAAAAGTTAGCTATGAGTTATAATACTAATGGCATGTCAATATCTTAATAATTTAACACAAAAAATTTATTTTACGCGTACAAATGATTATCGAACTATAAATTATTCTGAGTATAGTGTTTAAAAATAATAAGAATTGAAATAACACTAAATTCATGATTTATTGTTACAATAAACACGTCCCTAGAGAACCTGTATAAGAAATCCGCCTCTACCCGAAGGGAACCTGGAGCAAAACCCGGGCCAGGATGGGACTACAGAATTAATGTACACAACAGTGCCAAAGTTCAGTACACATAAAACTAAATTAATATGAATCATAAGACACGACAATCATGCAAAAAAATAGTTTTTTAAATTGCTTTAAGTTATTTTAAAAGTACTACAGCAACGGCACGATCAAGTACAAGACGGATTTAACTTTTATTAAAATCAATAAATTCTTTTAAATTGTAGAAGCACTGGTGCAGGAGGTAGGTTTTAACCGCGGATTTGAAGAGATTCAATTTGATAACATATTTTATATTCTTGGGCAGGGAATTATTTTTAAAAAGTGATTCCCGAATGTTATGGTCCTTTTTGGCAAAGAGTGGTTGACACTCTAGGCCGATGAATATTATTACTATTGCGAGTATTGTGTTCGTGAACGAGACAGTTTCGTATAAAGCAAGGGTGGCACTTCAGTAATTCGGTCTTAATAAACACGACTGTTTCATAAATATAAATGCAGGTTTACAAGAGTTTCGGGGGTGAGATTTACAAATTATCCGAACTATCCTCTTCTGATTTCTGAAAGTTTGAATACTCTGACCGGAATTGCCCCAGAAGATAATACCGTAACGTAAATGGGAGTAAACGTTTGCAAAATATACGCAATGGGAAATACGTGGACTAACTGCGTTAACTAAGATTCGGAATGCGTAACAATTCGCTTAATTGGGATTTAAGATCGTCAACGTGACAATTCCATTTGAGGTTGTCTTGAATATGGAAACCTAAGAATTTTGTATTCGTAACAGTTTTTAATTGTGTTCCGTTTAAAGAAAGAGAAACCTGGGGTAAAGATTTTGTGATACTATTGTGGAATGACATAGACACTGTTTTGTCAGTGTATACAATGAGACGATTTGCATGGAACCAAGTCGAAAGGTTAGACAAGATTTTTTGTGCGTTGGCGTGTTTACATAGTAAATGAGTGTCATCAGCAAAAAGAACCATTTTGCAATCTGATGTGGATGATGACATGTCGTCCAAATACAATAAAAAGAGTATAGGACCGAGAATTGAACTTTGGGGTACTCCGCAAGTAAGTGGCTTTGTTTCTGAAAGACAACGCTGAAGTATTTTATTTTGAGTATAGGATATTTCGATCTGTTGATATCTATCTTTTAAATAAAAAGTTAGCCATTGATGTGGAAGTCCACGAATACCTCAAGAATGCAATTTGGAAAGGAGAATTCCGTGATCGATGACATCAATGCTTTGGATAAGTCAAGAAAAACACCTTGAGGATTTTCTCCACGGTCAAGAGATGTGGTAACATCGTTTAAGAAAGAAAATATGGCGTTTGTTGCGGAAAAGGATTTCCTAAAACCGTGTTGATCGTCAGAGAGAATGTTATTTTTTGATAAAAAATCTGGAAGACGCTTATAGAACAATTTTTCTAGGATTTTTGAGAAAGTGGGTAGTAGAGATATTGGTCGGTAATTTCCAATATTAAGTTTGTTTCCTTTCTTGAGTAAAAGTTTCACTTTTGCTCTCTTAAATATGTTAGGAAACACGCCTTCGGATAAAGAACTATTAAAAATATTTATGAGTGGATTTAATATAGCATGGGACGAAAATTTAACAATAATCTCAGGTATATCATCTACACCTGTTGAAAATTTGTTTTTTAATGAGCTGATCATTCTCATGACTTCACTGGCGTTAGCTTCCGAAGTAAACATAGAATTGGGTACGTGAGTGGATATAATTGGAGGACATTGATTTGGATATATTGAGTTCGTTATTTTACCAACTTCTGAGAAGTAAGAATTAAACAAACTTGCAATGTCCTGAGGATTTGTTACGATTTTGCCATCGTTTAGTAAAGAAACATTTTCTTNTCCACATGGTTTTCATCCGGTTGTTCGATTTTAGTATATGCCTGTCGTTTTCCTTTACTTTAGCGGCATAGACTGCTTTTCGAAGAATTGTCTTATATTTACGAAAATAATTATGGAATTCGGGTGATTGGTTATAGAGTTTTGAAAGATAATATAAACGGCGTTTATTTTTTGAAGAAATTCTTACCCCTTGGGTGATCCACCTATTGTATTTCTTTGTGTTAATTAACTTGCGATTTATGGGAAAGCTAGAGTTGTAATGTTTTTGGAATATTGAGATAAATACATTGAATTTTGGTTATTGTAAACATCTTTCCATGTTTCTTCACGCAAATAATTTATAAATATGGATTGATTTTTGTCATTAAACTCTCTTTTAAACTTGTAAAGGATTTTAAGTGGTTTTAGATTATTATTATTTGTCAATACTTGAGCAAGGTAATCGCGGTACCCGGCGATAAACACTTCAGAGAGATACGAGTTTCCATTGTTGACGATAATTTGATCTAGCAATGTTTGAGATGAGCCGGAGAGGCGAGTGGGTTCGTTTATTGTAGTAATAAGGTTGAAGGAATCGATAAGATTCTTGAAGGATCGATAAGACATTGTTAAAAATTACACGTCTCTTGAAAGTTGCGAAGAAAACATTTCCCTTCTAAACGATGTCAAAATGGTATAAAATCCACTTGACATCGCAAATTTGTTTAATTCTTATTTCTCAAAAGTAGGTAAAATAGCTCATTCATTATCTCAAAACATATGTCCTCCGCATATATCCAGACACGTGCCCGCTTCTATGTTCACTTCCGAAACTAACGCCAGTGAAATCATGAAAATAATCAGTTCATTAAAAAACAAATTTTCAACAGGCATAAATGATATACCCGAATTTATTGTTAAATTTTCGTCTCACGTTATATTAAATCCACACATAAATATATTTAATAGTTCTTTATCGGAAGGGGTGTTTCCTAACGTATTTAAGAGAGCTAAAGTCCTTCCTTTATACAAGAAAGGAAACAAACACAATGTTGGTAATTATCAGAATAATATCAGAAGTGAACTTATTCATTACAAGGAGCAGGAAATCTACGAATTTGACTCCCATATTAGTTGTTTTGTACTTTTTTTACACGTCACCCCTGTCAGACTTCACTTCTAGAAGTATGCCTTTGGTTATTCGCATAGGGGCGTCCTTCACAGTTTGGACGTACCATTCTGTTGATGTTGTCATTGGTTGATGGGTGATACGACGCTATCAGTTTGTGGCATTTGACACCATTGTTCTGCAGGAAGACCTTGAACTCTTCTGTGATGAACTGCTCGCCGTTGCCCGAGACATCGGTAACTGCAGTGCCGTACGCTGTGAATATGTCATCCATCAGGGCGATTGTTGCGGCTGCTATTGTGGAGGTTGTCGGCTTGACCTCGAGCCACTTGTTGTACGCGTCTACGACTATGAAGAGCGTGGTGTCAGGTACTGGGCCCGCGTAGTCGATGTCGATGCGTTCCCAGTGGTGCTCGCGGAACTTAGGTGCAGCGTGCGCATGGCTTGTGTGTGAGTAGCAGGTCTTAGCAAACTTCTCGATGTCCGAGTCGATACCTGGCCAAAAAACGAAGGAACGTGCCATTCCTTTAATTTTCACGATCCCTAGTGAGCTGCGTGAAAGGTTTTGAGGATGGCATCTCGTAATACCCATGGAACCACTGCTCGGTGCTCAAACATCAAGCAGTTAGCAGCGAACGAGTATTTCACCTCGGGTTATGGCGGGTGAGATCTTGGTCACCTTCCAAAAGTTTCACAATTATGCCAAGATGAGGGTTCTTGTCTGATCTGACGGGTAACTACCGCGTCTGGTGCGCAGTAATCAAATCAAAGTTGTCATAATTCTCTGTCTTTCCTCGGGTATAGAATTGAGTGTTGGATCTTGTTGACGGTGGATACTAACGGCGCTATTGAGCAGTAGTCAGCGTTGGCTTAAGGCTTCGAAGTCTTAAATACAACGGTGTAGTTGACGTGTGCGAGATAGTCGGCATAATTGGCGATGCAAACTGATGCACAGGACGTAACGATCTGCGTCAGAGGTTTGTGGTCCTTGATCAGGGCGAAGTGGCGAGCATTCAGATAGTTGAAAAATGTCCGTAAGGCTCTGGCGATGGCGATAGCTTCCTTGTCAATTTGGGGATACTTCTGCCCGGTGTTGACATCGTCCGACTGGCGTAAACGATTTGCCATTAGCGGCCGATGAGGGAGCACTGCGCCTAGACAGGTTTTACTGGCGTCCGTTGCCAGCAAAAGTGATAGTGCTGGGTCAATGTGAGCGTTCTAGATTCTTGGTAGGCTCCGTCTCCCTCTGGTGTCAAGACAAGTGGGTCTTTCAACAGCATGTCTCTGAGTGGTCGGTCACTCGTTGATAAGTTGTGGATGAAGGCGCTGTTCTATGTCACTTTACCCAAGAACAACTGGAGTTCTTCTGAAGTCATCGGTTTCGGTACATCCCGTACAGTTCGGATGTGTGCATCAAACTTGTGGACACCTGATGCATCAATCTTATGACCAAGAGCTTTCAGGATTGTTTCTGCAAAGTTGTACTCAACTCGGTTGAGCTTGAGGTCGTGTTGACGAAAGCGCTCCAATGTTGCGGTAATATGTTATCAGATTTTGAAAACTATCTGCAAAAATAAAGGTGGTGACAAAAAAATTACGACATTTTGGAGGTTCTGCAAAACCGTGCTTGATGGCGGGAATGTTAGCTGCTCCATAGACAGCGCGAGGTAGGCAGATCAGATCATGAGTCGGGGCCTTGAGCGTGAGGGCGTGGCTCAACTTATTGTCTACCTGGAGATGAGTATATGCGTCAGTGACATCCAGACGGCAGAAGAGGGTGGCATCGCACATCCAGTTGAACAGTTGTTCAATTTTTGGAATAGGATGTTCATCGACGATGAACAACGGGTTACGATTCGGCCCTTCATTCTTAATTTGCCGTTATTCTTAACGACAACATGAGTTGTTTATGACCACTTCGAGTACTCTACCCTTTTGTAGAAATTGGATGCTATTTCGGCATCAACTTCTTTGGCGTAGGCACCTTGTAGGGATACAGGAACGTCACGTGCTCGGGCGAAGGTATACTCAAGTTATCGAGAGTTTGGGCACTAAAAAAACAAAGATGTCGGACTCGAGTGGTGTTTCAGAGCTGCCACAACCAATATTTTAGAACAAAAACCCCACACTCGTTAAGACTTGGTCTGCCTGTGATTGTCGTTTGATATTAAAATCCTCGTTTGGTAGAACTTACACATGCCTTACGGGTGTACCAACGCAATGGAAACAACAAAGAGACTATCGTAAAATGAATTTCGTTGAAAGTAGATTAATAAATTAAGATTTCTTGAATAATTTACGCAACGTATTTTATAAATCAAAATGTTAATTTTCTGTTACACTACAAAGGATAAAGAAGAGTATTTTAAGGACTGGCTCTCCTAGAGTTATTTCGTCAAGTTTGGTGGTAGTGAATACAACGTTTAAGATGAAAATATCACTAAGTTGAGTAGTATCCGACATAGGGGGATTCAATTGAGTAGGTTGGCAGTTCTCCCAAATTTGGTAACTTTTCAGAAGGCAGCTAAACTATAGGTATGGCCCAATCCTTCAGGCGCAACTTCGCTGGTGATGACAGCTTTCCAGGGGTGTAGCTAAAGACATCCTGGTAGCGGTTTAGAGTGGCATCAAGTCCTTTTTGTTGATCCAGGGACAGAGCCTGCTTGACGGAGAGTTGGTTCACCGATCCTGGTTTTCTAAAAAGCAGCTCGAAATTGATCTCTCGCACGAACTTAGAGATCCACTCACCAAGGAGCGTCTCGAAATCATCCACAATGTCGGGGTTCCTCTATGTAGTGGCGATGGTTGCCTTGACTGACGTCTTGCCGATGCAGTAATGCGGTGGCCAGGGTAACTTGCGAAGTTACGATCGGTCTTTTGCAAAACAAAATGTGGCTAAATCATATATGATTTCTTCTTGCTCTTCGTTGAACAGGGAGCGCCGGTGTCGAGTTCCATTTTCACGGTAGCTCTCTCTATGCTGACATATATCAACTGCTTCCTTCGTGACTGGATTGCTCCGATAACTTCAATTTTTTCCAAGTGGTGTATGGCATCGATGTTGCATACTGTACCTGTGTGGCCTTTCTTACCACATGTTCGGCAATCAGCGTTGAAGAATTTACACTTATGATGTGGATGGTCCCCATTACACCTAGCATACGAGTGGTCACGTGATGTTCCCTGGATGTGATTCTTCTTGCTTCGATTGACTGGACTTTTGTTACCGCCCTTCCATGACTGGGTTTTCATAGCCTATCCGATTGAGGTTGTGTTCAGGTTCCCAATCTCGTCGGCGGAATTCCGAGTGGCTTCGAGAGCGCATGCTATCTCATACGCCCCGATGAAGCGTTCCAGTTTCTTAGCAATAATCTTATCGCACATATCTCGCGATTCCAAATCTTAAAGAAATTGCTCAATTAACATGTGATTTAAAATTGTACCGTACTCACATTGTGTTTCTCCTTGTCTCAATCGGAGGGTGAGGCTGGCGATCGACTCTCCTGTCTGCATGTCGCTCCGGAATTTTATGCTCTCATAATAATTCTTGCGGCGGGCGCGTTTAGGGTACGTCCCTACGAATCTCATTTTCGTTCGCTCACTCGATGTTGTTTATTTATCCCATTCCTGTCACGTTTGTGTTTATGGGTTGATAGCTAACAACACAGACCGTTAAACTAAAACGATTTATTAAATACGTGTGAAAGAACATGTAGCACTAGTACGTGCGTCCGTGACGACGGGTAGCGGAAGAAGCAACGAGAAAAAAATTATATTTGGCGTCGTCTACAGTGCCACAAACTTTCGAACGTGAAATGTTTTCGAACAGACACACATATTCATTGTCATACGCAACATATTTGCACCAAGCAGCCATATAATCTGAAAAGGTCTGCATATGGAGTAAACATTACATCATCTCAAACGCTTAACCTTTGGAGTTTTCTTGGGAAACCCAATAATAACTATCAAATATATGCAATAATGGCTATAATTCCGAGATAAAAATGAAATAAAACATAAGTACCTCCATAATTTGGTAAATTCTAAAAATAATTTATTTGTGCTATTAACATTTCTTCCACATTATTCTCTATATTAACACTTTTCTTGCATTTTGATCCTTGTAAAAGACTGTTCAATATCGTAAGATACTCGTACTACTGGAACAAATTTTAGAACAGCGACGTCATTTTGCGTGAGATCCAGATTCTCCTCTTCTAGTGTGAGAGCGTTGTTCCGAATCGTAGGTCAGCTGATATTTCGACGTAGTGCATCCATTTTGTTCTACGTTTTCACTGATAGATCTGGTCACGTTTAGTGGCGTAACTATCCAAGTCGGGGCCCCGGGGTAAAATGTAGTTCGGCACTCCTTAGTATCGTAGTTTCAGTGCTTTAAATTTAGAAATATAATTCATGAATTTTTAAGGAATTCCCGTGGAACTCAACTTGGAAAGATATCGATTGACATCATGTTCTCAGAGATTCTTGAGTCTTCAGGTAAGAAAATATGCCTCAATATGATCGTGTACGATATATTGTAAGTATTGATTAATTTACAATATATAATCAAAGTTAATAGATTATTTTCAGTACAAAATGTATTTCAAACGAAAGGTGGCCGCAACCAAAGGCGGCAAACGACAAAATGAATAGGATAAAAGCTTTTTGAGCGTTTGGAATAAAACTACTCATTCAAATAAACAATCTAAGTAAGAGCCGTAGAAACAGATTTTGTCTTACGGAAAATAACACGTAGTTCGTAAGAAGGGAACAACTGATTTCGTGTGTCTTTAGAAGGACGAGAAGGTCGCACCAGGACGCGGAGAGGCATGCTCTAACCCAAAAGCACAATAGGTTTATGGTTTTAAAGGATCGGAAGAGTCTCTAGGGTGTGCGCCGCGACCAGTTGTTAGGGTGCGTAGCACCAGATGTTAAAAGGGTGGATATTTTAAAGGGCGGGAAATGTAATCAAATATTACGTCTTTGAGGGCGAATGCCGCCTAGTGAAAATCGCCGCAAAGATGATGGTTCCAAAAAGTTCGTTGAGAATCAGAAGCGTCCAAAACGCCGCTCATGGATTGGCCCGACGCGTCCAGAAACAAGTCCAATCTAGCCACTGACTAGAAACGTTGCAAAGTGGGGATTTCGATTCCATTGGGAGAAGTCACATGACTGTTCAAAATTTTAGATCGTGGGTGGAAATGGTAAATGACGTAGTAGCAGAAGACCCATTTAAGCGACTGCAACATCACAATAACTCTCACTCACATCTTGGAAGTTTCGGACAGATTATTTTCGAGCGTTTCAACTCACATCTTACATTTTTCGTTCGAGATGCAACTCACATCTCAGAATATTGTCCGGTCGAGACTCATGTTCGGATCATAGAGCATTTTTGTTAGTGCTTTTAAATTATAAGCACTTTAATAATTGTTCGCTAAGATGTTCCAACGCTAAAACATTAAGTTGTAACAACAACGTTGTTGAACATTCCTCTGAGTTGATCTCTTCATTCGATCCGAAAACGCCGCGGTTTTTCGGTCGTGGTTTCGCACGGGGCCACCCGGGAGCTTAATGGAATTCCTGTTTGCGGAACGAGCCGATGGTTTTGCGAGAATGATGACGTCACCTGCTGGAGCGACTACACGCGCCATTGATGACCTGCTGAAATGCCGTCTGGCGTCTGCTCTCCATTTTTCACATCGACTGAATCAGCTGTCAACTTGTAAGGTAGAGCGTAAAAGTTGGTTGCATCCAACTACAGATAATAGGCGCAGTGACGAGAAGAATAGTGACTTATTAACAAATGACGAAAGCCCAAGCAGTTAACTATTGAACTTGATTATCTATTGAGAACCATGGGCAGTGACATGAAAGGGTTAATAAATCCTCATGGTAATATAATGTAATTTTCACTAAAGTTTTTTGTTTTGATGAGAGTAACTGTGTTAAATTCAGTGTACCATGTGTGTCTTTTTGGGCGATGTAAAAGGGTAGTATTTTGGTTGTGTGTTAAGATTAAAATAACTGAGTTAATTTGTTTATAACGCCTTTTCCTAGTAGGAACCCCAGTATGTGTCCTTCCTTTGATTAAGATACAGGCACGAACCCCGAGAAGATATGACTAGCTGGAGGTGAATGAGGGCGAGCCATTACACCATCACTTTAACTCATGCTCATTTTTTTGTTTTAGTTCCCTTAGAAATTTATCATTTCGTTTTGTTACAATATGCATTTCACGGAAACTCCCCCAAATATGACTATGCTCAAAAGCAAAAAATATGCATTTATATGTACTTCTACCCAAAACAAGCATTTCAAATTTTCATTTAATGTGGCCTACTACCTTTAGAACATCATATTTTGTCACGAAGGAGCTATTAAATCCAAAAACAAACGATATGCAAAATCCGAACTCTATCGATGAGGATGACGTTCCATTTTGGAGAAGGAACCTTTGAGGGCCGGCAACGAAGTGAGAGATTTGAAAGCCTCAGGACCAACAAAGTCTCACATGTTGCGTTAAAAACCGGTATTCGAACAAGGCCAGGTGCATTTCCCAACGTTTACAACACTTGTCTTCGCGAAGTGAGTTTCCCGGACAGATGGAAAAAGCATAAGCTCGATCTCCCCAAATAGACCAAATGACCCTTCATCTTAGCGGTCACGAAACGTATTGGAGCTGATTATCTGCGACATACTGGTAAGCTTCATGGATGGGTAACAGAATCTCTCCTAAAAGACAGATCAACTGTGAACGCAATCAAAATAGTTGTAAATAATGCTAGCTGGACACGGTTGGATAAGGGGAGCGAAGAAGAATCGCCCTAGACGTCAAGAATGTCTTTAGATGGAGCTGTATCCTCGACGCATTGTTACACATAGGATCCTCTGGGTGCGTCAGGAAATTCATCGTAGATTACTTTCGCAATCGAGTTCACATATTTAACTACAACTGGACAGAAGACCACCAATATCCCGGGCGGTGTTCCACAGGGTTCTTTCCTTGGACATACAATGTCCGACGCTATACTAAAGATTCATCTGCATGAGGGGGCAAAATGTGTTCACTGATGATGAAAGCCTGATTACCGTTGGAAAATACATGTAAGAGGACACTCAGGTATCTCAAAGACTGATTTATCGATGACAGTCAACGACCGATCTACAATTGGCAGACCACAAACCATTTCTTGTCTCTAGCAGGAAAAATGGAGAGTGAAGCACTTATACCGTTAGGAATTGCAAAATTTATTCGCTATCCTCCACGACATACACGTCGAAACTCGACTGCGCTTCGAGCTACACTCACGCGCAGTCAGTGCCGGGTGTGTTGCTTCAACTGTACGGCATAAAATGCCAAACATAGGATGCCACATAAAGATTCGTTAATTCTTCTCTGTTCTACGCATCACAGATGAAGTCGGAAGCCATGAAGATTAAATCATACGAACATCTATGTACCGTCGATGCGCATTGCGTGTCTTATGTGAATTCAGCGTAGTCTCGTACGATGCTGTCTTCGGCTTAGCGGATTTTCCACCGATTGATCTCCTGGCTGACCAACAAACGAGAGTTTACCGGCGAATACGGGATCTCAAAGTCACCTCTCGCATAACCAACGCCAAAGTGAGGATGGAAGAGGCCTACAAGCCCTTACATGTTGGTCTCTAACCGTGCTAAGATGGCACAGTCGTTGGGACTCATCGATTATTCGAAGGTGGACGTATTGTAATGTTCCCAATATTGCCTTATGGAACGGCAGGAATAATGGAAAATTGGACCGCTACCTGATATTAGAGACCTCATTCGAAGGAGAATCGGCAGTCGTGTTCGCAACTACAGAACATGTAATTTCTCATAACAGTTACATTTCCTACGAACAAACTCTCATGGCCCTTTTGACGTCAGCTGTCATTCGGCACTCGTTTCTTATTGATGGAGACGGGAGAAAGGGAGGGAGACACGACACAATCATGTGACCAACAACAGCTGAATGAAACCACTATGAGAAACTGCGCGTGGTATTTTCCGGAAATATGAGAAATTCAATGCTATATTTCCTATTCTTCTCCCTTGTTTAAGATCTCTACCTGACCCAAATGCGGACAGGCCATAGTTGATTTAGGGAGTACCAATATCGCTTCCCCATCGATGACAATCCATCATGACCAACTCGCTGTTCAGACAGAGATTTAGAGATCTTCTTTACATGCGCACGATTTAACGACAGGCGGGATCTGGAGCTTTCGCTGCAACAGCATTTCACCTGAGAAATTTGAATGCGGTGCAAATCTGATGTCCTAAGAAAGCTGGACGATGGCAAAATTCGCAGCCAACATCATCACGTTGCTGCGTCTCGCAGAAAATTGAAGAAACCCATAAAATAGCTATTATGCCCCCTGCGATGTGTAATTCTTGACTGTGATTCTGCAGGGAGGTAAAGGAGTAAAGGGAAGAGTTTTTAGTGTGTGAAATTCCCAGTCATTCTGAAGTACGGGCTTCACAGCGTCTTTTGAAGACTTTCTCCTATCCTCGGGAGGAAATGTCTTTCACCCGCTCCTTCTTTGTTTTACTGAAACATTACGGTCAAGTTAAAATAATGGTTCCTAACCTTACTTTGTTAATAGGTAGGTCTGGATAATTATATATTTTCAATTAGTTGGGAAACAGAACATCTCATGTTTAAATACTCTACCAATAAAAATAAAATCTAAGTATTTTCTCGTCATATGAAAACCCTTCTTCACCAGGTTCTACAACTGATGGGAGAGTGTTGGCCTCAACTATCTGCTTCCACGCCTTCCTATCTTTGACCTTCTTTCTCCAATCCAATTTCATTCTACGTAAACCATTCTAGACGTCCTCAGACCATTTCTTCTTCGGTCTTCCTTGAGGTTTAACACCTAATGATTTACATTCCTACACCTTCTGTGTAAACAATTTTCGCGAAACTTTATCTATACACCGGGGAAGGTAATTAGGGTTCGAAGGACCAAAATGTTTGGAAAATGAGGTGTGGTGTGCTTAGATCTTGAATTTGCCAACAAAACAGTTTAAGAACATAATGAACACGACATAAATATGAAGGTTGAAAAATTGATAATAAATAAATAAATTTTATTGTCAAAAAACAGTACAAACTGCGTATGACCACGTGGAGGGAAAAAAACTAATTTACTAAGCTGAGATTCTCTGGGATGAGGTGAGATAATCCAGCTCCCTTCATAGGACCCAGCTCGGAAGGCGGAGTGATTGCTGTGCGTGCGCAAGTCGACCGGTGACGATTGGCGGCGAGTGAGCCATGCGGCGTGGCTCGCCGGTATTACATGCGAGAGAGTCGGCCGGTGACCAATGGCGGCAAGTGAGCCATGCTGCGTAGCTCGCCGGGATGATGTGCTGGGTGGATGGCGTGGTAGCCATGAGGCGAATGGCTCGCCTGTTGATGCTGCGTGAGCAACGAGCCGAGATGGCTCTGGTGCTGCTGACCGTAGAAGCCGACGAGTGCGCCCCGCAGCGTGCTAACATGGTGCGGCGAGTGATGAATGCCCCGGTACATGTGACCGTGAGCGAGTGTCTGCTTGGTCAGGCAAATGATGATTGCAAGGCTAAGGCTGTTGAGTGCGAGTGCCGCCTTAAGTCGAGTGCGAACTACTGACTGCAGTCGAATGTGGAGCCGACATGGTGTGGCTCGCTTGATGACACTCGCGCTACTACCGCGATGGATGCGCCAATCGCCAACAGCCGGACATCGTGACGCCCGGCTGGTCATATCGATCGAAGCGTGACTGATATTATCTACTGTTGATTTATTTGGTCTAAACCCTGTCTGTGTCTCATCAAGTTGACATTCAACAATGTCGGTAAGCCCCTTATTCACCAAGATTGCAAGAATCTTGTAGGCTATGTTCAATTGAGCCTATAGTTTTCACAGTCCAGCCTATCACCTTATTTAAACATTGGGTATACAATCCCTTCATTTCGTTTAGTTGGTATTTGTTCCTTTTCCCATACATTTAGGATTAATCCATATAATCTTTGACCAAGTGTCCTGCCTCCGCTTTTTATGGGTTCTGGGGGAATATTGTCTGAACAGGCAACTTTACCAGATTTTAAATTCCGAATTATATAACATACTTCGTTATACGAGGGGGGTTCCAGTTCATGCTCAAGTTCTAATAATCCTTCTGGGCAGTGGGATAAATCATATTGTGTATCTGCAATTGTTATGTTTATATTATTTTTAAAATAATCTTTCTGCCTTTCTAGTACTGCAGGTTTTTGAAAGATATTTCCTTCTTTGTCCTTACATAGGGTAGGCACATTAGATTTTTTCTTTTACAGTTCCTTGACTTCCTTGTCTCTTTTGTTCTGTAGCTCACTTTCACTTGGTTGATTTTATTATTTATCCAATCTCTCTTCTTTGCTTTACAGATTTTGTTGGCCTGCAGTCTTTTTGGTTTATACAACTCACAGATAGCTCTAGTTTTAGCTTGTATGTATTTATATCTAGTCTCATTTTTCGTTTTATTTATCTGCATTCATTGTCCCAACATTCACTCCTAACAGGTTTTTGCTTCCAGTTGTTCTAATAGCAATATCATTAACTGTTTTTTGAATGTTATTCCATTCTTAATTTACATCTTCTGCAACAGGGAGATCTTTAAGTTTCCTGTAGAGTTCTGAGCTATTTTTCTTGTGATTTGCGGGATTAGACAAGCTGGCTTTATTCCAATTGCTTACATACGGTATTTTCTTCTTATATACCATAGGTAGATTTAGGTGAAGAACTAAATAGTAATCTGAATCAATATTTGGGCCTCTTAGGGCTCTTACATCACTTATGAGGTCTTTTTTGATGCTGTTGATCAAGATGTGATCAATTTGGTTCACCATTGTTTGTCCGGGAGCATTCCATGTTCCTAGGTGAATTCTCTTGAGGTGGAATTGTGTGCTCATTATCGTGAAGTTATGTTCTAATGGAAATCCACGTAGGAGTTCTCCATTGTTGTTTGATATCTCATGCAAAGTGTGCCTGCCAGTTACTTTGCTATAGGTCTTTTCCTTCCCTAATTGCGCGCTTAGATCTAGAATTAAAATAGTGTCACTGCGGGGTACATTTTCGAGTGCCTGTTGCAGATCTTCATAAAACTACTCTATATATTCTATTTCTGTCTCTTCCGTGGGGGCATATACACTGATTAATGTTATTATATTTTCCTTTAATACGTAATTTACACATTCTTTCATTACAAGGAACAAAACTGATGACATGTTATTGAATATATTTTTTGAACAAAAAAACATGTACCCGTTTGACCTGATGTGTTTTTTGTGCCACTGTAATACAGAGTAAATTCTTTCTTATTTATAACTCGATTTTCCTGCAATGCAACAATATCTAGTTTAAGTTTGTCGACCTCTTCGATCAATTCATTCATTTTTCCTGGTTGCAGTAGGGTAAGAACATTCCAAGTACCAATATTCATAACTTTATTTCTTAGCATGATTCATTGTCTGTCCTTGACACTTTTCCGAAGCCGATTGTGGGATTTTTAGCTGTGGGCTTTTTCACAGGGGACAGGTCGCTGGCCTGATGCCCTAACCCTCTTCCTTCATCCAGGCGTGGGACTGGCAACAACACTGGGAGACTACTCGATCTACCTCCCCAAGCACTGCAGGCAGAGTTTATGAAAACCCTTACATTCATATTACTACAATTTAAATCCCTCAGTGATCTGGGTTCAAGAGTGTATTAGATAGTTTTCTATAGTTGTACTGGTTGTATGGAGACACAAAAAAGTTCTCAATAAAGAAACCTACTGTTATAACTTCATAACAATACAAGACTAGATATTTTAGTCTTGAAACTTTTCTTGTGGTTCACCATGGAGAAATTGGTTGCAGAAAAAAAAAACAATACAAACCTGGACATCTCAACACAAATAATAGGTCATTATGGGATGTGTTGTCACCTTTATCACAGAACTCAACGAGCAACACAGGAAGTCAAAGAAAGCTCCTACCCATCTCAGTAACTTATTGAAAAATTGTTGGCAGCATCTAGAATGGAGAGAAGATTGGATTTGGCAAAGCCATTTTTAGTGCTATTAGAACTTTATTTACCAAGTCCCATTTATAGGGAAGTTGTACTGGCATTTCATGGCACACACTAAAACACATTTAGGGTCAGACTGGATATGGACATTTGGGAAAACAATGCACACCTCTAATTTTCCTTGAAAGGGCTCATTGACCAGTGATATTTTTTCTAAGAGCTTAAAAATAGTCAGATGGGTGGGGGTTTGCAACTTGAGCATTGAAGTGGTGCCTCAATGATTTCAATACTGTTTACTTAAATATACAATACACAGATGAGGAGAGCAGATGCAGTTCATGTCTTGTGCACACTTTTGGTAAGGTGAAAAATTACTGCTAGAGCCAAATTTTAATCCCAGTTTCACCCTAGGCACCACATGTCATTAGGAGAAACTTGGGAGCAGGTAAGAGTGTTAACAGGAGGAGTGAAACACATTACATCTGACTCTCCTCACACTTATTCTAAGCAGGTGATCTTAAAGCATTAGAAAAGAAATTAATATGGAAGTCATTTAATACTCTTGTCTTTATACTCTTGACACTTTTCTATACTCATCAATGTATCTTAAGATCTGAATAATTTCCTTCCCAAAGAAATAAAAGATAAAAATATTCAAATGAATCGCTTCAAATCCATTGTTGAAAGAAACATACTACTCCATTGCTTTACTAAAACCAGTGTGGTTTCAGGAAGTTTCATTCCACCCTGGACAACTTACTTCTCCTGGAAACAGCAATTCAAGATGATTTTGTTCGAAGACAAAACGTCATCGGAATATTTTTTGACAAAGAGAAGGCATACATTACTACTTGGCGTCATGGCATTTTACAACAACTCTATGCCTGGGGATTTAGAGGACGTCTTCCCCTGATGCTCATGTCCTTTTTGGATCAACGTTCCTTCCGCTATAGAATTGGAAGTGACACCTCGGATCTCCTTCTCCAAGAGAACGGTGTTCCTCAGGGCTCAGTCTTGAGTGTGACCTTATTTGCAGTGGCCATAAAGAGCATAACGTCTGCTGTAAAGAGTCCTGTTTTACACTCTCTTTTTGTCGATGACTTTGCTATCTTTTGTTCATCACAGCGTCACAGGTGCGGAGCGACAAAACCAACTCGTTTCTCTGCTGAGAAAACATGCAATGTTCTTTTCAGTAGGAGACCAAGCCTTCTGGCAGAACCTCACCTCACCCTGGGGAACAACGTTATCAAATTCTATCCTTTTGTGAAATTCTTAGGGCTAATCTTTGATCAGAGACTGAATTGGATTGAACATCTGACAGAGCTAAGAGCAAGAACATTAAAGTCTCTGAATTTATTGAAGTGCCTGAGTAGCAGGGAATGGGGCGCTGATCGCTACTCCTTGCACCAGTTTTATCGAGCATTCATAAGATCTCGGCTCGATTATGGCTGCGTTGTATATAGCTCTGCTCGTGCAAGCTATTTAAAGAAGTTGGATAGTGTCCACCATGCAGGAATTCGACTAGTNAGTCCCATTCCGAGTTTGTATGCCGAGAGTGACGAACCATCTCTTTACCTCCGGCGGCAAATCCTCATGCTACGACACTTTTGCCATGTGCAAACGTTACCCGACAATCTGGTGCACAACGCGGTTTTTCATCCACCCCCTTCTTAGCAGACGTTATGCTGTTTTTCATCCGTTTCTACAACAACAGACTGAGAGCAACCAAACCTTTTGGATATCTCTCCAAACAAATTTTAGAAACCTTAAATATACGCACACCTAATGTTTTACACCAAGGTTTTAGTAAGTCTCCTCCTTGGGCTTTGCACAAGCCGAAGGTTATTTTCGATCTTCTGCATCATGACAAAAAGAACACTCCAGCTCCGATGTTGAGGGTATATTTTCACCTAATCCTCGACAAACACCGGGTCCGTATCCCTCTGTTTACCGACGGGTCGAAGCGAGCTGATGGTGTCGTCTGCTCTGTGGTTTTGCCCGTGAGACCAGTGGATACCGTCTAGGCGACTTGTGCAGTGTTTACACTGCTTAGTGCTACGCCATATTGAGAGCATTGCGATCAACAAAGTGCTCCCGCGGATCACATTTTCTGATTTGTTCTGATTCGCTGAGTGCCCTTCAAGCAATCCAGAACATGTATCCAGCTGATAAGCTGATCCAGAACATCCAGGATGTACTTTCCTCACTCCAAAGTGATGGAAAGAACATAATGTTTTGCGGGGTTCCCGGACACGTGGGTATCAGAGGAAATGAGGAAGCAGACGATTCCGCAAAGTCGGCATGCCTTAAGACTCGCGTGGATTTCTCCACGATTCCAAAACGAGATCTC
>NNCF01126193.1:1438470-1475405 GCA_002313205.1 Laupala kohalensis
AAAAAAAAAAAATCTCTAACAGTGCGTCACCTACTGATTGCAGAAGATATTTGATTATATTGGTCTGGCTGCAGATTTACCAACAATTCTCGGAAATGAAACGGTTACTGTTAATAAACTATTGAATTTTATGAGTAGATCGGGGCTGCTCCCACAAGTTCTCGGGAGGGTTTAAAATTTGCATTCCTTTTTCATCTTTCCTGTCTTCTTTCCTTTCATCCTTTGTTTCTGTAATTAGAAAATATAATATTCAGAAATTGTTTTCCTTTTTTGTGATATAATGTATTGGTATACTGTTTTCTTTTATTTTCTTTCATCTTTGTATTTAGATATTTGTTGAATTCTGGAGGGTTTTTTAGTGGGTATGGTCGAAATATCCGGCGAGTCCCACACACGGGGAAGAGTCACCACGGCTCTTCTCTATGGTGCGAAACTGCATTTTTCCCTACCTGCATGGGCTCTAATGACCTCGATGTTGACGAGCCCTNTTTGACGAGCCCTAAAGCCCCATAAAAAAAAGTCCATTGCTTCAACAATGTAAAAGAATTCATTAATTTGAATAAAAATTAAACTGTTTCAATTTCCTTTCAAATGATTTTTCAACAACTCTTTCAAAATTACGTTATATATTATAAATATTATGTTACATAAATAAAAATTATACATTTACTAATATCTTGTGGGGAATGTCATGATTTACCTTAGGGCATAGAAACGATAAACACTCCACTGCCTTATAACACTTGGTCAGAATTGATGGCATGGTCCCTAGCTTGCTTCCTTCCTTCTAGATAGTAAATACTTGTTCTTCAAGTGGTCTTACAGAGTGCGCTTATTTATGCAACAGTTTTTTGACAGTAAATTTATATTGGTTTATAACCTGTGTTTTAATGAGTATGGTATAATTGTTAAGTATCAGTCTAAATTTTACAAGAATTCACTCCTAACTGAAATAGTACATCTATTTTAACCGATCAGACAGTATTTCAGGACTGTGTAGGTTTCTGCGTCACTTTGTTCAAGTTTTTCATTTGCTACTAAAGCTTAAGTTTTTACACAATCAAGTGTTTCCAACTGGGTGTTCAAATAACAGTGTTCGGTGATGAAAAGTATCAGAAATCTTGTCTAAATGGTGTTTTCATACAAATTTCTCAGTAATGTTCTTTTAAGGACTGTAGGCCTAAATTAGTAGGCTTCTTGCAAATGTGTGAGAAATTGATTGTTTCATGACAAATCATTTTCTCAAACATTCGTACTGAAGAAAACCTCAGCATGGAGCTCGAAACGTTCGAACCTCGACAGATGACATGGCAACAGCCTGAAAGCTACGATATCCTCTTTCTCAAACAGCTGAGGAAACTTTTGTTTCGAGTTCCAAATTTTTAAATCATTTAATTGAAGTGAAAGAAATAGGTATCAAAAATTTTCCATTACAGAGAATTTGAAAAGGTCATTCTATGATTTGATTTTTAGTATACTCTTAAATTTTTTGAGCAAAATGCAGAGATATGAGAAGAGACTTGACACAAAAATACTGAAAGCCAGAACTGAAAATTAATGAATTTTTCCTGTCCCAGACATTCAATAATTTATACATACATACAGCATCTAATAAACCATCTAATACATTTCCAGAGAAAAACATTATAATAAAATGTATTAATATATGAATCATGTAATGCCAATATTAGTTAAATAATATGAGGAAGGAACAATGATATAGAAGAGCTGTGAGTGTATGACGATGAACAATATTGATGACCTTATTTACCATTAGGCATTTACCTAGAGCACGAAGTTTTGAGGCAGGAAAAATTAGACAGACTGCCCTCAAAATCTAATAGCTGCATGTGCAATGTTGTTGCAATTTTACAGCTATGCATGATAATTAAGTGGGAATGCATGGGAATATTTTCCATTTAATTAGTTACTCTGGCTCTTGGTGTGGTATTACGAACAGATCCATAACCTCTACCAAAAGAAAGTTCTATATACATGCTCAAGATGGAATAATTTATGTTCAATACATTATTTTTTTAAGATGATTTGTAAAAATAGTAGTGATGTTGGCAATAATACGAATTCCATAATTTTTGTGGCACAATATTTAATATAGATAAACAGCAATGAAGAGGATCTTTTCTTATGGTACTTAACATAAACAGTATTATATAATAAGAAAAGTAAGCTAAAACTGAAAGAGAAGTTTTATCTTTCAACAATCTACAAATGTAATTCCAAGAAGAAGAATTTATTTTAAAAAAATACTTATTTTAGAGAAGCTCCTCACAATATTGAAAAGTTTAATAAATAATACACCTTTTATCATAATTCTTGAGATATTATACACCTTTTTATTGTTCAGTGATTGTATGTGGAGTGGAGTGGCAGTGATTGTATGTATGTTGTGGCCAAGTAACTTACTTGAGAATGGATTCTTGTTTTAGAAGAGCCAAAACTACTTCATAATTTGTGGAGAGATATATCCTAGTGAGATCACCATTATTGTTATTCAGTACAATGAACTTTTCTTAAAACATATGTTTAATTGTGAAGAAGAAAATAAAAACTTACATTTGCTTATCCATGCCTTCTGAGATATAATAAGAAAACTGAACTAGTTTTTTTGATCAGTAATTCCAGTCTTCAATTACACAAAAATATTTGCACAAGCAAGAAAGTAAGGATCTGTAAGGATTAAGAAATATACTCGCAGAATTGTCTTGTATTAGTACAAGAAAAAAATCTTTTTTTTTATTAGGTTCAATTTATGAACACTTTGATTTAGCTTCTGCTTTTAAAACAAACCACACAAGTTTTCGGTACCCTTCACCTCCAGATCCTTCAATTTCCCACAGCTGATTTTGATACTCAGGATGAAATGTGAGAAACTTTGTCAGAGCTAGAAAGGAAAAATGTTGAAATAGTAAATGAAGGTAGATTCAAAGGACTGTAGGGAAGTTAATATCAGAACTCACAAGTAATAAAACCAGATTGCTTCCTATAAAGTACTTTTCTAAAGGTTAATTTTTGTATTTTAAATGTTTGTTGCGTCCAAATTTTATTTACTCACAAACTAATGAAATAATTTCATGAACAAATTATGAAATTTTCTTATTAAAGTAAACAATTAAATAGATATATGCAACATGGGGGTAGAGAATTAAAAATCTTTATAAAAAAGATACATTTTAAAAGTACTTAGGTCACTTAATATTTATTACTATAAAATATTGACACACAATATTGTATTATTGTCATTGCTGTAGCTAGATTTTTTTAAAATTTGGGCTTTACGGCTCGTCGACATTGACGTTATTAGAGCCCTGTAGCTAGAAATTTATTTCAAGTGATCAGGAAATTTTTCTCATAAAAAATTATTTGATGACAATTTCCTTATATATTATATTTAAAAGTCCTTATATTTTAAATTTGTGCAATATTTTTTATTCCATGTTCATACAGTTTTTTGGAACCCTGAGCCCACCCTTGGTTATGCAAATGAATACAGTAAATGTTTGTCTGACAAAACTATTACAATGTTTTATTGATGATTCGATAAGAAATTTATTTCAACTTTCAAATCCTATTAAATATTTAACAAATAATTCAAACACCCATTTAGTTTTCTTTCTTGCATGTTTGAAAGTTGCTGACAGAGACATGCAAGAAAAATGTGGGAAAAAAGTAATAAAGATAAAATATAATTTTATTTTGTGTGAAAATATGCAATGAAATAGTAGTGTATTTAGAGTTCAATATTTTAAAACAGAGCTAAAAAAATATTTTGCCTGAAATAAATAATTAAACAATAATGCAAATATGACAGGAATTATAAATTTCTCCAGATTGTACTTATTACCTGCTTTCATTGCCGGTGAGATTGGCTTACTTATGCCAATATCTTCTCCATTATAACTTCTGCAAATATATTCCATCATTTTTTGAGAAAAACCATGACCTCGATAATCCTTATGGACATATATTGTATCAAGAGTTGTCAATGTGTATACTTCATTCACTTTTTCAATCCATGTGCCTGAGTTACAATAACAGAGTAAATATGTTGAAGATTATGTGTATTTGCAATAAGATATTATACCTTTTGGTTTCAACGAATAAAAACCCACGACTTTTCCATTGAACCATAATAAGTTAATAATATCTGATTTGTCTGGTATATCAAACTGAAGCTGTACATCTTCACAAGAATCGAATTCACAGTTAAATAACTGACGTAATATGTAGTGTGCAATTTTGTCCTCTATGGAAACAACCTGGATAAATACAAGAAAAAGAGTTACAAATTTAAAATAAATTAATGAAATTTAAATTAAATATAATAGAAAACATACAATCAGATAAATATTTAGTCACTTATAATGAAATGTCATTGAATGAATGTTAAATGCAAAATTTACCTTGTTTAATTATTAACATGATAAGAATTGATATGGAACAAAAATGTAAAAGTTCAGACAGTAAAATAAGATTATTAATCTTGATTATTGAGCAATTATACACAATACATAAGAATTGTAAAAATGTTGCGGCCCTCTAAAAAATCATATCAGTGACCAAGTCGAAAATGTTTGGAATGATTAAATGTTGAAATGATGAAATGTACAAATTATAGAGACAATTCAAAGATCCTAAAAATTTTTAAGATTATTATGGTTTAATGACTTCAAAGCCATGAATTTATTTCAAATTTCAGAGAATAAAAATTCACACCTTCATTTACAGTTGAAAATATTACAAAAGATTCAATATCTCTCAAGTCACTTACAGGATGAATACCATGATTTTCAGGTGTCCTATTTAAAAAGTATTTGATAGGTTTCCATCCATCTGGCATTTCTATACAAGTACCTAGATGGAGTGAGATGGAATGATTTACTTAATATTTTGCAAAATATTTCACATTCCATGTATCACTCATTTCATAAAATTAAACACTAACATTGGCAACAATATGAACACTTCACAATTTTGATTTCAATATCACCAATAAGAGATAACACAAAAGTATCTAATTGAACTTCAAGATTGCATCTGAAATCAACATTGTACACAAGTAGCTAATTCATAAGTTGTAGGTATTTGAAGAGGTTAGGTTTTAGGTTAGGAAAAGATAAAATTATGAAGGTGAATTATCTGGAACGGTATAAATCTAGCCAACCTTTCACATAACATTTGCCTGAGCTGAAATATAAGAAGTTATATTCAACGTTATAAATGGAACGAATGCGTTCTGAATCGTCAAGATTTTTACATAACGAAAGAGCGCTATGTGACCTCGACTTTCATGATTCACTAATAAATTATTATTACTTATTTTTTTCAAGTAAATAATAAAAAACGTTAAATTTAAATTTTCAAGGAATTAATTCTTGATAAAATAATATTTTAAAAACGTAATAAGGGTTTATTCGTATTTGAGTAGCTCATCTGACCCTATTCCTTGTAATTGTTTGTAAAATGGCTGAAAGTGTAACGTGACGTTAATTTGTGGCTGTTTTGTTGATGTATTACTTACAAATTTGTTGTTTGTTTTGACATGAGCACTTATGACAACTTTTTTTGGCGCATCCCTTTGACGTTTTGATTTTCTTTATGTCAGAACACTGTAGGTAAGACTTAAATAAATTATGTTTAACATTCCTTCTAATATTGTTTATTGCACTCTTTCCCCATTTTTATTCTCTTTATTTTTGCGTTTGTTGAGTTTTTTTATATTTGTTTTGATTTTGTGCTATTTATTTCTCTTTTATGTGTTTGAAGCATAGGCTTGTGACATTTATAGAACTCTGAGAATGGTAGGTAGGAATCCCAATGCCAATTTATCTGACATTGAATTTCAAATTTGTGGATATTAATGAAAACATTCTCCATTTTTATTTTGATGTTCATTAAGCACAAATAATACACATGATTACCTGGATAAACGGAATTTGTGTAATTGTTCAGTTTTAGATGAATTGAAACCTTAAAATGAATACCAAGGAAATGTTTCCTTTGATATTCCTTCTTTTTTTTTGTATTTTGTGTGACCATTCCTAATTACTTTACCAATGACTTAGTGTCTTTTTCTGATTGAGAATTATTACTTAATACTTAATAGGAGAGAAGATGTATTTATATCTGACTGCCCACTTAAAAATTCTTATTTGACTATAGAAAATCTTATTAATCTATAGTAAATGCTATTTTTGTTATAGCATGAAGCCCCTAAGTTTGTCAGTATAGCATCTCTAAACCTTGAGTGGTCTTGTCCATAGGGAAGTTCCTATGTTCTGTTACAGCTGTATTGTCAATGTCATCTTAATAAAAGACTTAATTAATCTGTGTATGTATTTTTGATAGAAAAGTATGTTTTCTCACTTTTATTTGACAAAATAATTGTGAATAATTAGTCAGTATATTAAATTTTGTTATGCCTAGATCAACGTCCTTGTGCTATTTTCTTATTACCAAGTTATTGTGTTCTATTTAAACACAAATTACCTTTAAAGAACATTAATGAAACTTATGAAGAAACTTTATGAAACACACACACATTGAAGAACACATACACTCATAATTTTTACTTAATACATGTTATTTGCATATTATATGTTCTTTTAAAGGGTTTTTTAAATTAACTTGGTTATGTGTATGTTATAGTTGAATATTATTGTGATAAAAATAATGAAGAAAATGTGTTTGGAATTTTTTTGATTTACGGCTAATGAGAAAATGTGCGAAATATTCTCCATTCATAGACTTAATGATACAACTATCTCGCAATAGATAATTGATTTTCCGTACGTTTCTTCCTGGACTTAAAAATTTCGTATGTACTTTATGGCCAGTGTTAGTTAATTTCTTCTCCGATAATTCAGCCGGTGCAAAGGAGTGAAGGAATAACGTAATGAGATGCATGCGCGGCATTTAGCGTAGATCGGAGTGGGGAGTTTGTGGAGTGAAGCGTGGTGGGCGGAAAGGAGGGGAGTTACAAGTTTGGGTTGGTCGCGATCGCTGTGGTGAGAAGTGAAACAGTAGTACAGCATCGGAGAAGCAACTCTCCACACCGTTCAACAATACGGTAATACAAGTTGATTCAGCCTAGAGGGCTATTAAATTGTCCGATCAATTTAAAATTCAAAGATGAATAAGTGTCATCTGTAGCGTGTGCCCCATATGTTTTTGTGAAAATGAATTACACAGAGAATCACTAGAGAATTGAAATTAGTCTGCTAAGAAAAGTCTTAAAGTTATTGAGCGTGTAATTATATCAGAGAAATGATTCGAGGAAAGTAATATAGTGCAACAAAAATGTTTATGCCAAATTCAGATCCGAACGAGAGACGTATTGAGTGTATCATATGTGTGTTTTGACGATTAGGTTATATGTCATCACAGTTTCTGATAGTTTGTGGACGTCGTCGGTGGCGCGAGTTTTCTTTCATTTGAAGAGGTAGGAACATTCTGATTTTATTTTTGATTTTCCATACGTATTTACTTATTGATTAAAATGATACTCAAAGAAAAGAAATCGATCGAAATTATGCTTTGCTATGAAAGAAAATTATTGAAGAAAATTTTGTTTTTCTTTCGACTGATAGTTTTTGTTTTCTGTGAAGTTATTTTCCCATTCAATATTCATGATTGGGAAAGTGTGGTTACAGTTGTCCAGAAGTTCGCGTAGTTCGTTTTATCTTAACTGAAGCAAACTCATGAAGTTTGATATTTTAACTCGCGTAGTTATTTAGTAATAGGTGTTTAAAAATTTAAAGATATTGTACACTTTTGAAAGAGCAATGGAGCATTGTTTCAAGTATTTCTATTGGTGTAATGACGTTACTATTAAGTTTTATTAACTACAAATGAAATGTACGTATTGAAAAATTGTCTGGTTTTTGCTCTTGACCTAAAATATGAGTTTGTTGTTTTATTATTTTTTGAAATTCTTATAGATTTATTTTATTGGTTTTCGTACTCTATGGGTATAGCATGGGTACTCTATGGAATCGTGTGTCGGTCCAAATATTGTGCTAAATTAACCTCTGTTGATCGCAAAAATCACAGCTTTTACTTTTTGTGCGGGGGGATAAAAATATCGAGTCAAATTATTTATACAAATAACCCTCTTCAAAATGAATTATGGAAATATTTATCGCAAGTGCTCGTATTTCTATTAGTATGTAATCATGCTACGAGGTATAAATGTCCTGCTGTCCTCCGATATAGTCTTACCCATTCATCATTTCGCGTGTCTTGGATTTGTTGAAGTATTCACCTATTCTTCTTTCTGATGAAGTAAATGTTAGGTTCCAATATTATACGCACGATTTCTCATTCAATATTTCTTGACATAGTGATGCACTTTTTTAGCGCGACATTTTGGAAGACGTTTCAAGTGAAGTACTCGTACGGCCTACTCAAAGACTTCTTTTCATCCTTCAAAAACAAAATGTGAAATGTGTTACGTGAAATGTTATGCCAAAACTACCTGTTTTTTTAAACCTCGTTAAAAGTATATTTACAGCCGTGCTTGTTTTGGCTGTGAATATTGTTTTAATGCTCTTTCGCTTTCGTGTTTTTCAAGTGGCTTAATCTGCGGCTGTGCGCTCTGTCAAGAATAACATACGCGATGAACAAAATATTTATACTCGTGAAACATGTTCATCACTTAAAAAATGCTACGTATTTTTAAAAACAGGAAGAAGTTTTCCGGAAGTAAATATGAGGAGCTGTGAAAAATAGGGCCAATTAATGGCCAGTAAGTGCTTGTCGTAAATCACAACCAACCCATGTTCCACAAAGAATGCTGTCTACTTCTACTATTTATTGAGTTGACTGCGTCCTTCGTTAACTGACTGAAATATTTGATCATCATATATTGAAGAGAGTTAATTGAGTGCTCATAGGAATCTTTTCGGAAGCAATTGCGGAAAGAATGTTTGTCGCCGGAAAACTCCTACAGTAAAAAATGCGTTAAATTTTAGTACGTTAAATCAAGCTTTAAAAACTTTCTTCGCGCTAAATAGGACCACACCTTTTTATAACATTGTACACATTTAGAAGATGTTTCATCTCCTCAATGTACTGAGTGCCATAAGTGTCATAATAAGTTTGTAAATTTTTACATACTTAGAACAGATTTGTGCATACAGAGTTGAGATATAAGTGTTTACTTCCGTATTGATAAATTAATGAATATAATCCTGTGTATTTTTTATTCAACGTTAGATACTTCCTCTATATTTAGAGTATTAGGATTCATTTTTGTGTTTATTTTAATAAAAGTGACCCAAGCAAAAATGAGCATCGTGTATTGTTAAATCCTTACTCTTCTTAATTGTAGTTTCAGAAACACTTGCTTCTTCGAGAAAAGAAAACTCCCATCAGCTTTCCATGTTTTTCTTTTATCTCCATCTTCTAATGGAAGTATTATCTCCATTTAGTAAATGTCCTTAGTAAAATGAATCGCCTTTACGTATTTTTTTCTTTTATTCTACTGCAGAATCTCATACTGATATGTTTTGTATAACATTTTGAATACCATTGAAATTGGATTTATTTTACTTCTTTTGATAACAATGCAAAAAAGGAAGAATAGGTCAGTTATTGGTAAGCATGTGTTTATGTCAATTATTGATATAGGCTTACTCTTGAGTTATTTGTAGCTCTATCATTGAAGATCCAAAAACATAGATTTTTGGGAATATTTTTTGAGTAAATCAAAATTTTCCCCCACTTATAGACCACTTCCCAAGGATCATTTTCACGAGTTTCTCAAAGAAACTCCCTGGAGTTAACCCCCCCCCNAATAAAATTTGCAAAATGTGAAAATTTACGGAAAACATATCTTTGTTACTAAAGATTGGATTGAGTTAAAAAAAATTATTTATTAATATTTATTAATAAATTTTTTCTAGCAATTATAGAAAATGTGTGGAAAAAAATCAATTTTTTAGATTTACATTTTAGTTTTTGTATTTTTTAATGTCAAATTGCATGGAAAAATCTTCGTATAAAAGTTATAGCTTATGGTTTCCAGATTATATTGATATCACCTTTTTATGCATGTATGTGAGATACTAACGCCGGGAAGCAAGAAGACGTAGTATGCGTCGTGGATGTCTAGTAACCACATACACACCACTTATCACAATGTCATGTTTTCAGTTGTCACACGCTCTAAAACTGCGTATGTGATGACGACGTCCAAGATATATGTTACAATTTCTTGCTTACATCCCTCTCCCGGTGTTAGTATATGTAATAAATGCATCAAAAATTGATATCAGTATATTCACGAAACCATGAACTATAACTTTTATACGAAGATTTTTTCCATACAATTTCACATAAAAACATTTATCAAATAAACAAAAAAATGTCAATTAAAATATTAATTTTTCTACACATTTTCTATAATTGCTGGAGAACTATTAGTTCTATTGCAAAAATGCAGATAATTAATATTGTAACCTATATAATTATTAATAAATATAATAATATTTGAACTAAATCCAATCTTTACTAACAGAGATAATGTGTTTTCCTTAAATGTCCACATTTTCCAACTTTGAGGGGGACTGGGGGTGGTTTTCTCGTGGAGAATTCTTGGAGACTTTTGTGAAAATGATCCTTGGGAAGTGGTCTACCAGTTCCTCATTCAAAAGCTTAATAGACTGAGCTATTGGAAAATAAATGACAATCCAGTATTTGAAAATGTGGAAAATAAGCCTCAATAGCGTGCTATTGAGGCTTATCTATACAATGAATAGAGGAGATCTGAAGAGATTTAAAAATACTTCGACTGTTGCAATTTATTCCTTATATACTTGAAGAAAAGAAACACTTTTAGAAAGTATTTGTTACTCAATTCAAATAATTATTATAATGTAATTATTATATTATACCCAGTTATTGGACGAAATTTTTTACGTTAGTGTGTAATTGAACAGTACAATGAATATATCCCATGTGTAAGGTTTTTTATTGAAATCCCTGATTTATTTAAGTCATTGATCAAATCCATGAAAACGTTTTGAACTCGCCTCAATTCCTCTGCTTTTGGAATTGCGTTCAATGGGTTGGGCGGAAGCTATTGGTATGTATTTCATATTTGAAAGGCCTGTCACTTATCGTTTGAGTCAGTTTTATTTTGTGTGGAGAAGCTCGAGAAACTTACATGAAAAATGATGTACAATATATTTATGCACACTTAACTTAATTCCGTTTCGATAGTGTTTTACAGGAAATCATTCCTTTCAGATGTTTCCTTTTCATTTGACCGGTTTTACATCTCAGAGAGTGTTTACAATATATGTTTTTTTATTTATATACTGGATACAAATATATCATACGTATACTGGATACGTATTCGATTGGTTCGCAGATTTATTTTGTGCAGTTTCATATGTACGTGTGGGGATCGCACAGTGGCAGTGATTCTTCTTTGCATGCTTACTGAATGTTCCTAGGAAAGCGAATACGAAGGGATGAGTTGTAGAGTGGAGGACATATAATGCAACCTCCGAGAAAATCGGTCACAAACCCGATGAACTTTACAAGGATCAACCAAATTCTTCATAGGGACAGGCAAGTGTTCTTTCTGCCAAATTACTTCAGTTTACGTAAAATAAATAAATAAATAAATAAAGGCTTCTTAGATTGCTCAAGAACATTTTGAACATTTTTTTGAAGAAGTAAGGGGGCATTTCATACATGGATATTTTACAGTTTGCGTGTAACCGACCTTCTGGCGTCAAAACGATAGATTATCGAATTTGCGCATGAATAGAAACTGATCCCGAAGAACCACATGGAAGCTATGCCACATGGAAGCCACATAAGTCACACTGTAGCGTATTGCATTCTGCGTCGATCGATGTTAAGAACAATTCTTATGGTGGGTAGCTGATATTTTAGTGTATAAGTAGAATTGCAACAGAGTATATCTAGACGTTTCTTCACGCATCTCATAGAGGACACCTTTATTTTTTGTGTCATCAATTTTCAAAACGTTATAGTTCCCTAAAAATAATCGATTGTGTTAATGTTAAACACACTTCTTTTTCTCCGCTAATGAATGTATATAAATATTTACCCATTAAAAAAAGATTCATAATTTTTTTATTCTTTTAAATTTTGACATGTGGCTCAAAGTACAATAAACAATGTTGAACTTTGAGTCATGGTTATTTGTACTTTGAACAATGCTTATTTGCACATTGGCATCTCTTGTATCTTGATCTACTGACTAAAATGGGTACTTACCTACTATGAAAATTTATACGGAAACTAATACTTTGATTGAATCCAAATTATGATATTGTGTTGAGGAAGATTTTGTAAAAAATATTTTAAATTTCAAATTTTCTGAATCGGACCAATAGAGTTGAAAGTTATGAACTATAATTTTCTTAAACGTTGTGACGTCAAAATTGGTTTTATTAAGTAGCTTTCTGTTCATATTCAAGGAAATTAGTTTTTATATATTTATAATAGGCAAATAATTTAATCCGGATTTACATACACTACTTTGAAAACCAAAGTATTCAACTCTAATACTGTATGTTACAAAAATTCACTAAAGTGTAATGAATATATCAGTATACAGTAAATTTTCGTTAAAAAAATGAGAATTCGATCGCTGAATTTTTAAAACTAGTTCCAGACAAAAAAAAATCCAACATTCTGGAAGGAGGAAATCTTTGGAAATTTCGAAAAGGTGGATGCCTGTATGAGGAAGCGATTTTTAAAAAACCGTAAGTCCATAGGACGTGTGTACAAGGCTTTATAATGTTAATTCATGTTTTTTTGTTAAATTTCTAGGCGAAGGGGCCATCTCCGCCAAAACCGAAAAGATCCCATTCCTTAAAAGTCAACGAGAGGATTCGCATGCATATATCGCCAAATTTTTAAAACTGACTCTTGACTGAAAAAAAATCCAAAATATCAAGTTAGGGGTAGTTTTTGAAAAGTTTGATAAGATCAACTCCTTTATATGAAGGTATGAAATCGATTGCAAAAACCACAAATGAATACGATGTGCAAAAGAGGATTTATTGAATTTTCGTGGTTGGGTTTTGCGCGTCGCCAATACGCGCGCTGTATGAAATATTTCATAAAAAAGTTTCCCGCCATACAAAAAAATGTTTTGTTTTGTCGAATCGTAATATTAAGGACGCGGCTATTACATTAAAATGTACGTTTCGGGTAAAGTTTGCGTGTTTTATGGGAATTTCTCATTCCTTTTACTATATACCATAATTATAGTGTATCTCGCTGGTCTCGAATCTGGGGTACATTAGAATGAAAATATCAATTTTACGACAATAGGGTTTGATATAACGTAATTTAACCTAATGAGCAAGATGGCAGTACTATCTAATGTTTTTGTCAATTAGGAACTTATGATTCTGGATGACTCATGCGCTATCTTGTTTCAGTGGAGTATTTTTCTTCTCTGTAAAGTTGAGGAATGTCTTTTGCTCATTTAATTTATATACACCTACATGTAGTGTGCTGATATAGTGATAATTTATAGAGAAAACTTTATATAAGTAGAATCGATAATTAATTAAATATTTTCTGAGATGTTTTTGAAGTTTTGTGCATTTATTATTGACGCCATCTTGTTTTTGCTTTCTTGCAAATGGTGTGATTTTACCGTAATAACCTGCTCAAATAATTGGTTGCTGATTGCCCATTAAATGGTTTTGGTTGGGGGTGGTAATATATGTCCCACGAAAATATCTAGGGATATACTTCTTGCAACTTGATCGAATTTTTAAAATTTAAAATTGTTGGTCTATATTTTTGTGGATTTTTTCCTAAATTAGAAATGATTGAAGATTTTATTTAGGTTTTTCTGTATAGATTTATCATGTTGTTATTAAAAATTCGATAATGTTTCTCTTTGGATCTTGCTGGACAGAAGGTTGAATTGTCAGTGACGATAACTTTGCCTGGTAGTTGCAGATCACGGGAAGGTCTTACCTTCGAGTCAATGCATCGTGAAACCTCACGTTTGCCAAACTCCACATATGCCACAAACTTTGTGTTTATCTCCAAACTCCTTTGCATCACGTCTGCGAAAGACACTAACCATCGTATTCGTTTCCGTACTTTCTGTGCCAGCAAGCCGGCGCAAGGGGTTCATTTCGGGTCACTGACCTGAAAGACAGCGTAGTCGTCGCGCCGTCACCTTGTGGAAGCGTATTGTGCAGCACTTGGAGTAATGATGGCCGCGCGCTTGACGCGTGGGAATGGCCCGTCAGTATTGAAGAAGTACTTGCGAATAACACTTGCGTTCAGGTTGCATTTATTTTGATTTCATTTGAGATAATACTAAACCAATCCATGTCAAATCAACTCAGGGTCTAACATCATTTCAGATTTCGATAAAATTTAGCAGGGAGGCGGCCCGAGAAAAATACTACTGCAATATTTCTACTCGTTTGAAATGTATGACTATGTAAAGATTTTCACTAATAAACGCATGCATAATACTAATCAACGCATACTCATTTATGAATCAGTATAGTTCATATCATGTAAAAAATAGTATTAATTCTTTTCATTGTTGTGTCTATGCTCAGGATAGAGTGAATATACAATAAATTGTACATAGTGAATATTTTTGTTGAATTCATCACGAAATATTATATCAGTAATTGTAGTTATTTTGAACATTATTTTCATATTTACATAAGGCAGAGACTCTCTTTTAATCATACGCATGTTACGCACAAAACCCGAATTCGGCCATTTGACGAAAAAAAACATCCAAAACTAGTTTTGGCAGATGCGTTTTTGCCAGTTTTGAGCATTTTCAAAACAATCAATGCTAGTTTTGGACATTCTCGTATTGCCAGAACTAGTTTTGAGCGTTTTGAAGGACAGAACTATTATTGAACATTTTTACAAATAAGTATATATAATTTCTAGAGTTTACTCTGATTAAAATGACATTTTCATGCACGAGGCATTTGTAAATGATTTATTTCCACTGTGTAATGTTTCTAATGATCTGATTGATTTTTTTTTACGATTTTGACATTACCCCTTTTATAACTGAGCTGGAATATTAATAAAACAATAATGTAAGCCTCATGCATGATTTTTGCTTATTTTTACCTGCTGCCGCATTCCTACTCCCTACCTCATGGGTGCATGTATTTTCTCTCCTGTGTTAAAATTCTGTACTTATTGGAGACGTCCTTATTCATCTCAATGACACCGAAAACTATGGATTCCAATCTAATACTTTTTTCATTATTTTCACATGCCACCCCCTTCCCAACCCGTTCCTAGGGTGCCAGGGTTGTCTTATCGTCGCAATGCTGATAAGTTTGTCAGTCGTCTGTGTACCAAGTTTGGTTGATATTGCTCCAGGCATTCTCGAGTTATTGTGGGATATGCACCCACTTAGGGGTAAATTTTTCGTACAATGGGACGTATTACGGTAAATGAGTTTTTGTGTAAAATAATCTATTGTCATGCGACCTGCCCATCTGCAAAATTTCAGTTCGATTGGAATCTTGCAAGTGGCCGAAACATCAATTACGAATAATAAATAATAAATTTATTGTCAAAAAACAGTACAAACTGCGTATGACCACGTGGAGGGAAAAAAAACAACTAATTTACTCTCCGGAAGCAAGCAAGGGACCATCCCATCAATTCCGATCAAGGGCCCTAAGGCAGAGGCGGATTCAAAAAATTCAGCAAAAATTCCTAGATAAGATAAGAATAGTGATACGGAAAGAAAAGGAAGGACAACATAAATACTTACATACTCCCATTTCACTTTGGTGTAAATATTCGTAAAATGGTACCATATTGTCATGATAACTACACATACATACATACACAAATACATACAAACGGAGCAAGCTTGTTATATACTGGGGATGAAAAACTTTTCTACCAGTCCAAACATAAAACACTCAAAAGCGTTTAATTATCATTTTACCTTGCCCCTCTTATTTGAAAATAACATTTCATCCGTAATAAAAAAAAATTATAAAATTGACTTCAAGTATAAGAAGTTCCATTTTCTTGAGGGGACAAAACTAGTTTTGGCCGACTCTCTTTTGCCATTATAGTATTGATCACTTTGAAAACGCTCAAAACTAGTTCTGGCCATACGAGAACGTCCAAAACTAGTATTGGTCGTTTTCAAGACGCTCAAAACTGGTTCTGGCAAAAACGCATCTTCCAAAACTAGTTTTGGTCGTTTTTTTCGTCCAATGGTCGAATTCGGGTTTTGTGCGTAACACATACATTTTGATCTATCGCCCGGAAATCAGGACAAATAGTGGGCAACACCTATTGTATGTCATGCGTGTGCCAGTGGCGAAATATTTCTTGATTTTGTAAAATACATAAAGGAGCGTGTTCAACCCGTAAAATATTATTTTCATTTAAATTACTATATGCGGAGACCTGTTTTTATTTAACATCCATCGGGATTTTCATCTCGTGCACTTATAATTTCCATTGCATTTCGTCCCGTATGGTAAAGGATTTTTATATGCAGCGCAATGGTACTGTATATGTAAGTGCATTTCAAAAGAACCTCGCAAATACAAGGACAAGACTGGAAACAAACTAAATACTTCCGCTGTCATAAATTTATTTTATTACCACTATTAATAAAATGGGCAATTCCTCAGAGGACGAAACTATCGGGGAGGGGTGGGAGAAGTTGACAGAGTTTCGTCCCTCCCCCCGAAGATTACTTGCTGGATCCGCCCCGGGTGCTAATGTCAGAAAGTGAAATCAAAAGTTGTCCTGTTGTCCGTTATTACAAGGAGAGAAATCAAAGATAAAACTCTGAAAACAGAAAATTTAAAAGATTCCAAAAATTTTGGGTAATAATAAAAAAATATATCTAGAATTAGGACTTGGGATGGTTACAGTATGAGCTTGAAAATTAATTTTCTTCAGATAGCTCCTTATTCTTTTCCAAACTATGATGGTGTTATGAGCTAGGAGTAAGGAGCGAGATTTCACAAAGTTATTAAAACTATGGAAATACGTTATCAAGAACACTGGAACGTGAATATGATGGAAGATTATTGCTAGTTTTTAAAGACGGATTCTGCAAATGTTTCACGACCAAAGAAAGCATTTAAACAATCATTTGATGGAAGAAAAAATCATATATCTACCCATCAAGAAAATCCATTATTTCGCCAAAATATGGACGGTCACAACAAATATTGATTGTTAATTTGTTTCTATAAGAATTCCATTCATTCTGCAAGTACAAGAAAAGGGTAGTTTTCGTGCTATAATATTAGTACTATGAAGAGTAGGTATGTTTATACGGAGGAACTTTAATTTTCGATATATTTGTGTTCCTGGAAACTGTAAAAATGTTGTCTTAATACTCGTTTGAGTCATCGTGTCTGAATTGATGAATCCGTTGTCCATTTTGTATTCATAGGTGTATTCAATGAAATTTAAGTCGGGTGGAATCATGAGACGTGTATTGAGATAATTACGTTGGAATTATTAGTATTACCAAGAGGTTTAGTTCTTCGTTCTTGGTTTACTTAATCAAGGGAAGTATTGAAACTGAAACGATAAGATCAGCAAAGTGACATTTCTGTCAATTATAATTATTTTGTATAATTTACGATTTCATTTTGATCTTCTAATGCTAATATGAAGGAAGAATTGGTGTCTGTTAAGAAGAGACTAGGATTCCCGTAGAATCAAAACGATTCTAGTTGTTAAGAATGATCGGAGACAAATAACTCAAAATTGAAGAATAAGAAATAGAAGACTTATCCCTTTACTAAAACCAGGTAAGGAAAAAACGAACATTAGTAGTTATCGAAGCATTGCCTTGACAAGTTGCGTTGGTAAAACGAGAGAATTATCAACCGACGTCTCGTCTGGTATCTTGAACGGCATGACTTGCTGAGTCGATCTCAGTGTGGTTTCAGGAAGTTCCATTCCACCCTGGACAACTTACTTCTCCTGGAATCAGCAATTCAAGATGCTTTCGTCCGAAGACAACATCTCATCGGAATATTCTTTGACATCGAGAAGGCTTACGATACTACTTGGCGTCATGGCATTTTACAACAACTCTATGCCTGGGGATTTAGAGGACGTCTTCCTCTGATGCTCATGTCCTTTTTGGATCAACGTTCCTTCCGCTATAGAATTGGAAGAGACACCTCGGATCTCCTTCTTCAAGAGAACGGTGTTCCTCAGGGCTCAGTCTTGAGTGTGACCTTATTTGCAGTGGCCATAAACAGCATAACGTCTGCTGTAAAGAATCCTGTTTTACACTCTCTTTTTGTCGATGACTTTGCTATCTTTTGTTCATCACAGAGTGTCACAGGTGCGGAGCGACAAATCCAACTCGTCCTTAATAGATTATACCACTGGTCGAAAACGACAGGTTTTCGTTTCTCTGCTGAGAAAACACGCTGTGTTCTTTTCAGTAGGAGACCAAGCCTTCTGGCAGAACCTCACCTCGCCCTGGGAAACAACGTTCTCAAATTCTATCCTTTTGTGAAATTCCTAGGTCTGATTTTTGATCAGAGATTGAATTGAATTGAACATCTAACAGACCTAAGAAGAAGAACATTAAAATCTCTGAATTTATTGAAGTGCCTCAGTAGCACGGAATGGGGCGCTGATCGCTACTCCTTGCACCAGTTTTATCGAGCATTCATAAGATCTCGGCTCGATTATGGCTGCGTTGTATATAGCTCTGCTCGTGCAAGCTATTTAAAGAAGTTGGATAGTGTCCACCATGCCGGAATTCGACTAGTTACGGGAGCATACCGCACTAGTCCCATTCCGAGTTTGTATGTCGAGAGTGGCGAACCATCTCTTTCCCTCCGGCGGCAAATCCTCATGCTACGACACTTTTGCCACTTGCAAACTTTACCCGAAAATCTGGTACACAACGCGGTTTTTCATCCATCCTCTTCTTCCATCCGTTTCTACAACAACAGACTGAGAGCAACCAAACCTTTTGGATATCGCTCCATACAAATTTTAGAAACCTTAAATATATGCACACCTAATGTCTTACACCAAGGTTTTAGTAAGTCTCCCCCTTGGGCTTTGCACAAGCCGAAGATTATTGTCGATCTTCTGCATCATGACAAGAAGAACACTCCAGCTCCGATGTTGAGGATATAACTTTCAGCTAATCCTCTACAAATACCGGGACCGTATCCCTGTGTTTACCGACGGGTCGAAGCAGGCTGATGGTGTCGGCTGCTCCGTGGTATTTCCCCGTGAGACCAGTGGCTACCGTCTAGGCGACTTGTGCAGTGTTTACACTGCTGAGTGCTACGCCATATTGCGAGCATTGCGAACTACAAAGTGCTCCGGCGGATCACATTTCCTGATTTGTTCTGATTCGCTGAGTGCCCTCCAAGCAATCCAGAACGTGTATCCGGCTGATAAGCTGATCCAGAACATCCAGGATGTACTTTTCTCACTGCAAAGTGATGGAAAGAATATAATGTTTTGCTGGGTTACAGGACATGTGGGTATCAGAGGGAATGAGGAGGCAGACGATTCCGCAAAGACGGCATGCCTTAAGACTCGCGTGGATTTCTCCACGACTCCAAAACGAGATCTCATAAATTCCATCAAGTTGAGGATTCTGAGTGAATGGAGCAATGAGTGGTTAGCTGTTGAAAGGAATAAGCTCCGACTTATCAAATCTTCTGTTAAGTCATGGAGCAGTTCCTGTAGGCCAGCCCGGCGCGACGAGGTCTTGCTGACCCGCCTGCGCATAGGACATTGTCCTCTCACTCATAGGTATCTCTTACTACTTGATGATGAACCCGTTTGTGAAGAGTGTAGCTGTTCCCTGACAGTGCGTCACGTACTAACTGATTGCAGAAGATACTCGAGTATACGGAGACTAATTGGTCTGGCTGCAGATTTATCAACAATTCTCGGAAATGAAACGGTTAATGTTAATAAACTATTGAATTTTATGAGTAGATCGGGGCTCCTCCCACAAGTTCTCGGGAGGGTTTAAAATTTGCATTCCCTTTTCATCTTTACTGTCTTCTTTGTTTTCATCGTTCGTTTCTGTAATTCGAAATTATAATATTTAAAAATGGTTTTCCTTTTTTGTGAAATAATGTATTGGTATTCTGTTTTCTTTTCTTTCATCTTTCTATTTAGATATTTGTTGATTTCGGGAGGGTTTTTTAGTGGGTATGGTCGAGATATTCGGCGAGTCCCACACACGTGGAAGAGTCATTACGGCTCTTCTCTATGGTGCGAAACTGCATTTTTCCCTACTTGCATGGGCTCTAATGACCTTCGATGTTGACGAGCCCTTAAGTCCCAACAAAAAAGAAAAATGAAAAAGAAATAGAAGACTGTTTATTAAGCTTCTTTAAAATCACTCTAATTTTTAAAATAATAATTAGGCTATTTAATATAAAAGTTTCATGCATGAAACCTATCTTCCCTTCAAATCAATTTGATATGTTTTGTTTATTAAAAACTAAATCTTTAAACGAAGAATATCGTAGAATGTTGTTTTTTTTGTGTTTTAACAATGTGGAATTTTTGGAACCGTGTATTATAAACTTTTATTTCCGTCGTATCTCGTAATATATCCGTAAAAAATAAATATCAATTTTTCTCCTATTCTTGTGACCTAAAATTTGTGTGAATGCGTAATAACCAGTATTTTAAACTACTTTTATGAGCTAAAATTAGTTTGTATATGTGTTTACGTATAAAAGAGTAATAATGTTTAAAATACTTACCGAACTTTCAAGGAAATGGGAATTAAATATGCGATAAATATTTTTCTGAGTATTATTTTATTGTGAATTTGTTTCAGTCCTGGAATAAAAACCATCGAAAATATGGTTTTAGATAGTCGAGAATATGTAAACATGAAAATTAAATTGTTTTTGAAATATGTTCAAGTATTTAAAAAAAGGTTATTAAATTCATTTACTTTGAATGGGAACTTTTGGTACTTGCACATGAATGTGGGAAAACCCTATGAAAAAGCGTTACCTCTTAAGTTGAAGGGAATTAGACCATGTGTCCTAAAAATTTCATTCTAAACGAGTTACCAGATAAAGAGTGTCAATGGAATGTAACACTAGCTACGTATTAAATAATCCTTGCTGAACTAAACTGGAACTATCAGTTTTGACTGAGTTTTTTTCTATTGTATATGCTCACTAAGACAGGATATTCGAAATTCCAATTTTTAAGGGGCGAATAAGGGTGAAATGTGTTTCTTCGAATTTTCGATTTTTCACTATCTTACTTTTTATCAATTATTTAATCAGTTATTTTAAAGTAATTTTTTCGATATTTCAATTTAAAATTGGCGAAAAAGTAAAAAAAAAACAATTGGTGAATTGTCCTGAAAGACTGACATGCTCATCATAAATAAGAGAAAATATTAAAGTGAGGAACTGAAATTTAGACGGGATTTTGCTTATATGCTGTAGAGGTTCACTAGGCAAGTTTTTTCGAATTCCGATGTTAAAGGAATGAATAAGAATGAAATATGCAACGTCAACAGCCAGGTGAAAATTGCGACGGACCGGGACTCGAACCCGGGACCTTCCTGCTAATCGCAATTTTCTCTTGGCTGTTGATGTTGCAAACACTCCTCCACGAGTAGGTACTTGGAAGTTGTGTGTTAAAAAGAATGAAATATGTTTTCGAATTTTCCGCCCTATTTGTACGAACGTATTTAGATACGATTACCCAAAATTTCAAGTTTCTCTTAAATGGATTATTATTTCGTTCCCAAACGCTTAACGTCCACGAACATTCCTTTTACGTCTTGCAGCCGTCTTTATTACGAACGTAATCACTTCTATGAATGCTATATTCTTTCCATGGAAATATATGTATAGAAATTGAGCAATATATAAGAAATTTTTATTCGATTCACAACACTCCTATTGTAAAAGAGATACGAATACTATCTTTCAGGGTCGAGTGGAATATTGAATTATGGGGCTCCCCATTATTTTATGTGTTGTCTAGTTGAATTCATGTTAATCTTAGATATCGTCATATAATTTATGTGTGGTCTTATTTGTATAGAGAATTGATTAATCGTAATTTAGTGTAACGATGTTAATGGTTAAAGAACTATAATTTATGTTGGAGTCGTCTCGGAGAGTGTGGCGTGTACCCGGCCCACTTTTGGTTCCGTATATTTGACCGGTTTCCCGTATTTTCTATGTGCAAATTATGCACACATTTTTACTGGTGGCCTCTAGAAAGAAGGGTAATTGGACGGCGGAGGCGGTTAAACGGCGAAAAGGAGTAAACTAGAATAGTACACGAATAATGTGAAAGAAATATTGTATTGACTTTCTTGTAGAAAGACCGTAGTATGATAGAATGATCTAATAAAATGAGAAAAGAAATGAAAAAAATCTGTGAAACCAATATACTCGTACTTAAATGTTGTTATATTAGCTCCCTTTGTCCGGCGTTGCCCGGGCTCCTTATACTCGTATAATATTGTAAATTCATGTTAGTTTCTATATTTCTCTTCGTTTGTGATATTAAATTTTCTCTTTTGTTAATTTCAAAAATTAAATACCACGAAGAAAACCTACAAAAATACAATTTTCAGTATTGTATGCTAATATGTACGTAATTACAAATTATTTTAGAATCAAGGCAGATAGAAAAAACACTTTATCACAGAAAGCTTAATAAACGAAACGCATAGTTAAGACCTCTAATTTCGTATTAAGGTTATGTACTTGAAAACAAAGTTCTTCACAACCTTTAAATAATTTTGTATCTATACATACGACTTGGTCACGCAGATTGAACGTTCAATAGATTGTCCGCCTCACGTAACGAATTGAGCTCTTGCGGTCACATTAGTAAACTCCATAGTCAACAGTCATGCGAGTGAAGATTCACAAACAGTCAATTTTAATTGTTTTCTGTTCTTGTAATTCATCAATATTAACCAAATTGTGCATTTTACTTGCAGTAACCCTTCAGAAGAGTGCTACGAAATTTCAAACAATTTCAACGATTTGTTTCTTCGACATCCATGCAACATACACGTCATAGAATTCACTTTTATTATTATAGATTACACAAATAGCCTAACTCCATTTTAGCGGGTCGCACACTAGTGAAGTTTTGTCGTCATGTATTAAACGAATTTTCACGAAAATTAATTATTCTAGATCTTTTTCAAATCCCAAATATCCCCCTCTCTGTTATATATTACATCGGAATCTATCGTACCATTTTCGAAGCCAACTTGATTAACTCCATTAAAAATCTGATTTCACGAGGAATTGTTGGAAATAAAGCAAGTATCACGGGTAAGTTATACAACCTTAATATTTGTGACATCGTATTTGTAATAACATTACGTTCAATGTAAACGTGTTATAATCATCAAACATTCTTTATTGTTTATTATGTGTTAGTATTTAAGATTCATGTCAATTGCGTTGTTGTAGCATTTAAGTAATTTTAGTATCATCAAGATACGTTATCTTGTATTATTTATTTATATAATTTCAACTTAATTTCATTCTAAGTTTTATTTATTGTATTCATGAAATATTAAACTTGGTGTAACATTGCACTAACTATATATATATATATATATATATATATATATATATATATATATATATATATATATATATATATATATATATATATATATATNCTATTTTACTCGTCTTGTAGTTAATGGGAATCGTTAAAGAATTCGAATCCGAACCATGTATAGTGATAACTAATTTTCGTATTAGGCTAGTTATTTCGTTGGAAGTGTGTGTGCTTCTTGGTAACATCCACATTATCCCTCTAAGAAGTAAAGAAAATCCCTCAATTATTGTTATATTGCTTTTTGTGCTTTACTTGTGACTTACTGAACTGATATTCCTTACCTGTTGTTGTCTATGTGATCTAGTCTTTAGTGACTACACATCTTTATTTTACAAGTAGCTACTCGCAAGTGGTGGATTCCAAATGTCTATGCCTCAATGTGAGGTAATGTTTGTGAAATCGATGTTTCTGTTGCACAAACAACTGATATCTTTTTTTTTTTATCTTCTTGACCTTGACCTTCTCTTTCCTCTTGGTCCCTTTCCGTGGAATGAGATGTGGTGGGAGTCGTCACTCATCGAGATGACGCTCGATACATTCATTGCTTGTAATCTCCACCCTCAACCCGAGCATGCGCATTGCTCTGATTCATCTTGGCGCGTCATCCCCCACAGTTGGGTGCCAGATTAATCGATTTTTATTGTGAACGTCTGTTCGCCACTAAGGATGAACGTTACAACTTCGAAATATATTGCTATTTTGAATAATCCTTTTATTACTTCAAATATCATATCGTTCATGTGAAAGGATAGATGTAGATTGCGAATCTGTAATAATTCCCAGTTTGCATTGAAAATGTCCCTGTATTGATATGTAGTACTGAGATAAAAATACGAAATATACTTTAAATGTAGTCAAGGTTTCTTTGGATAGCGAAGATACTTTCTCTGTCATATACGCTGGTGTCTTCATAAACCAATTGTTGACCTTACTGAGCGCTGATATTCAGACAGGGACTCAGTTGTTCATAATCAGACATAAGTTTGGTTGTAATTCAATGTTTTAATATCATGTTATTTCTTTTAACGCAGAAGATGTGACACTTCAAAATATTTTGTTTAAATATTTTATGACTACGGTTTGATGTCTTCCACACATTTCAACCACTTATTTATTTCTCTTTATAAATATTCGATTAAAAATAAAAGGTGGGCATAAATGTAGGTTAGTTTTTTGAAAATAAATGTGTTGGGAAGAGAATTGAGTTCCTATAGCAATGGTCTGTAGCAACCCGGAGAGTCATTTCAATCATAAAGACATAAATGGAGTAAAGTACGTATACTTTAAATAGGAAGGCGCCTTCTTGAAAAAGGCTGAAGATAACTATTGTAAGAGTGAATAGTTCTGAGCATAATTAAAAGATATGTTAGAAACCCCTGTATTCTTTCTGGCAAGTCTTCTCTCCGATGCGCCTGTTTATAAATGTCTTTGGTCTAAACTGCGTGGGGTAACGATAAAGATGTAACGTTTGGGAGCCTTCTTCCCTTCATTCATAATACATAAAAAATCTTCACTTGCTCTACGAGGATCCTCCGAAGCTTATTTCCCTACTGAACTATTTGTTGCTATAAGACACAAATATGCTGCAATAAATGCAGAAGTACATTCTCCAAAAAGAGATCTATTCAACTATACATGTTCTTATATATTTGAAAGGGCTTTTTTGTTTGTAATATTTTATGTGACAAATATGAATCCTAGACTTACTTGGTCATCAAGTGGTAAGGAGATGTAGAAGCCATAAATAAAAATTGACAAAAGATTCACTAAGAAAATGAGGAGTTCCGAAGATTTGATCTCCCAACTATTGGAGAGCGACACAAATTCCAGTAAGTGGTCATAAAATCCTAAGAGATTTGTAAAATCATGTTTGTAACAATAACCATGTAAGTAAAATAGTTGTGGAACTTAGGTAATTCGTGTTAAGCTCTTATAATTGAGTGTTGAGAATTGGCGACAGAATGGAACATTAAAAGGTATCTCCTAAGGGCGTTCAGAATTGGCGACGATACCGGAATAAGGTTATTGCTTATTATTTTATTCTAATAAACTAAGTTTATTAACATTTAGGTATTTCTCACGAACATTGCGAAAATATAAAACCCCTACCATGTTAGTAATTGAGTGCAATGTCATATGATTGTTTGAACTATTTTAAAATGTGACGTGCATGTATCCGAGTGCCCATCAGGGCTGTGCAATTTTGCATAGGGATGTGTGATGTGAACCGAGACGAAGTAATGTTGCGCAGCGGTGGGACAAGAGTCGGGAGGACGACTTTTCTTTCTTGGTCCTTGTGCGTGGTATTTTTATTCCACCAGGAATGCGTGACCTGTAAGACCGGTTTGTCTTTTATTACGCATGTGTGCGTGTGTCTGTGCAGGCGCGCTTCTTCACGTTGACCGAGTTGTGAGTTTGTATACTTGCTTTGGGGTGGGGGCACACTACCTTAACCTACATCGATTGCTTGAAACAAACTTTCTCCGGGCTCAATCCTTATGAATACATCACGCCGTATGATTTCTTCTGTCTTCTTGATTTCCAGCAAAATCCTATATTTTGATTTGTCCTGTGTCGAATAACTGCTAGGAGAGGGTTAATAGTAAGTTCCAATTGCCCCCCTACTGTCTCTAATCTCTGGAGTAATATGCATGGACTAGTATATATGTTAACAGAAACTAGTTTTTTTTTCTTCGTAGAATGTGAATTTGTTCTATTTAATTGGAATTAATACATTTTGTGTGTGTGAATATTCTGAAGAAGGAGGCTTTATATTCCACGAAGAGTGACGAAAGAAAACTCGGACAGAAACTCAGATTCCTTCGTGTCTGTTTCTCAAATAACTATGTTTATTCATTTGTTGTGGATCGTAGAACGTCAGTGTGATGTAAGCATTCGATGTTTAGGGTTTCTTACATACTTTATGAAAAGAATTCTCGCTTCAGTTTCTTTTCGCCAAAACCGAAGAAAAACTACTTCTACAACATTAAATGTTAAACCCCCTTAGTTATAATTATCTGATTCTTGAGTAGATCCGATTGTCCTTTGCATTGTTCAAGTGAATCAAGAATTCGCTTCCTTGGTGCCGTTTCAGTTGCATGTGCAGCCTACTTCCCGAAGAGATCAGCTAAATTAGCGTATGCTTGCTTGCAATTGTCTTCAAGTGCTTCAACAAACTCCTGGCTGCTCGATCTCAGCTCAGCGAAGACAATTGCGGCTATGCTACTCGTGTTCGCGCCTTACTTGACAATATGCTTCCGTTTTCTGGTTGCCACGTCGCTTTCCGTATTTGCATCGTGGTTAACACCGCGTTCGTGATGCACAGTATATATTTGAAGAACTGGAGGCAAGGTAGTACGTTTTGATACAGGACTCAATGGAGGATCGTCATAGACCAGTTAGCAGCTACTTGTTGGAGTTGGTAAAAGTTTTGTTCTCATTCGCGGTGTTTAACGAATACGACACCGTGTATGTTTGTATGCGCTTGTTAAGTGAGAATCAGAATAATATCGTTTATCTCACTCAAGTCGAAATCATAGCTCTCATCCTGTGGAACAATGTAAAGACTTCAAAAAACGTTATTTTACACGGGAAGCAAAATCGGAAATAATTATTTTTTGAACCAGCTTTAGAAACCGTAATTTCACTGTTCATTTTGCATTAGTCTTAGGTTACTAGTAATAACTTGAATTGTTTTTGCCGGTGTAGCTTCTGAAGTATTTCACAACCTCGTTTTTTCTTTCTGATTTCGCGTTTATGGCGTTGTTGTACCGGATGAGAGCTATTCTTCCTCGACAAGAATTTTTATAACGTTTCAAATTTGTCTATCAATTTTTAAAAATTTATATGTATTGTTATCTTTTTGGGGTTTGATAGACAGACATGTCGTCCAGTGATGTAAGAAAATAGAACACTTTATTGGTAATCTCATAAAATTACATTGCCTCGTAGCCTATTTTTTCTGTTGGGAAATATAGTTAGTATCCTAGTGTAACCTAAATGTAGGACTACTGTTTATAATACATTCATGATACTTTTAATTTTTGTAATTACTCCCTTTAATTATGGAATAGTTGAAAGATATTTGTATGTTGATATTTCGGCTTTATATATTTCGCCATCTTTTTATTACATTCTCTCATGAAAACAGTGTGATATATTGGACGATATACAACCAAACCATTCTCAGCTTCCAATATGAATAAAACGTAAGACTTTTTTAATTTGGGGCTTTTAGACTTGCCAACGTGTAGGTCATTAGAACCCTTGTTCATTAAAACAAAATGAAATGGCGTGTGGTGATCTAAATTTTCAGTTTAGAGGTAAATGCGTTTTGAGTTTTTATTGTATCTTAGATGTTATAATCAACGTATCTTCGTTTATTACACATTTCTTATTTATGAAATTGATTGTTCAATTTATCTCGAGAATGGAGCAACCCAACTGTCTACATATGGTCATATTTTGTAAACAACACCGCCTATTCTACTGAACGGAAATTAATGTAAGATGTGTCGAACATACTTACTGTTCCGTAGATTAGCGAGCACTTTAAAAGTTACAGTTACATATGAATTTATGTATAATTAATGATAATTTGAAAGTTATTTTGATACAATTTTTCATTAAATGTGAATATAATTTCAGTTATTTTCAGCGAAAACGTAAACTTGTATTTACTTTCATCCGTATAAAGCCAATAGTATTATTATACAATTTCTACTCGGGGATTATTCTCCTGGTTTTTTAAAAGGTTTGAGGGGCTATCTAGCATGCCTCATTCATGGCTTGGCAAGTTAAGCACGGTGCGAACAATACGGCAAGATTCTAAGATAGCAGATTTTTGGATCTTGGGAATATGTTTTTTGGGATGGAAATTGTTTTTCAGGTTCCTATTTATGAGCCCATTTGCTATAACGATTGGTAGAATTCCTACAGTTTCGAGTTTATAAATGTCTTTATATTCTATTGAAAGTGGGATGTATTTTGAAATTTTATAAATTTCTACTTTGTCAACATTATGATCTGCTGGATGGGTGACATTTATGATGAATTCTTTTCGCTCCCTGATATTATGTAGTATAATATCTGGGACCGTTTTACCTGTGTGCAGGGGCGGATTTACACTTTTAGCGGCTGTAGACCACAAACTTTTGCGCCCCCCGAAACCTTTTTAAATTACATTTGATTATAATTTTCAATAATAATAATTTTATTTATATTTTGTTATATTATAAGCTATCAATATAAAAGTATAAGTTTTAAAATGAATAACATACATTATTTAAAAAAAAATAATAATAATAAAGAAATCTAATAATAAAGTAATAAAGTGGTAAGTATTGATAAAGAAAACCAAATTCTTGTTCTTTCGATGTGAAAATATATATTGGCCTATGTTAGACAATAGAACTGAAAGCAACAATAGAGAAACGTGTACCTATTTCCGCATTAAGATAATCTCTTAAATTACCTTGACGCCTTTATAATGTGTCTGGTCGAGTGTTTACAAATACATAAATAGTTCCAAATGTAAAAGACATTTCGTCAATCACTCTTTAAAATTGAATTTAAAAAAATGCTAGGTACAAAATTTGGCGCCCCGAAAAATTTGACGCCCTAGGCCGCGGCCTACTCGACCTATTGGCAAACCTGCCCCTGTCTGTGTGTATTAGTGGGTCATAATATAGTATAAGATCTTTGTTTTCTATTGTAGGTCTTGCTTGGTATTCATAATAGGGAGTGATCATTTCAGCTTCTTCTGTTAAAAGTCCGAATCTTGTTGCAATAGATTGGTGTATAATGTTAGCAATTAGGTTATGTCTATGCAGATAGTGTTAGTTAGCTAAATTTGTACATCCAGTGGTAATATCATCTATTGTTTTTGATGACTGGGGACATATTCTACGTTTCTCGTTAACATCTTGCTTTCCAATGTACTTTTTATAGTTGTTGGTTGCGATGACTTGATCCTGGATTGCTTGCATGAATCTCTCCGTCTCTCCAAATAGAGCCCCATCTCTGAGCCATTGCACTGAGGCATCGTGATCGGCATTTTCAAGAGCATGGGAAAGTCTGCCATTGAGAGGCTTGGTCTTCTACGACTTCAACCTGTCCTTGAATGTGGTGATAGTAGGATTATTTTCAAAGTTACTCAGGTTCATTGGGGTGTAACCTTTGTCACTTGACACTACTGCTTTGTGTAGTGGAGACATTTAAGATTTTGCACAAAAATAATAATTGAGTCCTGTTACTTGACGATTACACAACACTTTCAGGTGCAACAAACCAAGACCACCTACTTTCCTAGGAATGCATTCTGTATTTTGTGAGAGTTGTACGTACCATCCTGTTTAAATTTTCAAGATGTTTGTGACCAATGAACTATCCCAAATGAATATGTCAGAACTGGAATGCACCAATAATTAATTGCTTTAATTTTGTTTTTTTAAAATTAATTCTGTTTCCAGAATTTTGTTGTGGCGTTTCCTAAATAAGCATTCCAGTTGTTGTTTACTGTGCTTGTTGTTCATTAGTAGACTTTTGTTGAAACCCAGATATTTATGACTGTTATGAGATTTCAATGCTTCTATTTCACAAGAGCGTGGTTGAACTTTTAATGGGACTGATTATTCTTCAATTTTACCTCTTTTAACATTCAACATAACACATTTGTCGGATCCAAAATTCATTTGTATATCTTTACTAAATTGTGCAGTGATCTCCGGAAGTCTACTTAGTTCATGTTTATCTTTAGCAAATAATTTTAAGTTATCCGTATAAAACAAGTCGCTAATGGTATGAATCCTTTTGTTCCCTTCGAGAAGTTTAAATCCCAAACCCGATTCATTCAACATCTTCGACAAAGGGTTTAGTGCGAGGCAAAACCAAATTGGACTGAATGTCTCGCCCTGGAAAATGTCACATCGAGTGGGTATTTGGTTTGATCTTGTTGTTTTATTGCCATTCTTCAATTCTAATTGTGTACATCAGCCGCTCAGGAGGATTTTAAGTTAACTGATTACTTTTTGGTTTTCAAAAGCCAAGTATGTGAGACGGAATCGTACGCTTTTTGATAGTCGATCCAAATAAGAGCTTTTTTTTCTTTGCTTGGCTCGCTACTACCATATCAATTAGCAATTGTTCTTTGCATCCCTGAGCCCCTTTTCTACACCCTTTTTGCTCTTCGGTTAGTATATTTTCTGTCTCTATATTGTGAGTTTTGAATAATTTACGGATTAATTATGAAATTTAAAAGAAAGAGCATAGAAGTTTAAAAGGAAAAGTTCGTTGGAGGTCGGCGAAGGACCGTGGGCGCGGTACGAGGCCGGTGACCCATCGTCGGCGTTTCTTTCACGTCGAATAAAAATTTATGATGGTTTAGAAATCGCAGGCTGGCGAGGGGATGAGGGAAAAGAAATACCCTCCGTAACAAACCACAGATGTGCAGAAACTAGCAACATGTACGAACTTGCTAGAAAAATCGTTAAAAGCCACAGCGTCGTTGAGAACGTTCCAGAAATCAGTTGAAGATTTTTTAAAAGGTTCCAATGAGAGTCAGGGCGTGAGAGGGGGAAATCATTTCGGCATTGGGGGTTGTCAGTCACGTGACATTCAAAATTTTGAAGATTTTCGGGAGAAAGAAGGGATAGAGCCCATTTAAGGCAGAACACTCAAAATTTCGCTCTCATACCAGATTTTACTCAGACGTAAAGAATTATTTGCTCAGATGTGTGTAGCTCAGACGTAAAGATTTTTCGGCAGCTCAGACGTAAAGATTTTCGTCAGCTCAGATGTGTTTAGCTCAGACGGATAGAATTTTTGCTCAGATGTGTTTATCTCAGCCGAATAGAATTTTTATTCACAGAGACTTTTTTTTGGCAGCGCTGAGACGTTGCTCAGATCGCGCTAATTTGTCGCAGATCACATGTTTCTCCGTCGCAGCGATTAGATGCTGACGCGAATCATATAGAATTTTTGTTGGCAGTGCTCAGATCGATTTTTTTTATCGGAGTTGAGATACAAGTTTCGTCAGCATTGAGATAAGTTTGTCGGAACGCTTTGCGGGTGAGAACTAGACATTGCGATAAAACGCGGAAGCTGGTTGGCGCTGCTCGCAAATAATCCACGGGGGAGCCGTGCTGACATCCGTGAGGGACCCTCCTCCTCTGCATTCCAACAGTCAGGCATCTTGTACAGGTATTCTGCGATCGTTGGCGAATGTGAAAGCCATCATCGCAGTGCGCTTGCGAGTCAGTATGTGTTTGATAGTGGCTACCAGTATGAGCGAGAACATTAAACTGAATGAGTGCTTTGATTAAACTCAGTCGCTCGGAGAGGTAGGCCAATAGAATCAGTGAAATATTGGGACTCAGAAGAAGTTCAATTAAACAGTAAATATTAGCGTTAATTAGGAGTAGAATCAGTGCGTAACTTTGTTGCAAGAAATAAATGTGTAATTGTAGTGTTAAAAATTGAATAGAATTAAAAACAGTGAAGGTTTATTTGATGATGATGATAAATGATGACAATCTTAACAGTTAGTAAATGTAAAATGATAAAGCCAGTGATTATTATTTGTGTTTTTTTGTGGGAATGTGGCCCCTCTGGTCGATATATGATTAATGTTTATTTGTGTCTTTTGGGAGAGTGTAAATTGTTCTTCATAGAGTTATTAAATGTTTTGTTCATTGCTCGAACACCAGATTGTTGTGTTGTCCTTGTGAGTGGCTCCCATAGAAATGAGTATTCAGTTCCCTAAATAAATAAAAAAAGAGTCACAATATGTTGGATTAGTTTCTGCGCGATTATAGATGAAAGGATTTTGTACATTGTATTAAGACAGGTAATAGGTTTGTAATTTTTGGGGTTTCAGGAGTTTTAGGCTTCAGATAGGTGATTGCTTGGCACATGAATTTTGGTATTTGATTTGGATTGTAAATAACTTTGTTGATGGCGTTCACTAAAGAATTATGCTGGGCTGTTAGGTACTTCCACCAAAAATTGTGTATTCCACATGGTCCTGATGATTTCCAGTTACGCTTTTTTCTAAGAACTTCCTTTAGAAGCAGTAGGTTCTCCCATTTCTTCAATGAGTGTAGATAATTCATTTTCCATCCAAGGGGCCTTATTATTATTATTATTATTATTATTATTATTATTATTATTATTATAAGTGAACAGTGTGAAACAGTCCTTAATAGATGTGACCAGTATAGTTGCAGATGTCTTACTGTTATTAAAATGTCCAGAAGAAGATAAAATTTCGAAAATGGAAGACGGCGAGTTATGGTTAAAATCTAATTTGTCTTTATGTTGGGTAAATGATTGAACTGTTTCTTTGGTATGTAATGTAAATCTGATGCAAAAATAAATATTTCAAATTTCAGTTTATTTGTATTTACCCTAATGTAAGAAGAAATATTTTTGTTACAACGCGTTTACGGCTTGTGACAACTAGAAGATCTGCTGAAGTCAGATTTGAACATCCACAATTCTTGTTCATCTTCATCTGTAAGTTGCACAATTGTGTAGTTACTTAAATGTAATGACTTTCCGGAAGTAAATGGCGTCATGAGGGTCCTTGTCCAAGCAACCAAATACTACTGTCATTACCCCCCAGGGGGCTTACGTCTAGTAAGTACGTGTTTGGCTAACACAAGGCCCCGAGCTGAGTCTGGCATTGCTTCCATTTACTTGTGCCATGCTCCTTCCTCTATCTATACTGACCACCCTTGGTCACCTCTTGTTCCTTTCGATCCCGACGCTATTAGAGCTAGGATATCATTCATTTTCCTCTCTTTCTTTTTCTTCTTCTCTTCTTTCTTCTTTCCCCCGCAGGAAGCTCAGTTTCGAGTGAGCATGGGCTTGGCAAACCCACGGTTCCGAGCTGGGGACTGGTATTGCGCCACCAGTCCTCGGGCACCGTAGGCTTTGGACATGCTTCAGCGACCACCATTGGCGCGATGGTGGAAAATTGCATGCTTTGAAGGGCTTAGATCTTGCCTTCATTGGCCGGGTCGCGAGGAAGGATTAAACCTCTATAAAAAAAACCCTCAACCTCAAGGTGTGTTACGCGCCGATGAGGTGAATGGGTGTTGAGGACAAACACTCACTAGCGGACAACCTCTGGGGCAACTGCCGCACCTCAGTTGAGCAAGGCTTAGTGGCGTGATGCGGGGGCTCCACGTCACCGGACATTTATTTCCTCCGCACTCGTGGGACAAAATGAATGATTCCTGTTTTCCCCTGCCTTGCGGAGTGGGCGAGCCGCAGGGTAAGTACCACGCCCCAGGGTCTTCGAAGCGGCCGAGGGTTGACAGCCCTCCCACTTAAGAAAAGAAGGAACAGTTAAAGAGCACTCCTTATGAGAATATTTTTGTCATTATGAAACGTATAGACGGGACACTTGAAAAAGTGTCCCCGTTCTATATTTATAAAGATTTACAAGGTCTCGTTGGTTCACTGAAGACCATTAAAAGGTTGAGAAACGGTACAATGCTGCTTGAGACAAACAACAGCAAGCAAGCGTTAAAACTCCTTGATTGTACCAAGCTTGGCGAGTTCCCTGTAAAGTGCGAACTCCATGCTGCACTTAATCGCAGCAAGGGGGTCGTAGGTTGCAGGGACATTATGGAAATGCAAACAGACGATCTTGTTGCAGAATGGAAGGCTGACCATGTAGTTGAGGTCAGTCAGATCATGAGGAAGGTTAATGGTGTTCTATAGAAGAGTTCTACAGTTCCTTCGTCTTGACTTTTGATTGTCCCCAACTACCAAAGGATATTAAAGCTGGATGGCTTAACCTGCCGGTCCGTCCCTTTATTCCGAATCCTCTGCGCTGTTTCAAGTGTCAGAGGTTTGGACACACGACAACATCGTGTAAGGGACGTGATACTTGTGGAAAATGCGGAAAGGAGGCACACGAACCCGGCGTCTCATGCTCAGGGCCTGCAAAGTGCATTAATTGCACAGGCAGTCACCCGGTATGGAGGAGGGAGTGTGTCGCCTTTCTCGAAGAAAAACAAGTGCAGGAAATTAAAACTACGGAGAAGATCCCGTACGGTGAAGCGCGGAAGAAATACAGGGCATTACACCCTGTATTTTCTACTAGTTACTCCACCGCAGTCAAGACTCCAAAACAGATGAAAACCGTATCTGTACATGCCGATTTAACTGACGTGTCTACGACAACGTCGTGCACATGTCAGTGCAAATGTGGCAAGAAAAATGACTCAGCCCTTCCCGAAAAAAAACAACAACACCAACAGCTCGTCCATCGACTACGAAAATAACAAGTAGTACTAAACCTGCAACAAAGACACAAACAAAGACAAAGCTTGGTTCTAAGGCTAAACCCCTGAACCCCGTAAACATTTTGAAATCAAGCACAACATCAAGCAAAAAATCGCACAGACGTAAAAGTAACGTCTCTGTGCTTTCTTCCTCGGAGTCAGAACGTGTATTGTCCGATGGTGACGCGGAAATACGCGTTCACGAACCTGACCCCGGAGGCTCCAAACATTAATGGCTTCCATACTTCAGTGGAACCTTAATGGCTATAGAACTCAACGTGAAGAGTTACAACTCTTAGCGCGTCGTAATCCGATATGTATCTGCCTACAAGAGACACACCTTTCACCAGAACACTCACCCTCTCTGCGAGGATACAGCAGCTTCAGATATGACGACACCACGGGAGATCGAGCAAGAGGAGGAGTTGCCGTGTTTGTTAGAAACACTATCCTCTGCTCGCCTCTTCTCCTACAAACACACATCCAGACTATAGCAGTCAAAATTCATAGTGAACCATCTATGACCGTGTGTTCTATATATCTTCCTCCGACACGAGATTTTTCGGAGACCTCCCTCAGAGATTTAATTCATCAGCTCCCTCGACCATTTCTCCTCGGAGATTTCAATGCACACAGTGTACTGTGGGGCTCGTCGATCGATTGCCCCAGGGACCGACTGCTGAATTGTATCTTTGAGGGAGACGATTTATGCTTAATGAACACCGGGGAGGTGACCCACTTCGCATTTGGCATGGGGTCATGGGCTGCTATAGACTTATCGGTTTGCTCTCCTGAAGTTGCTGATATCTTTCAATGGAAGGTAGAAGATGATCTGCATGGTAGCGACCATCATCCTATCTGGTTGTCCTTGCAGGAACGTGTGACTATTCCCGAAAGCAAGCCACAGAAATGGATTCTCAGTAAAACTCTCATGGGGCATGTCGCTCCGCCATTCGGGCAAGACGAAGAGCATTGCGTAGATTTCAGGCTAGTCCATCTCCGAAAAACCTCGGCGCATATCGGATTGCTAGAGCAAATGCGCGCAGAACTATCAAAGAATCCAGATCCACCTCCTGGAAAGAGTTTCTAAACACCATTAAGAGAACAACATCGTCCACTAAAGTATGGGAGTCAATCCGAAAGATATCTGGAAGGTATTCTCGAGTCCCAATATCTGGACTCAATTATCAGGGTCGGGTTCTCACCAACAACNCGAGTCCCAATATCTGGGCTCAATTTTCAGGGTCGGGTTCTTACCAACAACATAGAAATGGCAACAGCAATGGCTGAATATTTTGCTGACCTAACATCTACAGCAAACTGCGATCCTGATTTCGCGAGAAAAAGGGAAACAGTAGAGAGCACATCTTTTGACTTTCGTTCCAGCAACTGGGAACCCTACAACTCTTCCTTCTCTATGTGGGAACTTGAGTCAGCTCTAGCGACAGTCCACAACACTGCTCCTAGCCCTGATTCCATTCATTATGAAATTCTGAGACAACTCAGTCTCGAGTCGAAAGAATACCTTCTGGATATCTTTAATCTTTCATGGTCCGAGGGAGTATTCCCTAATTCCTGGAAGGAAGCAACGCTTATCCCTTTANCAGGTAAGGACAAAACGAATATTAGTAGTTATCGAAGCATTGCCTTGACGAGTTGTGTTGGTAAAACTCTGGAGAGAATTATCAACCGACGACTCGTCTGGTATCTTGAACGGCATGACTTGCTGAGTCGATCTCAGTGTGGTTTCAGGAAGTTCCCTTCCACCCTGGACAACTTACTTCTCCTGGAATCAGCAATTCAAGATGCTTTCGTCCGAAGACAACATCTCATCGGAATATATTTGACATCGAGAAGGCTTAGGATACTACTTGGCGTCATGGCATTTTACAACAACTCTATGCCTGGGGATTTAGAAGATGTCTTCCTTTGATGCTCATGTCCTTTTTGGATCAACGTTCCTTCCGCTACAGAATTGGAAGAGACACCTCGGATCTC